>CM073770.1:6179973-6754973 GCA_037158775.1 Hetaerina titia | reverse complement strand
TTGGGGATGAGAGTAGGGATATGTCTTGGGAGGTGAGGCCTTCTTCTGGTCCAAATTGGAGGAGAAGAGACCGAATTTCCTTTTGGAAGGTTGGAGTAGGGTTGTCGGTGAGAGTGGTGTAGGTGGATGTGTCGTTGTGGTGACTGAGGGATTCCTTATCCCGGATAAGGAAATATTTTTACATTTGTGATCTGCTCAAAACCGCCTTCCCCACCTTTCCTGTGTTGGTCTTTTATGTGTTTTCCTAATCCCCTTTCCTTATATGTCTATTTCTATGTGCGAAAATAATATATATTATATATATATATATATATATATATATATATATATATATATATATATATATATATATATATATACACACACAACCAAAGCCAATTATATCCATCGATTCTGCGGTCACATCCATTTCAATGTCTAATCATCCCAGAAAAAACGACTTTTTAAATCTATTCATTCCACTATCTATCTCCCTGATTTTACGTATGAGATCTGATCTACCCTAGCCATTCGGGGCCTGTCATATCGTATGTCTTTTTACATCCTCACATACATCCTTAGTTACGAATTCAGCCTCAAATTTAATTAGGCAATCTACCCGTTAAGGAAGGTTTTGGATGGATACAAGCTACCCATAATTCTCTTCTCTCCTCGTAAATCACAACCCAACATTCAATTCTACAACAGGTCCCTATTCATCTGTGTGTGCTTCCTTCCTCCCTACACCCCGTCCAACATCCCTATCCTATTCCTATCCCTACTTCCTCGCTTGCCTAACATTCTCTCCCCTGTTACAGTCTTCTTCAACATCCCACTGCCGATCAATATCCCTTTCACCCACCAGCAGCGCAAATTCAAAAAAGAAATTCTTAACAATTAAGAGATATATTTAACCTTTTTGAGTGGTATAAAAAAATTTACCGCGAAACATTTCTTAGCTCTCTCTGAAGAGAAGAGTGACCATCATCGTTTCCAGTATGCGAAATTTCTTCAAAGCACGAGTAGAGCGTGAGTCTTGTCACGTTGCCTTGGGACGAAGGACGGACATTGAGAAAGGCAAAATATAGTATAAAGCGGCGCCAAGTATTCCCTTCTAATTCAGGATAATAAAGGCATGAGTCGAAACAGCGCCTCCCGTCTGTATCTGGCTAATAGACTGCGATACATTACTGCATGAAAAGCAAAGAAATAAAAGATCTATAGCACAATCATCCCCTTTTGTCTTATACTACCAGCTGCAACGACTTTCATTTTAAACAACAAGTGCTTTGCGGATGGAGATGGTGGTGAGGATGGGTAGTAGGTTTATTCATTACTCACCTTTAACCGTTTACATAAAAATACCGGAGCTGAGGCATATTATTACGTGTTAATTATAGGGGTATTAAGGGGCGTAGGAATTGAAGGGTATTCCCCTACCATCTGAACTGAAAATCAAACGTTGAAACAGGTGATAAAAGCTGTGTTAGTTGTTGCATGGAAAAGTTGTTGAAGAAATTGAGAATACGTTACCAAGGTCCCCCAATTTAAATCCTGTTCGCCGTCAATCCATTCTCTTGGCAGTAACACCTCTCATCTCCTGCCTCTCGCGGTTCGTCCTCTGAAATACTTCATCAATTATGATCGGTCATGAGGAAACTATAGAGTTTGTTGTCTCAGGCGTAACTTTATGGAATTTGCATAGCATATTGAAATGAAATACTTTACTTTGTAATTCCACACACTTTTGTGAAAGTAAATTATTTCATTTCATTTCAATAAGAAGCTATAGAACTTCAGGATGTGTCCAATTTATTTCAAACTGCTTCTTGTCAGTGATCTCCAAAGCGCCTTCCCTTCACCCTCCCTTGGAAGTACACCCTCATCTATTCCTCCCTCTATCACTCTCATTATTCTTTCTCAATTGTAAAATTGTCATCGTTTAAAATCCTTTTAAATCACTCTGCTGCTATAGTCTAAGTCTCACATAAATGGAGTATATATATATAATATACAAATTTAATATATTACTATATATAAATACATATATAATCATATTAACATAAACCTTGCTTCTTCCATCGCTAATGACCCTACCGCCAAATTAACCAAGTCTGGGCCTCTCCGAAGTTTAGAGTGATAATATTTCCTAGTTCCTCATTGGCTCACGTTAAGGTTGCAATTGTTCATCTATTTATCCATACAGGTTAATATACTATCCAGGTCTTATTCATTGCCTGCAAGTGTAGCAACGGTGATCGGCTGCAAAACGCGGGAGGATTTCTAAATAACGAGGTTCGTTTTTTAATTCGCACCCTTTTTCCTTTTCTTCTGATCTCATTAATTTACCATTCAATTAAAGATCACCAACCAACAATAATAAGCAGCCCTATTGCATTCATTTATTTGTTTAAATGTCTCTACCTTCACCGCATTTTAACATCAGTTTCTTTATTGGGCGCGTGAGCCAATCTCCGGCCGTTGCAACCGAAAACTTTCTTTTAGAATACTTTGCAATATATCCCATTTCACAAGTGTAAGAGATATATCCAGATTAACGAATGCAATCCTTCTTTAGTAAATACTCTCGTTCCCCTACATACTTCTTCTCAAGGTCCTCGAGTTATAAGTACTCTTTCGCTTTCTTCTCCATTATCCGTTGTGCCATTCTTGCCACGCCGTTCGACGCGAGGCTTGTGAGAACAAACGCTCTTAAGTGTCCACATTGTTTGTTCGGACGTTTTTCGTACCGAGATGATTCTCTTTTCTCGTTCTTAACGAATCAATAAATGCATATAACATTGAAATTTCACAGATAAATAGGAAACGAAATTAATATCGCAATTTTCAAGTTAACACTCCAAATTCACCTAAGATGAAGGTTTAAAAAATAAAATTAACTATCGTACCTATGTCTTTCTAAGTTGGTCTTTAAGTAGGTAAATTACGCTATTTTTAGTGTGTCACGTACAGGTTGACATCGCCGTATTGGAACTGTTCCAAGTTAAATCGAAAATTATCATGAAACAAAAACTATCACTAGTCGACGAAAATGTACCTGCAACAAGATTAACCCCCGTCTTGTTAGTCTTTATTTTGATATTCAAAGGAAACACAACGAGGGCAAGGTAAAAGGTTGCTCTCTTTATTTTTCTGAAAAAAATCGGCGTTATATTGAAAATCATCACTAATGGTTTTAGTCACTTAGCCTACCAGTGCCAATTATAAATGACCCAGCTAATGCTTGAAGGACCCCCTCCGACAGAACGCGTAGCATTGGGAAAATGCGACCTCATTGAGACTTTATATATATTCTCACTCTTCTTTATTTTCATCTCATCGTTTATCTTCGTTTAGCACGCGTTTTATCTTCCCGTAAATATTTTGTTCCGGAACAGTGTTTACCTTAAGGATTCGGTTCTCTTCTTCTAACTCTAATACATTCACAGGTAATGGTTCCGCAGGTGAGCCATTTTGAACTTAAAGATAGGTACCAAGCCCATGTATTATTCCACGTAAATAAATTCTGTCAGACCTGCATTTGCACAAAAAATGCATTCACAAAGCATAATTCAATTTTTTTACTGAATAAAAATTTAAAAACTTACGCAAAAAACAGGACTTTTTAATTCACTTAATTCAATATTATATTGCGTGAGTAAATTAAGCAGAAAATGCTTTCCGGAGCAAGGAAACCTAAATCCCAAAATGACGAGGCGATAAATGCGTAGATTATTTTGGCGCGTTTAATTTCCCAAATTTTCAGATAGACGAAAAATAAACTAGAACTAAATAATTAAATGAAAGTGAGATGAATAAATGCGCATGCCGGATATGAATTCCCGAATTCACTATTTATAAAGGAGCGCCTTGATTCATTTCGAGGATTGAAAAAAATTCTTATAATGCGTTTTAAAATAAGTGATATCACGATTTCTGGCATTTGAAGCTGGAGGGAACCCATTTAAGCGAGCGATCCGTGAAATTTCTTCTGGGGCCAACGGCGAATATTAACCTCGAAGGAAATTTGACGGAGCTTCAACTCCTGGAAGTTATCCAGATCCTCCGGGGAAAAAAGAGAGGATGTTCTACAACAAAAGATCAACAAAATATATGCCTAATTTAGATGCAGTTCCGAAATAAATATATCTAATTGATCCACGGGCGATTAAAGAGACTGATTCCATCCCTTTGGACGTGTTTAACAGTTTAAAAAAAAGATTTGTAGCCCCTTAAGTATTCACTGCTTTTATTTCTTTAGCATTCATTTATAGCTCTTTTGCATTCACAAGTCAATTGCCAATTAAGCTACAGACGTTAAAAGATAATGGGAGCAGTATTAATGTCATTAGTTTAAGATAATTATTAATTAGGAACGGTGTTGGTAAGTTTTCGATTGCGGAAACAAAATCAACGCTTTATGAGCTTTTCAACAGGGTCGAAACTGAGGAACCCTCCCGGTGTCACCAAATCCGTTCCCAGGAGAACGCATCTGACGTCGAATAGCAGCTGAAACTCGAGGGGCGAAGGAAAGGAAGGGCAGTAAATGAGATCGGGGGAATCGTGTTCTCGCTGAGCTTCGAGATCTTTGCCAAATTCACGACAACGAGCATAAAGAAGTCGAACAAGACTCGTCGAAGCTATCCGCAGAAGTTGCAAGTTAAAATATTTTCGATTGAGTCGAAAGTTGTTCAGCGATAAAATTGATTAAGGTTCATTCATGCTTAATTGCTAAGACTACCTATATTTAATCTTAATTAAAACACTTTTTTGCGGCAACCACAAAAACCTGTCATAAATGATTTTTCATATCTAAAAGGTAAAAAAGAAATCGTAATGAAATATGATCAGCAGTTAGGTTTCTTTAAATAGGTTTAAAGTATGTCGTCTAAAGTTGAAGTCATCTCGTTCTCTCTGCTGATGTCTAGCTTTAGTCTCAGCCTAAAATGATTTCTTGGCAGGATCCGTTTCTGCCTTAGGAGTTGCCCTTTAAAGTAACGTGCCACTTTATGTTTTAATTGTACGTAAAATAAAAGCTATCGAGAAAAGTTTTACAAGTAATTAAAATACATTGACTTGAGGAGTTATTTAAAACAATAACTTAATCATTTATACAAGTACTATTCATGCTTAGGTTTGAATTTGAGGAAAAAAGAAAAAAAATGATAAAATCTAAACTCCAACGACGCATTAAAAGTGTAAAGAGTTATAAAATGATAAAAGTTTGAATGCCACCAATTGTTCCTTGGGAATTGAATCATATGTTCAGGTAAAATGTGCACCACACGATATTGCTGCAGTGCCATTAGAAGCCAGAGCAACAAAGAGATCAGTTCGAGAGAGCGTAGCCTTTGATTTGCTTGGGATAATGGCCCAGAAAACAAAATAAGGTTACCATTGGAATATAACCTCTCATTAAGTGATCTTTTTAAATCTGCGCAGTCTACTGATCCGAATGAAAACTAAAAAATACTGAAAGGTAAAACGTGCATAAAATGGCGAACGATAATGCAGTAAACCAGGTTATTTTAATGGCAGAGAAAAGTGGACGAAGAGAAAACAGACTGGTAGAAACGAAGATCTTATTGAAATGCACACTTTTTGCAAAACCAGCAGCGGTTTGAGAACACCATCATTAAAAAATCAATACGCGACACAAGAATACGAAACAACAAGACATATAATTGAACTCTAAATGAGCAAAATTAATATCAAGCAAATAAAAAAATCGAATCGCGTGAAAGTACTCGAGACCGTCACGTGACCACTCGTTTCGATATAATAAAAATTTTCAAGTTCACGTCCACTTGAATCGTTTTCTCGACTCGAGAGGTTCTAAATGAGAGTCAAGTGCTAAGAACGCCTTTTCATAATGGAAAAACACAATATTCAACTAATTTTTTCTCTCCTGAATTCATTTATTTGCCAACATCATAGCAGAGATTATATTTTATTATCATTATAGAGATGAAGGCTACCATCTCCATAACGCGTGGAAGAGAGTCCTCCGAAAAAGGACCAATCAGAGAGCAGCACCCGGACGGTACCACCTATATAAGGACGGCCAAAATCTGAATCCTCATCTTCGACCTGAAGACGCCGGATGAAACTTCGGCGAAACTGTTGTCGGCTTCAAACAACAACGCGGTGAAAACCCGGACATGCAGAATTCATCATAGCAGAGTTTAGAAAAATTAATTTAAAATGAAAATCACGAATCAATAAAGACCGCCTCTGTAGAGTCTGATGAAACTTGCATCGCTTCCATTTGCGAATTATTTTTTATATACGCATAAATTTCCGGTGATTTTTTATTCCACAGATATTGCTTACTTGCTAACTGACCTGTTTCGTGGGTGGGTTGGATTGGGGAGAAGGGGGCTTCGAATCCGGGAGAAGTCTCATGTAAATCTCGGTCGAGGTCAGACCGTGTGATTTTCCCCCGACGCCACCCAGGAAATTAGGAGTGGAACAAATAAGAAAGAAGACTCTCCTAGACTCCTCCCCCGTGCCCCCCCCCCTGCGCCTCGAATGCGCTACTTAAGGCCCCTCGCAATCTTTTGGACCCGGCACGAGGTGAACTCTCTTACGCACCGAAACAATTCTCTTGACTGATGACTGTGACGTATTTGAAAAGAATTTATATATCTCACCGCCAACACATAAGCTTCGTAAGGAATGTGTTGGGACCTCCGAGAGAATTAAAGCTGCCGAACCGTCGACTTATGCGCAGGCGCATTAATGCTGCATGGAACACCTTGCTTGATGGTCAGTATGCTTGAGCATGCAACTACGTCAGTTTCAGTCGGGTCTAGGTAGCTTCTAAAGGATAATACCCTCGTTAATTATACCCTCAGAAACTACGTACAGTAGGTAAATACAAATATGCAAAATGATCTTATATTAAAGTTTTGAATAAAAAGTGTCGTTAACAATTATTTTCGGCGTGTACTGTGTGAAGTGCTGAATTCAGACGGTGGTCGGTTGTTAAGTGTGATCGCATGACCGCAGATATCCTATTATTGGCATTGATATCACAGTAACAGTGCACACACCATTATACCACTTGAAAATTTGGCGATGCCAAAGATCTGCGCAAAACTCGCCCTCCCAAAGGTCTCGCCGAAGAACGACCAAAAGGGAAGAGTCGAGAGTGTCTGCTTGCGAAAACCTTCTGCAACGGCATCGCGACGATTCCCCAACACCCTTACTCCCCTCGACTTGGCACCAGCAGTCTATTATTTCCTATTTCCAAAAATGAAATTTTCCATCAAAGGGCACCACCGTGGGCCCCTAAGTGCCGTCAAAGAAGCTAGCTTGCGTGACCTTAAGGACTTTCCGCCTACCAGGGGACCTTCGAGTCGTGGAATTGCCGCTCTGGCAAAAGCGTGTATCGGCGCTCTCGAGGGAAGCAGCACTTTGCATCGTTTGAGATGTATTTTAGCAATTTCTGAATTAATTCTATTTTTCCGAAAATATTTCCGATACATTTCATGCAAACCTTGTATATCAAATGACAGTAGGCATTTACCCAAAGGTTGGTTTGGAGAGATAGATGCATCGAACATAGGAAGAGAACAAAACCGTGGAATCGCAGCATTCATGCTTAGGGGAATAAATCCTTTGCCTATGAAACCATACTATTTCAAATAAAATATTCTGGCTTTCCTAAAAATCGCACATTTTGCATTGAGTTTTCCGAAGTAAATTGGACGGGACCCGGCAGTACGCACAACGCCATTACCACTAGGATACCTTACCACCTGGGAAGAGTTCTCCGCGATAATAACACTTGAAATGCATGGGATTAGGTCGGTTACAATATCAAGGAAATTAATGATTCGCAGTTCACTCCAGCGGTGGTTTGTGGGAACGGGAGTCTAACGCCTCGAAGCGTAATGAACAAACTTTGCTCGACTAGCTTCAAAGGCGAGGGGTTAAAACTGGTTGCTTAGCCATTTTAAGGTAAGAGGGTCTATTAAACCGACCAGAAATACTATATAAATAATTCAACTAATTAAAGAACATAGTTACGAAAACTTGAACAAAACTTAGCTATTGCTCAAAATTAGGATAGAGCGTTTAGCCACACGACCCGAGGTTGATTCCCGGTGGAATGTCTTGGCACCCTCGGTTTCCCCCTGGCGCTTCGATTGCCCAGGTGCGAAAACTCTTCGGTTTTTCGTCCAGAGCAACTTCGAGTGACAAAGGCCTCTACCGAACAAGTGAAGTTCACACGCCGCGGTGTTCTTTGTGCTAAGTGACCTTAACCTCAACTGTCAAACGAACCTTAGGACGAGCTCACAACTTATGTGAGAAAGAACTAAGGCCCTCAGTAGTAAGTGATATTCAAATTGATATATTTCCCCAAAATGAAGACTGATCGAAATCCACGTGGAGTTTATTACCTTGATATTGGGCTAAACTACAGAAATGTCAGCAAGCAAATCGCAAGAATTGAAGTCGGAGTAAAAGTAAGGCCGATTTCATCGCCAATGCATCACGGAAACAAAGAAAAACACTTGCAATTGTCCACTTTTTAGATTCTTCAATGCCGACTATTTTCGTCGCACTACATCATTTTCTGGCACCGGAACGAGTCGGCATTAAAGAACTTAAAAAGTGGGCAATTGCAAGGGTTTTTCTCCGTTTCTGTCATTTTGGAACGATTCCAGCACCTCACACCTGAATTTCTATCGCCATTTATATTCATTGGGTAACCTGAAAGTAAGTAAAAAAAGACAAAACTAAATTCAACTACACTTTCCAAAGTCTATAATACCTCTGATCTTCGCATTCCTTCGATCGGTTCACTCAAGACGCCCGACTCCTTCAGGGAGGAGTGCATGTGGGTGTGAGTCCAAAGAAAAGATATTTACGTTGAGGATTATCCAACATCCACACTTATCGGATGTAGTCGCCGTGGATTTGGGGAGAAGTGCAACGAATCTAGGGTGGAATCTTTGGATGACCGAAAGGAGAAGGGGCTGACGATGAATTTTCGCATCGAGATGGAGGGTAGGGTTGGGGTAATTGGCGCAACGGGAGAGGAGAGACCGCGGGCAATTTCCAGAGCACCGCCGACGTTTCATGAAGCCAAAATCACGTTTGGGGAAATGTGAAGTGGGGGAAGGGCTCAAGAGCCATGATATATTAATATTAGGCAATGGCGGGAAATACATAAACAGCGGCAAGTCAGAAAAGGGTGTGCGCGCCTTGGTATTTTCATTTCTCGCCGCAAATAGATCTACGACGCGAAGGGAGGCCATTAAGCGGGGATTCGCGATGGAGGGGAAGGAAAAACCGCTCATCATGTTTCATGAAGACCGAGTGCCATCCACTGAAGACCGTTGAGCAACATAATATGTCGCATAACCTTGTAAAATCGTCATTTAAACATGTGTCAACGGTCTTTCCGTCTATGCCTTCAAAGTGGGTATCTCAGATATCCACAAGGCTTTGATGGAGATATGCCCTGGAAACCTCAAAAGACACGATATCAACCAAAGTACAGGAGCTATGTTCATAGAAATTATACTAAATCATGTAAGTTAAATTTGTATACGTATTTGTATACATAAATTATACATATATATATATATATATATATATGTATAATTTTCCCCCTACTCCTCGTGAACTTCCAGCAATGTAGTTTACCTTCTGAAGCGCCAACTTAGCCCTGCTTTCTATATTGCATAGTGTACCACACCCCTAAATATTACAATCAATAACCACCGGGCCCCATGCAAGAATTCTTCCCTGATTGGTATGCCTTCAATCCCCAAAGCAAGCCTCCTAACACAATACTCTCTTTGATAAATGCTATAGTGTATTTATTTTTGAATTCCTACCACCCTCCAACCCTCCACTCAAACTTAAAACAATAGAGCAGGCATTAATCTAGCTCCTCGTTTCTTGGAATGAGCCAAGGACCGATATCAAATTACCCCAATCTTCAAATATTTTCATTCCTCCTCCTCTCCCAAAGCATACCATTTCAATCCCACACTTTCAAATTTGGAATACACCTGAGTGTCCTTTTTTTATTTTTGTCTGTTTTTTTTGTTGGCTAGCGCTATCTCCTGCCTCGCACAATTATATGTTTCTGCGAAAAATTTCGTTAAGCCCTAAACGAATAATAGGAGATTAGTATACGATATTATTAGAGTTTGTTTTAGTAGTTAATTAGCAATTAATAATACAATAAGAATTTCTCATGTCTTTTGTTTTCAAGCCTTCCTCATGAATGAAGACTAAAGAAACCATGAACCTGGTAATTTTATTTCCATTGTATCCTAAGGACATCAAAGGGTCAAATTAAAGTCAAATAAGATCCAAAGGAAATGAAAGCTCCTAGCAACGAGTAAATACGCGCCTTTGGGAAAACGTTTCGAGTAGTTTTTGCCGGAAAAACTTTTACAAAGACCTTGACGTGACACCTGGGAACTACAATTGGGCACGAATCCAGCTTTGTTAATGTATGAACTGCCAATCAAGGTTTTAGTTAAAATCCAGCACTATGAATGTATTTGAAAGTACGCAAATCGCCGATTATTGAGTTTTCCCAGGGCCATATGCAAATTGATTCAATCTGGAAAAGGGAATCAATCGTCCCTTTCTTCAGTCAAGTTAAGCGAGAGAGTCTTCTATTGGTTTTTCCTGAAGAAAGCATAATATGAATTGCCCCACGACGCGATTGTTTAATAAGAAAAAGCAAAAACTTTGTCGGTTCAAAGTAAGCACACAACCACACACACACGAGAGGGGCACAATCCAATGGGTGACCCTTTAAGGTTTGTCTATTCGTCTTAAGAACGCCTGATTTAAATTTTGAAGAAGATATCACACTCAGTCAGAGAGTATTTAAAACTCTTAAGAAATAGAACGTGTTTTTCCGAGAAAGAGGCAAATTTACGTTCTGGATTTGAAATAGTACTTTGTATCGCCACTTTTCTGCGGAAGCAAATGAGATATATGGGATGCTTTAGTCGAATATTTGTGATTGTGCTGTAAATCAACGCGTGCCTGAGAGCCCTTACCATAAATTTCGCCTAACGCCAACTTAGTGAATAATAGGAGGAACGGCGCAGATATAAATCTAACTGCACATTATGTAGTAAGCGAGACTACAATATGGAGTCAAAGGGAGCATACTCAGAGTGAACAGTAAGTGAGTTTTTTGATATTAAATTTATGCGTCGAAAAATTGGTGTGATATCATGCTTGGGTGTAATTGAAAATTTCCCTCCAAATTATCTCTCACTCAAGATGTGAAAGACTTTCGCCCGACAGGTTTCCACCGAATTTCTCCCATTACACTTGGTCTTCATAACCTTCTTCCATTTCCTGTCACTTCTCCCATTTCTTATCCCGTCAAGCAACCGATTCCTTCCTCTCTTTCCTTCAATTTTTCCCTCCTGATACCATTCTCAGCAAGCAACTTTACAAATATTAAATGATAAAAACCCTCATTGACACATTAAATGGATTAACGAGGAAGGAGTATCAGCAGGCTGTAGAGAAAATAATGGATGACGGTAAAGAACTGAGTACAATCGAAGAAAAATGGGAATGTATCAAGTAAGGGATATCGGAAGCAGCAAAAGACACTATAGGAACCATTAACGGGAAAAGAATAAGGAAATCATGAGTAACGGGTGAGATAATTGCAAAGATGGATGAGAGAAGAAGATGTAAGAATGTAAACACAGAGTTAGGCAACATGAAGTACAAAGAGTTAAACAATAAATTGAGAAGGGCCACAAATAAAGCAAAAGAAGAATTGTGGAAAACGATTGCGAGGATATGGAAAGTTTACAGAAGAAGGGTGAAATTGGTGCTCTATACAGCAAGGTTAAGTTATTATCGGTAAGTAGGAAGGCAAGATCTGTGCTAACAGTTAAAGATAAGTGGGGTAAGATGATAGTTGAACCAGAAAAAATCCAAGAGAGATGGAAGGAATATATAGAAACACTGTATGGTAAAGAACTTAGGCCGACAAGGTTAGACATAGAAAAGGAACATGACGTAGAAGAAGATAGCTTAGGTCCAGGCATACTCGACGATGAAATAGAAAGGGCATTAAAGGAGATGAAAGCAAATAAGGCCGTGGGGGTGGACAACATACCAGTAGAACTGTTGAAATGTTTAGGAAAATGCGGGAAGAAGGCCATCTATGGACTGATTCGTAGTATCTACGAAGAAGGAATCTGGCCGGAAGATTTCGTGAGATCGGCGTTAGTTCCTATCCCAAAAAAGGCAAAGGCTATATCATGTGAGGATTACAGAACAATAAGTTTGATATCCCACGCAGCTAAAGTTATTCTCAGAATCACCAACAAAAGAATAGAGAGTAAGGCAAATAATTACTTAGGGGATGATCAGTTTAGGTTTAGGAAGGGAAGAAGTACGCGTGATGCCATTGCAGTAATGAGATCACTAATTGAGAGGAATATAGAATACAATCAGGACGTTTTTGCCTGTTTTGTAGATTTCGAAAAAACGTTTGATAGAGTGAATTGGGAAAAATTAATGCGTGCATTGCAGAAAAAGGAATGGATTGGAGGGACAGGAGACTGATCCGCAACCTGTACATGTCTCAGACTGCTCAGGTGCAAGTGGGGAACGGAGAGTCCGGATGGGCAGTGTTAGGAGGAGGTGTAAGGCAGAGTTGCCTATTGTCACCGGTGCTGTTCAACGTATATGTAGAGGAAATGATTAAAGAGGCATGGGGAGAACTGGAGGTAGGAATGAAAGTCGGAGGGGATTTCGTAAAATCGGTTAGGTTTGCTGATGACCAAGCATTAGTTGCTCAGTCAGTCAAGGGGTTGCCAGAATTGCTGAGTGAATTGGAGGTTCAGTGCGATAAATATGGGATGAGAATCAATATTAATAAAGCAAAGGTTATGCGATTTTCCAGGAAAGAAAAAGGCTAAGCTAAATATTGAAATAGGCGGGGAAAAAATAGAGCAGTTTACATATCTCGGAAGTGTTTTGGAGCAATACGGTCAAAGTTGTAGGGACGTAAGGAGAAGAATTGCGCTAGGCAAGGAGGCTTTCTCAAGGAGGAGGGAGTTGATGACGGGGACGTTGAGTAGGGATGTTAAGACAAGACTCGTAAAAACTCTGATATGGAGCGTAGCTATGTACGGCGCGGAAACGTGGTCGCTGAAGCAGGAGGATAGACGTAGATTGGAGGCTTTTGAAATGTGGGTGTGGAGAAGAATGGAGAAGGTGAAATGGACCGAAAGGAAAACAAATGAGGAAGTACTGGAAATGGTGGGTGAGGAGAGGGGTTTGTTGAGAGAAATCCTATGGAGGCAGGAAAAATGGATGAAAGGCGTATTGAGCGGTAGTGGAATGTTGAAGAGGGTAATAGAGGGGAGAATGTTGGGCAAGCGAGGTAAGGGCAGGAACAGGATAGGGATGTTGGACGGGACGAAGGGAGGAAAGAAGTACACCGAGATGAAGAGGGACCTGATATAGATTAGTTTGCTAGGTGGGGAGTTACAAAATGTTTATTTGATAGTTGTATCCATCCAAAAACCTACCTTAAACGGTAGATTACCTAATAATAAATAAAATCCCTCACCATCTTTTTAATGACTTCAATTCTCTTGATAGGATAAAAATGAAGTAAATACGAGAGATAATCATAAACTCGTTATCCCTCATCGCAGAACAACTACATACAACCAGTTATTTGCAGCCACAGTATGTTGTCAGTGGAATAAGATATCATCCACTATTATAAGTAATGCACCTTCTCTTGCATCATCCAAGCGCGCGCTTCATAAATCACTAATTTCAGAGCCATTGAAAATACAGCTGTGGACAGAATTCGAGACCATTCCTTTTTCTTTCGCTGGGGCGTCAACAGTTTTCATTGGCGTTTCTACGTGCATGTAACCAGTAATATCGTTGTGCTGTTTGCATGTACTGGTATTTGCATGTACTGGTCGCGTGTCTCTTATTAATACTTTGTTATAGTTAGCAATTAAACTAGGCAACTAATGTGTTGCTGCATGTTGGTCCTAAGATATTGTATTTACCAATGCCAATATAATGCACCAATTTTATTGCTATTTATGTAAAATTTGTGAAATGTATCTTTAAGTCTGATCCTTTAAATGTGTAACGAGGGATAAGGTGGTAGAGGAGACTCCATAGTCTCAATTTCAGCCATAAATAAAGGCGACTACCTATCTACCTCGTTGGTATCATAATTTTATACTCTTAATAATAACTCAGTATTTAGCGATGCATTCTTTCTATCTCCCTCAATTCCATCCAAATGCCTCTTCTCTCTTCATCATCCCACCTCACTTTCTTAGCATTCTCCCCTCTACAGAATCACCGCGTTTCCCCTCTCCCAGCGTGCCTCCCCTGCATCCCCTCGTCCTACCTTCGTCCAGTACAACCGTACGCCCACAATGCCAGGCAGTTCATCTTTCCTCCTCTTCCTTTCCCCCTCATTCTCCATTCGTCTCCGCAACTACAGGGACTAACAGTGGGACTGGACTAAAGCATTTCAACTCTTTGCAATAATAACGTTTGATCACTTCTCAAATAAGTTAGCCCTACACTTTTGATTTTTATTAAGATCAAGTTAGAAACAGTTTATTTCAGCTTCGTTAATTTTCACAATAAGAGAGGATAGAAATAATAAAAAGAGGGCCTAACTAGGAGGACTGTACAACTTGCGCTAGAAATGATACTAAACACAACATTCTCCAAATATCAATTGATATCATCTGATTCATAAAGAAGATATGGCCATTGAAACTGAGTTGCACAGATAAGATTTATAGTGGAAATGGATAAATGGTTAATTTCACCTAATACACCAAATTTTAATGTTATACATATATATATTTATATTATACATTATATATATAACCATAAACACAGTATTCAACCCGGAGGTCGGTTTAATAGGTGATGGTAGAGCTCACCCATGTACCAAGCCCGACGGCGTATGAATATTCACACATCAGGGTAGGGGGGCCAGTTCCTTTCCCTGTACCCTTTCCCTCTACTTTCTCAGGAAGATCTGGTAACCGAAAAATCAACTAGCTTGGGTGGAGCTGCAGGTGTCCTTGCCCGGGAATCGAACCCGGGACCCTCCGGTCAGTAGTCCAACGCTCTACCCACTGGACCACCGCGACCCACATATTATTTTTATATGTTTATATATATATACATATAATATATATAATCACATTAATATACATATTATATTTTTACATTCATATATATTACATATACTCATACATACGATTACATATACTCGTACATACATTCAAATACGAAATACCGCCATACGGCGAACAAATATTCATTCACACAAGGAAAAATATGTGAGGAAAGGGGATAGGAAAATACATAAAAGACGAACACATGAAAGGTGGGGTAGGCGGATTTGAGTAGATCACAAACGTAACAATATTTCTTTATCCGGGATTTGAACACCGGACCTTCCACTTGCCGGGCGGACGCGCTCCCAATTACGCTATTAGGGAAACCTAATTTACACTGAGATCTGCAATGTTTTTAAAGTACTGTTCCTTATCTCGTACGTTTAAACGCACTGTTCCTATTCTATGTGATGCTATATGCTTTCTAACCTACTGTCCCAACTTCTTGTGTTTATACTCTATTTCTCCTTTGGTGGATGAAACAGCTCCCTGAAGCCATCTCTTGGCCAAGGAGTCGGAGCACCTGGGCGCTTTAAAAACATCGTAGATCTCAGTGTAAATAAGGTTTCCTTATTAACGTAATTGGTAGCACATCCGCACGGCAAGTGGAAGGTCCGTTGCTCAAGTCCCGGTTGAGGAAATATTTTTATATTTGTGATCTGCTCAAATCCGCCTTCCCCACTTGTCGTCTTTTGTCACCTGTGTTCTTCTTTTATGTGTATCCCTATCCCGTTTCCTTATATCTATTTCCAAATGTGAATTATGTATATATATATATATATACATATTTTTATTAGGTAATCTACCGGTTAAGGTAGGTTTTTGGATGGACACAACTATCAAATAAACATTTTGTGACTCCCCACCTAGCAAACTAATCTATATCAGGTCCCTCTTCATCTCGGTGTACTTCTTTCCTCCCTTCATCCCGTCCAACATCCCTATCCTGTTCCTACCCTTACCTCGCTTGCCCAACATTCTCCCCTCTATTACCCTCTTCAACATTCCACTACCGCTCAATACGCCTTTCATCCATTTTTCCTGCCTCCATAGGATTTCTCTCAACAAACCCCTCTCCTCACCCACCATTTCCAGTACTTCCTCATTTGTTTTCCTTTCGGTCCATTTCACCTTCTCCATTCTTCTCCACACCCACATTTCAAAAGCCTCCAATCTACGTCTATCCTCCTGCTTCAGCGACCACGTTTCCGCGCCGTACATAGCTACGCTCCATATCAGAGTTTTTACGAGTCTTGTCTTAACATCCCTACTCAACGTCCCCGTCATCAACTCCCTCCTCCTTGAGAAAGCCTCCTTGCCTAGCGCAATTCTTCTCCTTACGTCCCTACCACTTTGACCGTATTGGTCCAAAACACTTCCGAGATATGTAAACTGCTCTACCTGCTCTATTCTTTCCCCGCCTATTTTAATATTTAGCTTAGCCTTTTTCTTTCTGGAAAATCGCATAACCTTTGTTTTATTAATATTGATTCTCATCCCGTATTTATCGCACTGAACCTCCAATTCACTCAACAATGCTTGCAACCCCTTGGCTGACTGAGCAACTAATGCTTGGTCATCAGCAAACCTAACCGATTTTACGAGTTCCCCTCCGACTTTCATTCCTACCTCCAGTTCTTCCCATGCCTCTTTAATCATTTCCTCTACATATACGTTGAACAGTACCGGTGACAATGGGCAACCCTGCCTTACACCTCTTCCTAACACTGCCCATCTAGACTCTCCGTTCCCCACTCGCACCTGAGCAGTCTGAGACATGTACAGGTTGCGGATCAGTCTCCGGTCCCTCCAATCCATTCCTATTTTCTGCAATACACGCATTAATTTTTCCCAATTCACTCTATCAAACGCTTTTTCGAAATCTACAAAACAGGCAAAAACGTCCTGATTGTATTCTATATTCCTCTCGACTAGTGATCTCATTACTGCAATGGCATCACGCGTACCTCTTCCTTTCCTGAACCCAAACTGATCATCCCCTAAGTAATCATTTGCCTTACTCTCTATCCTTTTGTTGATGATCCTGAGAATAACTCTAGCTGCGTGGGATATCAAACTTATTGTTCTGTAATCCTCACATGACGAAGCTTTTGCCTTTTTTGGAATAGGAACTAACACCGATCTCACAAAATCTTCCGGCCAGATTCCTTCCTCATGGATACTACGAATCAGTCCATATATGGCCTTCTTCCCACCTTTCCCTAACCATTTCAACATTTCTACAGGAATATTGTCCACCCCCACAGCCTTATTTGCTTTCATCTCCTTTAATGCCCTTTCTATTTCATCGTCGAGTATGCCTGGACCTATATATATATATATATATATATATATATATATATATATATATATATATATATATATATATATATATATATTTATTTATCAGAATATCACATGTCTTTAAGCCGTAGGTTCTCCACCCCCCTAGAAAGCGAGCTCCCTTCACCCACCTCAGCGCCCAAACCCGTCGCGACGCGCTTGACGGAGGGTCGCCCCGAACTCGAGGCAACTCGCCAAGGGGTGGGTGGAGAGCGGAAGGGGAGGGAGGGGGCGAGTGACGCCTTCACCACCCCCACCGGAGCCGGCGTTGAGTAAGTCCACCCCACTCCCCCTGGCCATTCCCTGGCCCGCGCACCGACCCTTCCCATCGGATTCCGACGACTGCTGAGGACGCGCGCACATGAAGCACGCACGTACACGCGCCCAAATTGTCACTGGCGCCGAGACAATGGGAGGGACTGCGGCCGGAGGGGGCGGAAGAAGGAGGGAGGCGGGGTTGATGGACTTATGCACGCACGCTGGGTGAACCGTCCCTCTCAAATGCCACGGGAGGTCACCGAGGGACCCTAATAATGATAGTTCTGCCAGCCTGTGGCGTGGATGGCACTATACAGGGAAGGTCAAAGTGTTCACGAGTGGACGTTTAAAGACCCTTAGCAATGCACGCATTAACCACGGAACTCAAATTAGCCCCAAGCTCGAAATACACTTCCGATGGGGAAAGTTCAGCTCCAACATCCTTATTCTCATCTTTCAAAGAGAAATTTCATCGTTTATCAATGGCTAGAATGTGTGCATTAAACACTCTAAGAATTTTTAAAATATTCCCTAAGACCCATTTCCCGTATTGGTTCCATTACACCAGAAATAATTGCAAATTTAACGTGTTTACACACTTAACGCGCCAACAAAACAATTTCGGCAGTATGGAGAGTTACGACAAAATAACATTGCTACGTTATCTTCCAGAGGTTTTTAAAATTAGTTTCTTTTCCTTCACAACATAGTAAGAGGGTAACACGTAAACATTATAATATTATATGTGAATAAAACAGTGAATTTACATTATATATAATGTAAAATTATTATAATAATAAAATAAAGTAAAATTATATATATAATGTAAAAGCACTAAATAGTTCTGTTCCTAATTCCTCTTGAGAAAGGTGGATAGAATCTTACTCGCAGAGATTAAAGCAGAAACGACGAACTTGGTCATTGTTCAGGTATACATGCCACCGAGCAACCACAAGGAGGAAGAAGCCCATTGGATGTAGGATGAGTTAGAGGATATAATCGCGTGTGTTACTGCAGGGAAACATTTAATAGTGATGGGGGATTGGAATGCGACGGTAGGCGAAGGAAGAGATGGTGGTGAGGTGGGAGACTATGGGTTAGGCACGAGGAATGAACGCGGGGAGAAAGCAATTGAATTCTGCAGGAGACAGGGGTTAGTCATCACCAACACATGGTTTAGACACCACAAAAGGCGTAGGTATACATGGAAAATGCCAGGTGACTCAGAAAGGTATCAGTTAGATTATATTATGGTTAGGCACAGGTTTAGGAACAGTGTGACAAATTCGCACAGTTTCCCAAGAGCGGACGCGGACTCTGACCACAATTTAGTTGTTATGAAATGTAACGTTCGTTTCAAAAAGATAAGACAGGGGCGGCGGGTTAGGAAATGGAATGTAGGCGCATTAAATTGATTTACAAGGAAGGAGCATCAGCAGGCTGTAGAGTATATCATGGATGACGGTAAAAAGCTGAGTACTATCGAAGAAAAATGGGAATGATTCCAGAAAGTGATATGGAAAGCCGCTAATGACATTATAGGAACCATTAACGGGAAAAAGATAAGGAAACCATGGGTAACGGATGAGATGATTGCAAAGATGGATGAGAGAAGAAGATGGAAGAATGTAAACTCAGAGGTAGGCAAAATGAAGTACAAAGAGTTAAAGGTGGAGAGCTGGAGGTGGGAGGGTAAGTTGGATGTGAGTTCATGAAAACAGTTAGGTTTGCTGATGGCCAAACATTAGGTGCTAAGTAAGCCAAGGGTTTTCAAGCATTGCTGAGTGAATTGGAGGCTCAGTGCGATAGATATGGGATGAGAATCAATATTAATAAAACCAAGATTGTGCGATTTCCTGGAAGAAAAGGGCTACGCTATACATTAAAATAGGGGAGGGGGAAATTAGAGCAGGTTGAACACTTTACGTATTTCGGAAGTGTTTTTGGGCCAACTCGGTCAAAATAGTAGGGACGTAAGGAGATGAATTGCGCAAGGCAAGGAGGCTTTCACCGGGAGAAGGGAGTTGATGACGGGGACGTTGAGTAGAGATGTTAAGACAAGACTCGTAAAAACTCTGATATGGAGCGTAGCTATGTACGGCGCGGAAACGTAGTGACTGAAGCAGGAGGATAGACGTAGATTGGAGGCTTTTGAAATGTGGGTGTGGAGAAGAATGGAGAAGGTGAAATGGACCGAAAGGAAAACAAATGAGGAAGTACTGGAGATGGTGGGTGAGGAGAGGGGTTTGTTGAGAGAAATTCTGTGGAGGCAGGAAAAATGGATGAAAGGCGTATTGAGCGGTAGTGGGATGCTAAAGACTAATAGAGGAGAATGTTAGGTAAACGAGGAAAAAGCAGGAAGAGGATAGGGATGTTCGATGGGATGAAAGGAGGAAAGAAGTACACAGAGATGAAGAGAGATCTGATGCAGAGTAGGTTGATGGATTGGATTTTGTTAGGAGTCACAAAATATTTATTTAGTAGTTGTGTCCGTTCAGAAACCTAGCTTCACCGGTAGATTTTCTTATAAATAAATAAATAAATATATATGTATATATTCATTATATTTTCCTGTATAGAGTCTTTTGATATACGATATTTGTAACTGTAAATGTATAACTTTTCCTGTCAGATACATCTCCTCTAGCAAGTTTTCGTATTATGTACTTCTAGACGCAACCTTTTCGGCGTGTATGGCTCTTTCGTGGGAGTACATGGAACCTAATCAAGTCTGCTAGTGCGTGTGTGACCTGAGGGGAGAGTTCAATGGGAGGGGGCGACAGATCAGGGCCAGGCGGACACGCCCTCTCACACCATCCTCCCGGTCGTAACTCGTGCCTCCCTATTATACGTAGGGGAATAAGGGCGGGGCTCCTTCAAGACAGGTCACGAGAAATCTCGAGGGTCCCTCCAATACCGAATGGCGATGTCGGGTGAGGAAGAAAAGCCCCTGATACAGAAATATGTTTAATCTTTTCATTGCGCATCACATACAGTGAACAATTGGAACTTAAGGTAGGGTAATTCAAAGAATGCGACCTTTGAAAGAAATACATCGTTGAACATCCAACAAAAGCGGCCGTCTCCAAAACTAAATTCTACGTGGAACTTGAATTGAGCCTGCTGGACAATGCCTGCTATTTTTCAGAAAGAAAAATGCTAAGCTAAACATTAAAATAGGAGTTTGACTTTTAATAATCAAACCACTTTACTTTTCCACATAAACTCTTATGTGTTTAAAAAGTTTATGTTGAAAAGTAAAGTGGCTTGATTATTAAAAGTCAGTGTGAAGATTTTCCACCAAGTTACGCCAGAAATTGTTTTATTTAAAATAGGAGGGGAAAATAGAGCAGTTAGAGCAGATTACGTATCTCGGAAGTGTTTTGGACCAATACGGTCAAAGTAGTAGGGACGTAAGGAGAAGAATTGCGCTAGGCAAGGAGGCTTTCTCAAGGAGGAGGGAGTTGATGACGGGGACGTTGAGTAGGGGGGCTAAGACAAGATTGATATGGGGCACGAACGTTCGTGAACCATCTTTCATACAAAATAACCAAAGCCATCCCCAAGGACAATTTCCGAATTTCATTCTACATTCCATCAACACTATCCAAGTGTTTAAGCCAGATTAAGGACCCGATCGACAAGAATAAAAGGAGTGGGGTGTATATGCTTGAGTGCGAGTGTCAGGCCAGTTACATTGGTCAAACAGGGAGGAGTTTTGACAATCGGATCAAGGAACACCGAAGAGGAATTTATGCAGACAACACGAACTATAATCTCGCGAAACACATAATCGATACAGGCCATCACTGCAACTTCGAATTTAAAGTGCTACATCTACAAACGAAAGGGCGCAAGTTGGACGCACTCGAACAGTGTGAAATAATACAACACACAATTAAAGGAATTCCCCTCCTTAATGATGTGTTTGTCACTTCACACTCCCCCCTTCTAGCCATCAATTTTCCCCAATAGTTTTCCCCAATTTTAACCTTCCTTTCTCTTGAACCCCCCCCCCTACTTCCTCCCCGTTAACGTCCACCCCTGCCCCCCCCCTCCCCGTTCTTCCGATTCCCCGGATGGAGTCGATGGAAAACACCACGGATCCCCCGACGTACCGCAGGCGTCCAAAGGACGTCGTCCAGCTAGCGGAGCAACGACCCTCGCCACGGGACATCACCCGCGAGGCCCACGGGCTGATCGTTCCGGCCCTTCACTGCGGCGGGGCCCTCTACAGCTCAAGTGTTTATGTTCATTATCTGTGCTAATCCGGTTGTCGTATTGTTAATTCTCAGTATTGCCCCCCCCCCAAAAACCTCCACCCCCACCCCTTGGATTTCCCACTGTTCCTCCCCGCCTCTTTGACTCCTCCTTTCAACCTTCCCCTCATGGAATTCCCCTGTCTCCTTTTCCCCCCTTTCTCCCCCCCCTTTTTTCCCTCCTTCAACCCCCCCACCCCTTGTTGCAACTATATATGTGAAGAAGATACGCACTTGTGCTCACACCTGATGATGATGTGAATACATCGAAACCGGTAGTGTCGAAATAAAATATCTAGTGGAAAATTGCAATACCTGTGGTTTTAATATGTTACGCTTCCACCACATCACGCCTGAGACCTCATCATTCGTACAAAATATTTATTTGATAGTTGTGTCCATCCAAAAACCTTCCTTAACCGGTAGATTACCTAATAATAATACAGAAACACGAATTGCGTTAAAAAAATCTATTCAAAAGTTAGTTCGCTATGTTCGCTCTCTTCCCATGAAAATCCCATATTAAGGGTAGGGACGGATTGGGGTAGCTTTCTCTGTGCCTTCAATAAGATCTAGCACCAAGGGATGCCTTGGGAATTAGTGGTCATCACGCAGATTTGAACACGGGCCTTCTGGCCCAGGTGGGGCGAGCATTCTGTCCACCCTTCGCGAGCCCACTACGCTACCGTTGCTATGTACTCCACCTCAGCTGAGGGAGGAGTACATAGTAATATTCTGTCGTCGTGTACTTGAGAAATACCTTCATTGCTTTTCGATGGAGCCAGTCCCGTGAGATTGGCATGACGACCGCCCCTCATCCGAAGACATTCTCCCCCTGAATCCACCGGCCGGATTGTCGCAATCGAAGGCGCAGGAACTAAGGAGCCAATGAAACGCCGTTGGCACCGAGGCAATGCTTGCGATACCGCCCGCCGCCTCCTTGGCCACTTGGGGCCGACGGGTGGGGTGAGGCCGAAACGCGCGCGATTAAATGCACCCACCAGTACCACGTCCATGCATTCTGCGCGCAACAAAGTAACCCAAGGGACCCAGGCTAATGCTAGTTTCGTCCTTGGTGTCGGATTACACCCTGTGGAACAGAAGGGCGACTTTTCATCACAATTAACGATGGAAGCAGAGAACATGCCAGGTCACCATCATTCCTATGTGCGCCCTTTACGCACGTTCCTATCCCGTTGCCTTCTTCATTTCTCTTTCCATGTGAATGAATGTGCGTTCGCCATTTGGCGGGTTTACATGCTTCATTTTCGTGAAAGGAGGAAAGTCCCACGGATTTTAATAATAAGGTAAACGAAGAATTGAGAGAGCGCTGAAAAACACTAGCAAGGGAGACATACGCATATGTTAACGAATAGCTCCACCCCGTCGTTCGAGAATTTAATAACTGATAACGCACGAGTGAGTCCACGGAAAATTCTCCCTTTGAAATCCTCTTTTAAATTTTGCGTCCCAAAATAGTTTATCACATGTGATTAGTTTCAGAGGTGATAACGAATGGTATTTCAGCCTAATTTCAGTTCGATATAATTACTTTCACAATGCACAGGACTCGGGTATCCAATACCCAATCGTCGTGGGAAAAATAATTTCTGATTTCCACGGCGATTAATACCCAATTATTTACGGGGAGCCAAATTGATCGAGTTTCGACACCACCTGTTTTCACCGTCGACAGGAGATCTGCGTTTCAAAACGACCAAAATAATTCACATTGGGCAACAAAGGATCAACGCGTTGGAAAATGTTGATGAGTCTGAACCGCTTGCAACAATACATTTTTCGCTGGACCCAAATGTCACTCCTTAGTTACTCAACAGGAATCATTGCAATTGGTTTCGTCGCCAGCCCTAATGTCGATCGCAAGAATGCAACCGAGAAGTCTACACGATTTGTGCGATAAATACATGCTATGGGAAGGAAACCCTTTATTTTTTAACGTAATGTGTACTCGAGGCACTAAAAGCAGTGTTGAGTCGCAGCATTAAAGCCATTTAAACAAAAATCACCTCATCGAATTTAAACTTCAGAAACTAAATTTTAAACCTATCGCCCTGAATTCGTCGAATATGCGCCGCACCTCTGAAAAATAAATCCAATTGTCTTAGCATCTGATTTCGTATTTAAATGAGTCGGAGCCGAGTTTTAACAAATATCGATCGTAATGTGATGAGGTATCTGATAGTCTACACCACAGGAAACCTTGATTTAAAGGACAAGTTAAGGCATGAGTACCACGGGAACCAGTCGGACACTTAGGTTTAGTTGTTCAAAATAATAAACATTGACAGAACAAAAATCTTAGTCGGCTTCATTACGTTCCTTATAATGCGGGGGCGAGGGAATTACAAATCCAAAGGAGGCTGGAAAGATTGATTCAGAGCATTTTGGCTGACCAATAAGAAGACAGGATGTGTCAATATGGCTATTCGAACGGACTTCACCAGTAGCACGTCACATTATCCTCTGGAGGATAATGGTGATGAGAACTGAGCTGTTAGATTTGACCCCTCCGACAGTGCAGTGGGTCAAAGCCTGGCTCGACGCAACAAAATTGACCTTGACACTATATTGGAAATGGTGTTTTCGATTCTGCCAGACACACAGCTGATCGATGCGTTGGCAAGCGAAGAGATACAGAGAGAGAAAGAGAGAGAGAATAGTCAGCAAGCAAAGGGCTTCAAACTGGTCATTGTCAATCCTAAGATTGCTTCTTTTGTGCATTCTCCGCTCAGTTGCTTCAACGACCTATCTCTCACAACGTCGACATTTTGGCGTCTTGTCGTCAATGATTGAATCATTGCCGCAGGATCAAACAAATGCCGTCGTCGCCAAATAACGCGTTTTTACTCTGCAATTCACTCAGTGAAAGATCTTTGGAAATTGGGTCTTCCGTGACGAAAAAAAAATATTCAAAGCCCTTTCGTTCCCCGTCGCCTTAAAGCCGAGAGCGATATCATTCGCCATAGATAGTGCAAAGTATGTTAACGCACCAAATTAAGAATCCTACTTAGTCAGTTCGATAGCTGTAACCTGGCAAATGACCCCGAGTACATCTACATCTACTCAATACCCCGCAAGCCACCGCAAGGGCGTGTGGCGGGGTGTGTAAGAGCACCTCCTGTAATTTACAAAGAATAAAACCGCATGCAGAAGCCACAATAAAGCATGGTAAACATTAATGCAAGAACTCTTTCACCCTTTCACACACATGCAAATAACAAACTACCAACTAAATAACACACAGATTCACCTACAGATACACATAATAACTTTGTAATGTTTAATTTTGTTCCGACTTGTAACTTAAATGTTTCTAATATTTCTAAATGGACTTCGGATTCTTACTATTATGATTTCTGATTGTTCTGGGCAAGAATGAGTATTTGTATATCTATCTATATTGGAATCTATCTCCCTTATTTTATCTTTGTGGTCTGATCTACCTAAGTAGTGTGGGGCCATAATAATTCCTTTTGTGTCATCGCTAAACTCGCTGGTTCTGAATCTTTCTAAAAGTCCAAGTCCATGCATGCTTGTTCCCTTCGTATGTCAAGTGGCTCCCAGCCTAAATCCCCTAAGAGACCTGCTACTCTTGTTTTCTTGTCATATATATTTTCAACGAATCTGGCGGATTTTCTCTGGACTTTATCTAATTCTTTTAGCCAGAGTACCGGTAACTGGGCAAAAATCATTTCAATTTTACGTCTCCCGGGGACATATAGATTGTAGTTAGCAATAAGTACCCTGACGTACACATTTAATTACTTTATAATTAAAAATAGCCCAGCCGGAGTTAACCGGAGGGTCGATATGAAAGATGGCGATAGAGCTCGCTTTATGAGAATCTATAAGGAGTGAAAAATCCATACATCTAGCGCAATAAGTACATACGTCTAAGGTAATATGAGTGTTGAGGAGGCACTAAGCCCAATGGCTTTCCCAGGATAAAATGGTGCACGAAAAATCACACGGTTTGGATAAGGCTGAGGGTGCACCTAAGGGAATCCCTCGGAATAGAACCATATAAGGCGGAGAGCCTTAGAATCAATCTCGGATTGGTGCAAGAAATGGGTATTAATGCTTAATATAGACAAATGCGCAGTTTTGAAATTTTGGAACAAAGGAAGTGGCGAATAGGACATAAACTAACACTTGAATCATTACAAACGAAATAGAGGGTTTAGTACTAACTACGGCTAATCATGGGGAGCACATATCAGGACAAAATGCGGATCGGCTTTGAAAAAACTGGCCTTCATGAAACGGGTGATGGGGTAATGTAATGAGAAAGTTAAAGAGAGGCGTTATTTTGCTGTTGTTAGACCACATTTGGAATATGCCACAAGTAATTGAGATCCTTGGGAGAAGATTTGGCGAAAAGAATTAGATAAAGTCCAGGGAAAATCCGCCAGATTCGTAAAAAATATAATAAGAACACAAGTGTAACAGGTCTCTTAAGGGATTTATGCTGGGAGCCCCTTGAAATACGAAGAGAGCAAGCGAGACTTGGACTTTTAGAAAGATTCAGAACCAGCGAGTTTAGCGATGACACAAAAGGAATTATAATAGCCCCACACAACTTAGCTGGATCAGACCACAATGATGAAATAAGGTAATACAGACAGATTCAAATACTCATCATTTCCCAGAAAAATAAAAAATCATAAAAGTAAGAAACAAAATTCACTGTAGAAATATTAAAAACATTTAATTTACAACTTGGAAACAAATTAAACATTGCAAAGGTTCTAGATGTACCTGTAGATGCATGTGTATGTTAGTTGGTAGTTTCTTGTTTGCATGTGTGCTGGTTTTAAGGGTTTTTGCATGAATGCATACCCTGTTTTGTTTGTTGATTTATAAATTTGTGGTTTTTGTATGCAGTTTTTATATTATTTCTAAATTACGGGTGGTGCCCAAACCCCCCTCCCCATGCACCCGCCCTTGCGGCGGCTTGCGGGCTATTAAGTAGATGGGGATGTCACTTCTTCCGCATTACTCTACTCCTCAGCGCGCATCACCTTAATCGGATGAGCCGAGGGATTACTCCAAAATAAGCATCAAATCTCAATATCCTCCCCTTTTTTAGGGAGGGAGGAATCGAAGCACACCCCGAACTCAGGTGCACCGACAAGAGTGCACGCGTCTATTAAAAGGCGAGAGGGAGAAATTGAACAACAGAGCGAAAAGAGGCTGCGGACTGGTCCAGGGCGAGGGAGTGGGCGCATCGATCGGGAGGGAGGGAGGAGCGAATGAGACGAGCAACGAGAGAAGAGGCCAAAGGGATCCGCGAATTAAAGCCCCTCCACGCGAGGGCGGATAACGTGGCTCCTTTTATTTTCCTCACGGGCGATTGGTTTTTTTTAAGCAGCCTCGTCGAAATGATTTCGCTGACTGCTGCAGAGTCCACGGAGAAAAATATACGACTAGCCCCCCCTTCCCCTCCGGATCTCCCCACCTCCACGCTGGCTCAAATAAAGAATGGAGGGGGTACTTATGACGCGTGTCCGGTCACTAGGCGCAACTTCAAATTCGTAGGATTTAGGCCCCTCTCAGTGACCTTGGGAGTGGGAAAGGGACCTGTGTATGTAAGTGTGTATCATCACGTACAATACACACACACATATATGTTCTGTTTCTATCCTCTATGGTGCTGTATACTTTCTAACCTACTTTCCTTTCTCCTTGTGTGCATTGTCTATTTATCTTTTTGTGGGTGAAACAGCTCCCTAACGCCATCTCTTGGCCAAAGAGTCAGAGCACCTGGGCGCTATAAAAATATCGCAGATCTCAACGTAAACTAGGTTTCCTTATTAGCTTAATCGGTAGAGCATCCACCCGGAATGTGGAAGAACCGGTGTTCAAGTCCCGGTTAAGGAAATATTTTTACACTTGTGATCTGCTAAAATCCGCCTTCCCCACCTTTATTGTGTTCGTCTTTTATGTGTTTTCCTATCCCCTTTCCATATATCTATTTCAATGTGTGAAGTAGTATATATAGCTTTTAAATATATATTTTTATTTATTAGGTAATCTACCGGTTAAGGTAGGTTTTTGGATGGACACACCTATCAAATAAACATTTTGTGACTCCCCACCTAGCAAACTAATCTATATCAGGTCCCTCTTCATCTCGGTGTACTTCTTTCCTCCCTTCATCCCGTCCAACATCCCTATCCTGTTCCTACCCTTACCACGCTTGCCCAACATTCTCCCCTCTATTACCCTCTTCAACATTCCACTACCGCTCAATACGCCTTTCATCCGTTTTTCCTGCCTCCATAGGATTTCTCTCAACAAACCGCTCTCCTCCCCCACCATTTCCAGTACTTCCTCATTTATTTTCCTTTCGGTCCATTTCACCTTCTCCATTCTTCTCCACAGCCACATTTCAAAAGCCTCCAATTTACGTCTATCCTCCTGCTTCAGCGACCACGTTTCCGCGCCGTACATAGCTACGCTCCATATCAGAGTTTTTACGAGTCTTGTCTTAACATCCCTACTCAACGTCCCCGTCATCAACTCCCTCCTCCTTGAGAAAGCCTCCTTGCCTAGCGCAATTCTTCTCCTTACGTCCCTACCACTTTGACCGTATTGGTCCAAAACCTTCCGAGATATGTAAACTGCTCTACCTGCTCTATTCTTTCCCCGCCTATTTTAATATTTAGCTTAGCCTTTTTCTTTCTGGAAAATCGCATAACCTTTGTTTTATTAATATTGATTCTCATCCCATATTTATCGCACTGAACCTCCAATTCACTCAACAATGCTTGCAACCCCTTTGCTAACTGAGCAACTAATGCTTGGTCATCAGCAAACCTAACCGATTTTACGAATTCCCCTCCGACTTTCATTCCTACCTCCAGTTCTTCCCATGCCTCTTTAATCATTTCCTCTGCATATACGTTGAACAGTACCGGTGACAATGGGCAACCCTGCCTTACACCTCATCCTAACACTGCCCATCCGGACTCTCCGTTCCCCACTCGCACCTGAGCAGTCTGAGACATGTACAGGTTGCGGATCAGTCTCCTGTCCCTCCAATCCATTCCTATTTTCTGCAATACACGCATTAATTTTTCCCAATTCACTCTATCAAACGCTTTTTCGAAATCTACAAAACAGGCAAAAACGTTCTGATTGTATTCTATATTCCTCTCGACTAGTGATCTCATTACTGCAATGGCATGACGCGTACCTCTTCCTTTCCTGAACCCAAACTGGTCATCCCCTAAGTAATCATTTGCCTTACTCTCTATCCTCTTGTTGATGATCCTGAGAATAACATTAGCTGCGTGGGATATCAAACTTATTGTTCTGTAATCCTCACATGACGAAGCCTTTGCCTTTTTTGGAATTGGAACTAACACCGATCTCACAAAATCTTCCGGCCAGATACCTTCCTCATAGATACTACGAATCAGTCCATATATGGCCTTCTTCCCACCTTTCCCTAACCATTTCAACATTTCTACAGGAATATTGGCCACCCCCACACCCTTATTTGCTTTCATCTCCTTTAATGCCCTTTCTATTTCATCGCCGAGTATGCCTGGACCTAAGCTATCTTCTTCTACGTCAATTTCCTTTTCTATGTCTAACCTTGTCGGCCTAAGTTCTTTACCATACAGTGTTTCTATATATTCCTTCCATCTCTCTTGGATTTTTCCTGGTTCAACTATTATCTTACCCCATTTATCTTTAACTGTTAGTACAGATCTTGCCTTCTTACTTCCCGATAATAACTTAACCTTGCTGTATAGAGCACCAATTTCACCCTTCTTCTGTAAACTTTCCATATCCTCGCATTGCGTTTTCCACCATTCTTCTTTTGCTTTATTTGTGGCCCTTCACAATTTATTGTTTAACTCTTTGTACTTCATTTTGTCTAACTCTGTGTTTACATTTTTCCATCTTCTTCTCTCATCCATCTTTGCAATCATCTCATCCGTTACCCATGGTTTCCTTATCCTTTTCCCGTTAACGGTTCCTATAGTGTCTTTAGCGGCTTCCAATATCCCTTTCTTGATACATTCGCATTTTTCTTCGATAGCACTCAGTTCTTTACAGTCATCCATCATTTTCTCTACAGCCTCCCAATACTCCTTCCTCGTTAGTTCATTTACTGCTTCTAAATTCCATTTTTTAACCCGCCGCCCTTGCCTTATCTTCTTGAAACGAACATTACTTTTCATAACAACTAAATTGTGGTCAGAGTCCGCATCCGCTCCTCGGAAACTGTGCGAATTTATCACACTGTTCCTAAACCTGTGCCTAACCATAATATAATCTAACTGATACCTTTCTGAGTCACCTGGCATTTTCCATGTATACCTACGCCTTTTGTGATGTCTAAACCATGTGTTAGTGATGGCTAACCCCTATTTCTTGCAGAATTCAATTGCTTTCTCCACGCGTTCATTCTTCGTGCCTAACCCATAGTCCCCCAACTCACCACCATCTCTTCCTTCGCCTACCGTCGCATTCCAATCCCCCATCACTATCAAATGTTTCACTGCAGGAACACTCGCGATGATATCCTCTAACTCATCATGCATCCTATCGACTTCTTCCTCCTTGTGGTTGCTCCGTGGCATGTATACCTGGACAATGACCAAGTTCGTCGGCTCTGCTTTAATCTCTACGAGTAAAATTCTATCTGTCGCTTGCTCTATGTTGACTACGCTTCTTTCTACCCCTTTATATAAAATTACGGCAACCCCTCGTTGGCTCTCGTCCCCGCCGCTGTATATTACTCTATAATTGTCACTCCAGTAATCCCCGCTATCCTTCCATCTCACCTCGCAGAGGCCTAAAACATCTATGTTACCTCTTTCCATCTCTCGCTTAATATTTTCTAATTTGCCTCTCCTCAACATTGTCCTGACGTTCCAGGTTCCTATTCTTACTACTTTCGCCTTCTTCTGAGTCTTCTGTCCTGCTGAAGTTATTTCTTCCCTGCAAGGGTTTCGTGGGATGACGACCGCGGAAGCCTTGCCTCTCCCGGTGCCGGGCACGACACACGCCCTTTGAGCCGAGTCCCGTAGTTGCCAGGACTCATATTATCTAAAGTGCCCATCATAATATTCTTGGGAATCATAATTTAGGTGGTTTCCCGTTGCCTTCCTCAATAGTGTTTTTAACGTGACACCATCACTTAATGGCCGCCCCACAGGGGTCAGACGCCATTGCAGCCGCCTCACTGAGGAACAGACGCTGCGTGGACTACCTTTCGTCTGGCTCCTAACCTTCGACCTATCTGGCATGGGTGACCCTTCCAGGAGTAATTATTATTACTCCCGCCAGCACAGCTCTCGGGGTCATCGGAACACACAAGCCATTCCACCACGACAAGGTTAGTCCATGGGAGGGTATATATATATATATATATATATATTTAGGTAATCTACCGGTTAAGGTAGGTTTTTGGATGGACACAACTATCAAATAAACATTTTGTGACTCCCCACCTAGCAAACTAATCTATATCAGGTCCCTCATCATCTCGGTGTACTTCTTTCCTCCCATCATCCCGTCCAACATCCCTATCCTGTTCCTACCCTCAACTCGCTTGCCAACATTCTCCCCTCTTTTACCCTCTTCAACATTCCACTACCGCTCTATACGCCTTTCATCCATTTTTCCTGCCTCCATAGTATATCTCCCAACAAACCCCTCTCCTCACCCACCATTTCTAGTATTTCCTCATTTGTTTTCCTTTCGGTCCATTTCACCTTCTCCATTCTTCTCCACAACCACATTTCAAAAGCCTTAAATCTACGTCTATCCTCCTGCTTCAGCGACCACGTTTCCGCGCCGTACATAGCTACGCTCCATATCAGAGTTTTTACGAGTCTTGTCTTAACATCCCTACTTAACGTCCCCGTCATCAACTCCCTCCTCCTTGAGGAAGCCTCCTTGCCTAGCGCAATTCTTCTCCTTACGTCCCTACCACTTTGACCGTATTGGTCCAAAACACTTCCGAGATATGTAAACTGCCTTATTTTTTCCCCGCCTCTTTTAATATTTAGCTTAGCCTGTTTCTTTCTGGAAAATCGCATAACCTTTGCTTTATTAATATTGATTCTCATCCCATATTTATCACACTGAACCTCCAATTCACTCAGCAATGCTTGCAACCCCTTGGCTGACTGAGCAACTAACGCTTGGTCATCACCAAACCTAACCGATTTTACGAATTCCCCTCCGACTTTCATTCCTACCTCCAGTTCTTCCCATGCCTCTTTAATCATTTCCTCTACAGATACGTTGGACAGCACCAGTGACAATGGACAACCCTGCCTTACACCTCTTCCTAACACTGTCCATCCTGACTCTCCGTTCCCCACTCGCACCAGAGCAGTCTGAGACATGTACAGGTTGCGGATCAGTCTCCTGTCCCTCCAATCGATTCCTATTTACTGCAATACACGCATTAATTTTTCCCAATTCGGTCTATCAAACGCTTTTTCGAAATCTACGAAACAGGAAAAAACGTCCTGATTGTATTCTATATTCCTCTCGATTAGTGATCTCATTACTGCAATGGCATCACGCGAGCCTCTTCCTTTCCTAAACCCAAACCGAACATCCCCTAAGTAATGATTTGCCTTACTTTATCCTTTATTTGATGATCCTGAGAATAACTTTAGCTGCGTGGGATATCAAACTTATTGTTCTGTAATCCTCACATGACGAAGCTTTGCCTTTTTTGGAATAGGAACTGACACCGATCTCACGAAATCTTCCGGCCAGATTCCTTCCTCGTTGATACTACGAATCAGTCCATATATGGCCTTCTTCCCACCTTTCTCTAACCATTTCAACATTTCTACAGAAATATTTTCCACCCCCACGGCCTTATTTGCTATCATCTCCTTTAATGCCCTTTCTATTTCATCGTCGAGTATGCCTGGACCTAAGCTATCTTCTTCTACGTCAATTTCCTTTTCTATGTCTAACCTTGTCGGCCTAAGTTCTTTACCATACAGTGTTTCTATATATTCCTTCCATCTCTCTTGGATTTTTCCTGGTTCAACTATTATCTTACCCCATTTATCTTTAACTGTTAGCACAGATCTTGCCTTCTTACTTCCCGATAATAACTTAACCTTGCTGTATAGAGCACCAATTTCACCCTTTTTCTGTAAACTTTCCATATCCTCGCATTGGGTTTTCCACCATTCTTCTTTTGCTTTATTTGTGGCACTTCTCAATTTGTTGTTTAACTTTTTGTACTTCATTTTGCCTAACTATGTGTTTACATTTTTCCATCTTCTTCTCTCGTCCATCTTTGCAATTATCTCACCCGTTACTCATGGTTTCCTTATCCTTTTCCCGTTAACGGTTCCTATATTGTCTTTTGCTGCTTCCGATATCCTTTGCTCGATACATTTCAATTTTTCTTCGATAGTACTCGGTTCTTTACCGTCATCCATCATTTTCTCTACAGCCTGCTGATATTCCTTCCTCGTTAATCCATTTAATGCTTTACGTTCCATTTTCTAACCCGCCGCCCTTGCCTTATCTTCTTGAAACGGACGTTACATTTCATAACAACTAAATTGTGGTTAGAGTCCGCATCCGCTCCTGGGAAACTGTGCGAATTTATCACACTGTTCCTAAACCTGTGCCTAACCATAATATAATCTAACTGATACCTTTCTGAGTCACCTGGCATTTTCCATGTATACCTACGCCTTTTGTGATGTCTAAACCATGTGTTAGTGATGGCTAACCCCTATTTCTTGCAGAATTCAATTGCTTTCTCCACGCGTTCATTCTTCGTGCCTAACCCATAGTCCCCCAACTCACCACCATCTCTTCCTTCGCCTACCGTCGCATTCCAATCCCCCATCACTATCAAATGTTTCACTGCAGGAACACTCGCGATGATATCCTCTAACTCATCATGCATCCTATCGACTTCTTCCTCCTTGTGGTTGCTCCGTGGCATGTATACCTGGACAATGACCAAGTTCGTCGGCTCTGCTTTAATCTCTACGAGTAAAATTCTATCTGTCACTTGCTCTATGTTGACTACGCTTCTTCCTACCCCTTTATTTAAAATTACGGCAACCCCTCGTTGGCTCTCGTCCCCGCCGCTGTATATCACTCTATAATTGTCACTCCAGTAATCCCCGCTATCCTTCCATCTCACCTCGCAGAGACCTAAACCATCTATATTACCTCTTTCCATCTCTCGCTTAATATTTTCTAATTTGCCTCTCCTCATCATTGTCCTGACGTTCCAGGTTCCTATTCTAACTACTTTCGCCTTCTTCTGAGTCTTCTGTCCTGCTGCTGTTAATTCTTCCCTGCAAGGGTTTCGTGGGATGACGACCGCGGAAGCCTTGCCTCTCCCGCTGCCGGGCACGACACACGGCCTCTTGGGCCGAGTCCCCATAGTTGCCAGGACTCAATTTCTGTTTTGCGTCCATCATTATTTTCTTGGGAATGATAATTGAGATAGTTTCCCGTTGCCTTCCTCAATAGTGTTTTTAACGTGACACCATCACTTAATGGCCGCCCCACTGGGGTCAGACGCCATTGCAGCCGCCTCACTGAGGAACAGACGCTGCGTGGACTACCTTTCGTCTGGCTCCTAACCTTCGACCTATCTGGCATGGGTGACCCTTCCAGGAGTAATTATTATTACTCCCGCCAGCACAGCTTAGGGGTCATCGGAACACACAAGCCCTTCCACCACGACAAGGTTGTAGTCCATGGGAGGGGCTTATATATATATATATATATATATATATATATATATATATATATATATATATATATATATATATATATAGAAATATATAAGTATATATAAGCTATATATATATATATATATATATATATATGCTTATATTTTCACAGAAATCAATTAAGTCATTCTACGAAGACGACTACAAACTAAATAACATCAAAATACGTGGTAGCGATGAACAAACCATCCTTCTATCGTTAGCAATAGAAATTAGGTGTAGTTGCTTTTATTGCGGCATGCGATCGTCAGCTAAAATCAATTGCGCCGTTGGGGATGGGTGGGTGTATCGGGAGGGATTGGGTTTTTTCAGAAATTGGATAAAAGAAGGAAAGAAACCTATGTCGACACCCACCTGCTCTTACTCTATCGAAATGTGCCAAGGGATTACAAAGTTTAACGTCCTATCCGCCGTACGCCGTACTCGTATTCCAATTCACTACATGCACACACTGCAACCCCGGAAGAGATTGGAATACAACTAACTAAATACCTGCCATCTTAATGAATCGAACCCGGAACTTCTGGGTGGATAACCGGTACAATAGCCACCGACCCAAACCCAACTCTCTTCAGCAGAATTTATTCGATACATGGATATTTCCTATTTTACGGAACCAAATTCATTTTCAGAGAGGATTAAACTGAAACTTATGTTGCACGTTTGTAGAGTGCGTTTAAGAATTTAATACTGATTTTTTCATCATCACAAGGACAAAATTATTTATAAAAATTCTAAGTTTTGATACTTTTAACATTTAAAATGAAATCAGATGGATATAGCTTCAGTAGTGCGATTGGATCGAGAGAGCCCTTCAGCGCAGTCAGTCATCAGGTCCACATTTCGAGAGTTCCATAAAGTGGAATGGGTTTCGGCGAACATCTCCTTGTTTGCCTTGGCGTGCGCAACAGTTGGCCACTTTGCGCAACCACGGTGCCGACGTCACTGACGTCGCCGACGGACGCTGCAGTGGAGGAGGTCCACGGGTTGAATAGCAACTATTGTTATTCGGCTTCAATGGGTGAGTGCCTAAACGAATCGGGGACCGTTCCCGAGCGGGGGACCCTGCCAAAAACGCGGGCCCGGCGCCCGTAGCAGCCAATGACCACAAGGCCCGCGTCCCGGCCACCCCCCCCCCCCTAACCCCCTTCTGACACTTCAACCGCTACGTCTTAGCTCTCTTTCCAATTGCATGACGAACGCGCAGATTCGCACGGCTGTCCGCGCCACGAAAAGGACGTTAACGGCAACTAATGACTGACTGCGATCATGGCACGATTTGCATGACGATCACACTTTTGATGAATAAACAATTTAAAGAGTTCTCCGTCACCCTTTTCTCAATTTATCCGACTGTGATTGGCTTCCAAATCAGTGAAGATTGCATTTATATCTCGATGATGTAGAAGCACTCACGATAGCATGATAACGTATGGACCGTAAAATAGAAAAGAAAAATATATACATAATATAAAACATTAAAGAATTCTCACAAAGGTCTCAGGAAGGAAGGTTTTGGGCGGAGGTTTTATGATATATATATATATATATATATATATATATATATATATATATATATATATATATATATATATATATATATTGGGTAATCTACCGGTTAAGGTAGGTTTATGGATGGACACAACTATCAAAAAATTTGTTGTGACTCCAAACGAAACACAAAATCCAGCGACCTACTCTACGCCTACTCCTATCCTGTTCCTGCCCTGACCCTGACCTCGCTTGCCCAAAATTCTCCCCTCTATTACCTTCTTCAACATTCCACTACCACTCAATACGCCTTTCATCCATCTTTTCTGCCTCCATAGGATTTCTGTCAACAAACCCCTCTCCTCACCCACCATTTCCAGTACTTCCTCATTTGTTTTCCTTTCGGTCCATTTCACCTTCTCCATTCTTATCTACACCCACATTTCAAAAGCCTCCAATCTACGTCTATCCCCCAGCTTCAATCACCTAAGCTTTTACGAGTCTTTTCTTTACCTTTTTCGGAGTAGAAACTATCACTAATTTCACAAAATCTTCCGGCCAGATTCCTTCCTCATAGATACTACGAATCAGTCCATATAGGGCCTTCTTCCCGCATTTTCCTAAACATTTCAACAGTTCTACAGGTATGTTGTCCACCCCCACGGCCATATTTGCTTTCATCTCCTTTAATGCCCTTTCTATTTCCTCGTCGAGTATGCCTGGATCTAAGCTATCTTCTTCTACGCCCTGTTCCTTTTCTATGGCTAACCTTGTCGGCCTAAGTTCCTTACCATACAGTGTTTCTACATATTCCTTCCATCTCTCTTGGATTTTTCCTTGTTCAACTGTTATCTTACCCCACTTATCTTTAACTGTTAGATATATATGTCTATATAAACATATATATATATATATATATATATATATATATATTTATATTTATATATACACATTCAAACACGAAATCCCGCCATACGGCGAACAAATATTATTTCACACATAGAAATAGATATAAGGAAAGGGGATAGGAAAACACATAAAAGACAAACAATTTTCCAACATACATGCAAACAACAAACAAACATATTTTCCTATTCCCTTTCCTTATATATCTATATTTTATGATTGAACGAGAAGTTCAAGAGGCTAGAAGCGCTTGGGCTGTACTACAACGTCAGAAGAGTTATCCATAAGCTCTACAAGAATCAGGTTACAGCAATGCAAACAAAAAACGGGAGAAAAATAGAAGTCAAAATAAACAAAGGAGTAAGACAAGGATGCAACCTCTCGCCAGTAATATTCAACGTATACCTGGAAGAGGCAATAAACGAAAGGAGTTATCAAAGATCAAAACGAAGAAATGTTTGCCGTTCAGGTGACTAGAGATGAAGGAGAGAAGGCTGTTGAATCCGGGCCGGACCACAAGTCGCCCTTTGCCCCGTCCCCACCCCCTTCCCGTGTCTTTCATCCCCCTCACCGGTCTCCCTCGTCCCTCTTCTCACCCTGCCCCCGCTCACATCCCCCAAAACATCCCCCTTTCGGACTCATCTCACGAATTCGCCGCCCTCATCTCATTTATCCTCTTCATTATTCTCTGGGCTCGATAAGGGACTGCGCTTGCCCCACCGCCTTTCGGATGAACTCGATTCTACCCCTTCGAGCAACAGTTGACGTGTCGTACGATCGTCAGCTATTTCCTTCTCTCTCCTCCCTTTTTAATTAGTCATCTCAATTTGTCTCCTTCCCAAAAAACCTCCATCTTGGATTTGCCCCTTTGCCTTGGCCCTCCAGTAATTTTTATCTTCCATATTTTGTTTAGGCGATAGGAAATACATACGTGCATAGTACGTGAAGGATTAGGAGCAGGGATTCCAGATTTCCTGCAATTAACGAGATAATTTTCCGTACGCAAGGGATTTGTAGCGCCTCCCGAATTAACATCGCGGGACCGTTGTCGTTGCACACCTTATAAGGAGTATGGTGATTTGACAGGTCAATTTGAAAAAAGAGACATTGACTCCTAATACGATGAACACAGATATTTATCAATTTGATCGAAAATACCTTTTTGCATAATTTGTAACTTTTCCATAGTTTGGTGAAATTGGCTGCGAGAGTATTTACCGCAACTTTGCATGTTACTTTTGCCTGTTTCACCAACTTTCATATTTTTCTATAACAAATGTGACGATGATTACTATGGTTCTAAGACCTTTGCAATAGTGATCGTCAGAATAAAATGAATCCTCGATGTCGTCTTGTTTGATTCTTTTTTATACCCCGACCATTAACTTTAGATGGCGATGCTGGTTCTCGTGTAGGGCAATTCACATAGCCGCCTGAAGACCGTCAAGCGTACGTGCCTGCAATTATAACCCTTCCCGCAAGTCAATCCCGAAGTGGCTTATCCCTATCGAATTAAGAACTCCGTGCCCCTTAATAACTGAAAGGAAACGATCGGTTTTTCACTTAAATGAATACAAAACGACAACCTTACAACTGAAACGAATGTTAACAAGCGAAAGTTCTTCCGGACCAATTAGCATCGGACGAATTGGAAGCAGTTTCTGAAGAAGGCACGCGACGGCTGAGATCATTCACGATCTCATGGGCGCCTAATTAAGACAGCGAGGAAAACTTTGTGGGGTCCATGCTGTTATTTTCTCCGAGAAACGTCATCCCACTCCCAAACTCCTTAGGACTGCGCGTGCGTATGTGCGATGCTCACGTGGTATCGTAATGTGACCTCTTAAAAACCGCCAGCCAACAAAACATATCGCATGGATAGGATACCCAATAAATCATGCATAATTGACAGTTTTGTTATGCATGCTCTATATTGGATACAGCTATCACATATACTCGTGGCTGTCGTGGCCTTTAGCATTGGAATACTTTTCAGACTTATTCTTCGATTCTACACATTCAGACATTTCGAAACGGGGCAAAGTAGGCTGTTTATAGCGTGGGGGGTTGGTTACCTTGAGAGTACTTTAAATTCCCTATCAACTTAACTATTTCGAGAAATGAATGGTTTGAGGGAGTTGGAGTAGTTGAGGATGGAATTTGATTAATGAGAAGGAAGAGCAGCGAAGGAGGGTCGCTGGGTTGATGAATAATTTAAACTGGCCTAACGTGGCAAGTGGAGGAACTAAATAAGGTGTAAGTTTCTTCAAACACGAAGGGAGGAGTCGAGACCAAGACTATTAGAAAGGTACAGGAAGGCACTCAATTAAAGTTATCACGTTGAGGATATCATTAAATCCCCTCGGCAAACTGGACCATTCCGATGAGATAAGGGAGGCCGTATCGCCAATGCTTTAGGTTCAGGGACTCTTTCTTCATTCGAACGATTCACGTTCACAACATGAAGAACGATAGTTTAGCAACGAAGTAACTCAAGGCCAGCTCATCAAACTGAGAACCACTAGCCTCAAATACTTATCCATACAGTTACTTCAAGGCTTGTGATCTACTAGCTTTGTATAAAAAAATATCGGGAACAAGTTTTCCCTGACGTGTTTGCGTGAAGTGCTGAATTCGGTTAAGTGTGCATATGATCGCAAATATCGTATTATTGGCATTTATTAGACAGTGACAGTCGACACACCATTAAATCAATTTCAAATTAAAATTTGGCGATGCGAAATATCTGAAGCGCTAACTCGTCCTCCCGAAGGTACTATTGAAGGACGACCAAAAGAGCAGAATCGAGTGTGTCTGCTTGCGAAGACTTTCGATGCGACGGCATCGCGACGATTCCCCAACATTTCAGTCCCCACGAGTTGGCACCAACAGACTATTCCCAATAAAAGTGAAGTCCGCCCTCCCTCAAAGGACACCACCACCATGGTTTGACCCTAAGTGCCGTCAAAGGAGTTTGCTCGCGTACCTTTAGAAATACCCTTATCTGGAACCTTATTAGACACTAACTGTCGTCCGAATCTGTCTCAAAAGAAAGGAAAGGTCTCAGACGTTCAGTGCTTTGTTTTCCATTTAAAAAGAGCTTGCGGTCTCTCTTGTTTAACCCTCCCTTGTGTCCCTGACCTCCCACCCCAATCATCTTCTCTAACCTTCCGCGCAGTTCTGCGGCACGGAATCTGCAGACCTGTGTGTCCACAGTGAAAATTGTGGAAGGGCAAACGATTAATAATAAGGGGAGTTGGGCAGTGGAGGAACCGTAAATTCTATCACAGCCTCCAGGTCTATTGCGTGTGCGATAATACTTTTGCACTGATTCGGCGTAGGAACTTCGGTCTCCTGAAAACCAGAAACGAGCGTGCACGCTGTTCAGCGCCCGTTAAAATAAGCCGCACGATTTAAAATGATCAATGTTAGACGAATAAAAAAGTCACGTGGCAAAAATACAAGCACAGAAATTTTGTTGACTGCTGCAACAAGGCACAACAATGTCACGCAGTCCTCCATTTTGAATGTCTCTCGCTGGGCCTGACGTCACAACTTAAGCTGACTTCATTGGAAATTATGTTGACGCTGCGGCGTCGCAGGTGCAAGCGCCACCAACGGACGCCGTTTGAATGAGTGTGACGGCGTCGGGAGAGGAAACAGAAGAGGACGATGACCCGTTTACTGAGTTTTTTTTAAGTGAGTGATGAACAAATGACAGATTGCAAGCGTCAGGTATCCCTGACTGCCGCAAACCGAAGCAGCGACGCGTCCTGAAGTGGGGATCTACTTCCTCATTGGCTGCTCTTTTCTTAATTGAGTGTGTCATTCATTACCCGATTCCCCCGTGCTCGTAAGTAGAATAAATAACTGATTTGAGAGAAATATTTCACAATCTCCGTTGTATCTAAGGTTTGAAAATAATCTTGCATTTAAAATTAGCGAATCGAATCCGTCCATACGTGCCGTGTGAGGCCTGCAACAGTCCGTTCCTGAGAACGTTAGTTTCAGCGAGATGGGCACAGGGAAACGAAAACGATGCTCAAAGAACTCACGGGTTTAGAGATAAAGGGGGAAGGAACAACAATTTTTGTCTGTCCATTGGCAATATTTCGCCTCCGTGCATTCATTTGACGTCGGAGAAAAAAATAATGACTGAAGACATTCAGCGTGTTTGGTGGTAGGGTTGGGGGGGGGGGCAAGGGAAGCGGAGAGAAGGCAGCGAGAGGATTTCGAGGAGCTCGCCATGGAAGCGACACGAAGGAGAGCGAGTGAAAGGGGTGTAGGGCCCGAGCGCACGTGCGGAGGTGGGGGAGATAAACACGGAAATGGAAAGTGGGAGAGGAGGAGGAAGGGGGAAGAGGGGGAGGCAGGACTGCCAACCTCACGGATGAGGATCATTTTTCGCTGAAATCCTAATTGCGCACTTGAAATTCCTCCAGGATTGTGAAACTGGTGACCTTAGACGCATCGGTTGGGCCTTGACTGAGTGAGACCTTGCATAAATAAATACTCCGACCTCCACATTAGAAGTGCGTGTACGCCACATTCAGATTAGTTCATGATTACTAAAGTCTTTCATGGTATGCCGATAATATTAACTCAGATTAACGACATTTAGACAGGGCGCCTGAACGGTTGAAAACAACAAACAAATTACGATCAAGTTGATGGCGAATTGTAAATTGCTGACCCAAAAGTTGCTAAGGAAGTTGTTTGGGAACAAAATTACATTTATTAGTGTTAAAATATCAATATGAAATTATATTTAATAAAACTACGTTAAAAGTAAGCCCAAAAAGGTATAATCTTTGCCTTATTTTCCATAAAAAATACACATTGATTATTTGGCAGCTACGTAATAATCAACCAGTCGCTCTATCTAAATGAAAAAAAACGCAGCAACAGTGAAAAATGTGTGATTAAGGAGGCATTTTGCCCCTCAAAGAAGATAAATCTTGCCACGGCATATGAATAATAATAATTATCGATTGAAAAAACATTGAGACTTGACAAAATTACTATAACTTCAGGTGTAGACGAAAATGTTTGCAGTATGAACAAAAATATTATAACAATCGGAAGAATATTAGTTTTCTATAGGAAGTAGTGTTATTTTTAAACTGAAGATAGGGCAACGTTACACATTAAGACACCATGTTAAACATAGGGACGGGAAATTGATAAAGGGAAAAGTGGATTTTCATAATTCCCAGCGCATAAAGCTGTTTTCAGAGGTTGTTTTGCCGTACTTGATTGATTGAATGACTGTGTTTAATTGGTTGGGCGGTCCAACCATCGAACCAACAACCTACAATCCTGAAAGTTCCTGGGCACTTGCGAAAGAAGAGATGACACCAGCAGGAATTCGATAGAGGATCATGTTTGAAATTGGTCGAGTGGGAGGTTGAAGAAGCATTTAAAACGGAAGAGGAGAATGGGATGAACAGAGAGAGTGGAGGACACGAGGCAATGGGAGCACACATAAGGAAGAACAAAAGAGGAATGTGGGTCGCGTGGAGAGAGAGAGAGAGTGGTAAAGAGGAACTGTGGATGGATTGGACACGCTTTGAAGTACTAATTACACAGGCCAACAGTGGTTTTGGTGCCGGAGATTTTAATGCTGATTTAAAGAACAATTGGGGTGCTGAATCCAATTATGACACTAGTTTTTTCCTATCAGCTATAGTTTTCAAGACATAGATATGTTGTTACTTACGTAAAAAAATCTTCTACATGATGATATGGGAATATTGTATTAATAATAAAACCCACTAAATATAAAGACTTGATTTATTTCTAGGGCTGTTAAATCACCCACAAACACAACAGAATTTTACAATACAATTGAACACAAATACTACAATTTTTTACAGTAATAAAACAAATTGAAAAGAAAAAATACATAAAAACATCACTCAACACATCGGAAGCTTCTTTTGCGTGATTTTCTTGAGTACACTTTGTTCAAACAGTCTCGTTTTAAGCACCAGCAGTAATCTGCCATCATATGGTTATCCCATCTTCCTTGGTAGCGAGCTTCATTGTTTTTATATCCTGATGAAATCTTTCACCTTGTTTTTCCCTTGTGTCTCCTAAATTTCCAAGAAAATTGTCTAAGTGGCTGTGTAGGTAGTCAACTTTTGTGCTCATATTACATCCAATTGATTTGAAGTTACTGAGCATAATGTTTACCAGCTCAATATAATTTTCACTTTTGTGATTTCCTAGAAAATTTTTTATGACCTCAACAAATGACATCCAACTAATTTTTTCAATCTCATTCATTGACTCGACAAAAGCAGGATCCTTTGTAAGTTGTCTGATTTGTGGCCCCTCAAAAATACCAGCTTTAAGTTTTTCAATACTTATATGGGGCATTTTTAGTCTTAAGTAGCCGAAGCATGGTCCATCCTTGTCAAGAGCCTTTACAAATTGCTTCATTAGGCCTAGTTTAATATGTAGAGGCGGTAAGATAATTTTCTCTCTTTCAACTAAAGATTCAGCAATGATGTTTTCTTTCCCAAACAACCAAGTTTTCTCTCTTAGGCCACTCCTGCTTATTCCAGTGGTTTTGTCTGTCCCTGCTATCCCAGAGGCACAAGAAACAAGGATATTTTGTGTAGCCACTTTGCTGCCCAAGAAGAAAGTTCACCATTTTTAAATCTACACAAATCACCCAGCGATGTTCCTGGTATTTTATCTTCTGTAAGACCAATGCTATTGTATCGTATTCTTCTTTCATGTTAGTTGAATGACTGGTATTGCGCTAAACCTGTTACCATTGTGAAGAAGTACACATTTTAAACTACGCTTGGAGCTATCAATAAATCTTTTACCGAAGTCGATACAAACGATTTTTGTTTTTTAATCTCATTTGCCTACAATATAGAAATATACATAAAACTTATTGACAGTTTATTGAAAATAAAAGGAACACCGCAGAGTGGTTATAAATTAGTATAATAGCACAAAGATTCCCGGCACCAAAAAAAAATTTTTTTATTGTAGGCCTGTGTTATGAAAAAAGTAAGACGGGGGAATAATAATATCGAAGGGAAGATACAAATTCGTCAGTTTTGCCCGTGCTTTCGAGTTTCTCATTTCTCTTCACCGAAGATGATCTCATTTTACGTATTTTCTTTAAAAATTTACGTAGACATTCTTTGCACCAATTTTACGCAACACAAGCGTTTTCATTCCCTATCTCTTCAAATAGATAAAGGTCGCTGCCATGACATCATTCCTCAGCGGCATTCAGTTTAAATCTCTAAAGACTATCCCTTTGCTTTCACATAAACACGTGGCTTAAATTGAGAATATCGCTGTCCCCGTCCACCCGATGCACTCTTTCAATCCAACCTGTTTTGTCCTCTTCTGGCGCGAAGGACATCGAGGAGTTTATGGGACGGGTCGGCACATCAGGATAAGATTTTCCTTGGCGAAAGAAACCTTTCGGAAGTGGGAGGGAATTGATGAGGGGCACAGCGCGAGAGAGATGCGAATAAATGATCGGTAAAGACTTGAATGTGGATTGCTTAATTGACATTCCTCAGACTTCTTCCTTATAAATCTGCACGGAGGTACGCGTAAATCCCCTTGGACTTGGGAGGGCAAGGCGTGCATTTCAAGCTTGAGATGTGAGTGAGGCGAGAGATGGAGAAAATAAGCTGGAATGAAAGAGGAATGACACGCCGAGGTCGTGGGCAAAGAGAGAGAAAAGATTGAGAGATATTGAAGTAAATTATGGAAGATAGGGCGGATTGGAGAGCATAAAGGAAGGAAGGCAGAAGTTAGTGGATGGGTGAGAAGCGGGGAATACTAATTATAGAAATAACAGGAGATGATTCGCGCCAAACAGGACATAATAGTCCTGTACGGAATATTACATTTCAGAAACACATGCTTGTTTCGAATGGCGTATAACCGCTGTTGCTGTTGCCACGGATACGAATGGGTGAATATGCAACCAAATCTATATTGGTTTTAAGTAACAGTTCTAATACCACATAACAAAAGGAGTTGTTCTGACGGCATTAAATGAAATTTGGCAGACATGAACGTCCCGCAGGAAAGAGAGAGGGCCCTAGAACTTTCTCATTAACGACGTAAGAAATATCAAAAAATAAAATTATTGCATTAGGCGTGGAAATATTAATCGATGGTAAAACATCATCTTTGAACACGCAAAGGAAAACTAATATACTATATATACGATGAACGTCCAGGAAGTAACTTACGTTTTAAAATGAACTATGAATCTACTGACAAGGCACAGTTTCAATTCATACCACATTTGACAGGCACATTCCTGAAATATTTTCCTACACAGTCGCCATTCAAATTGAGACGTTTATTATAAAGATACGCAAGCTTTTCTCAATTCTGTCTCTGAAGCCATCTGCCACCTGTCAGAAGACTGGGCCGACTACCACTGCGGTGTCCTCTTAGTGAACATTGGTGCTGTGGCCATTACTTTTAAACTGAGAATGCACCACTGCCTCACTCCACCTTCACTCATTGCTATTCCGTCTCCGTACACACTTCGAGTAAAGTTGCCCATTAATATTTCAATTGGCTTGTGTTAGTTTTTTGCCAGTAAAAACCTAATCACAGATGGCACACAACTCGCGTTGTGATTTTCCATTGCAGTGCATTCCATTTTAACAGTTCGCAGAGGGCGCAAAGCACAGAGGATCCACAGTATGTCTGCACACACTCTGCCACAGCACTGAGTTTAGGGGCAGTTAGACACACCAAGATGGTGGCCCTAGCCCCACCCACAACCACCTCGTCTAGGCAGGAAACGTAAGTTATTTTAAAATTGGCAATTTTCCACAAAATAAAATTTAATGCGACCGGTTTCAATGTCATCTTCACCTGAAGGTGATGTAGTAACATTGAAACCGGTCGCATTGAATTTTATTTTGTGGAAAATTGCCAATTTTAATTAATAATGGTTTTCCTCCATATCACGCCTGAAACGTCTCTTTTTATTTGTAACTTTCTAGATAGCTCTCCTAGGTTATTTAATAGGCTTGTGTCACGGCATAGAGAGAGGAGCCGGAGAAATGGGCAAGAAAATGATGAAGGGCTAACGAGATGCGTACGTAGGGGAGATTGGTCGTTAGGGTCATTACAGAACCGTAATATTGAACAGATATAGGAAATATGGGTGTTCCACGTCCCACTTCCACTTCGCTCGGAGAGTTGGCGACGCCGAAAAGAGAGAGAGAGAGAGAAGAGAAACGAGACACAAGGAGGAATGAGAGAAACCCGAGGGCGTTCGCAAAAGGGGAACTTTAAGAGACAGAAGATCGTCGTTCGGACGGAGAGGAGCGAAGGTCGGACGTCACGACGGATGGTCGAAGAAGAAAAAATGACGACACAGGAGCGAAGGTATAAAAAGACGAGTCTTTGCGAATGCCGCGCAATGCCACGGTGTTCCAGGAATAAAAGAAGGGGGCGAGAGGAACCAATAAAAACAACAGAAGAAGAGGAGGGCGAGGGGGTGCTTGCGGAACCCTTACCCCCCACCTCCCGTGGGATGATTACAAAGGGATATTACGAGGACCGTTTGGGGACTTAGCGTGAGGCCGATTCACAAGTTCGTTTGACGCCTCAATCGAACGCTTCTTCAGCCGATGAGTCTCATTTTCAAGGGGAAAATCGATTTAAAGAACTTGAGCATTGTCAAATGTTACTTCATTGAATTCAACATAGTTAAGGTTCTCGATATCGAAACGTGTAATCATAAAATTACAACGCAGAACATGCTTCCGAACAAACTCCATTAATGCACGGAATATCAAATTTCTTTAAATATTACCCTAAGTGTACAAGTTTATTTTTATTTTTTATTTATTTAGTTAGAACAACTATCAAAGAAATTCGATTATTTTTTTCTATTGTAACAGATTTTTATTAAACTTGAATTGGTATGACCAATGCCATTAGTTGTGCAAACTTACAAGTTTATTGACACTCCAGTAATTATGATGTAGTGCTGGAAGGAAACCTTTTCATAGCAATAGTGTGAGCTAGGATAGGATATCATTGATTCGTTTCTTCGCCCCAACCGGCCAATTGAAATCGTCAAATGAGGAGTGACAAAGATGTTTGACAACTGCTTTCCCCAGTCATTCATGCAAAGGCCATTGGTAGTGCCATGGCATAGAAGACTAATGTGGAATCCTAAAGACCACTTGAAGATTTCCACCTGGAGAATTTCTCCTGAACATTCAGAGACCAAAGGGCAAAACGAAGCGCCGGCTGCCACTCAGTTGCTTCATATAAGCGAAAATTACGTGCCAAGGTCACCCGAAAAATTGCACCCATGTTGCCGCGGAATTTAATTTCGTGGTATAGCATTAGGTTTTCAAGTGGTTCATAGATTTCAATAGTAAAACAATTCAATAATATTAATTCAATCATAATAATGAACTTATTTCAACGAAAGGGGGTAATTAAGTTCCCCAGACCCATTTGGAATTCATCGGTGGGAGAAACGTGCAAGTTTTTTAATGCGATTTTTGCGATTGCTGTGTCTTTATTGGCTGGGATTCAAGATAATTTTTAAAGCAAAGGCCGTAGGCTTAAAAGGGCATGTACTTAATTAATACAAATATCATTTTGACTAGATTGACTCGGAAAGACGACATGAGAAACTTAAATTTTTTGAAAGGATCAACCAGTATCTATCTTCCTTAAAACGACACCCCAACCGAGCCCACTAAATTCACGCATGTGTCTATTCTAATCCAATTTGACCGTCGCATTCAAATTCAGTCAAAACCACGATTAAAGGGTTTACATCAAAGACGCTTCCGTACAACTATTATCCTAAAACCCGCCATTTAAAAACAGCAATTCCATGCCAGTTTAAATCCTTACCGTCCAATTAATTACTCTTCGGCGCATTTTATTTCCCCTCGCTTATTGGAAAAGGCTCCAAAACGATGCCGTCACAACGAGGCAAACAATCGGTTGAGTCAACAGAACCCAACGACCCGTGGTTACCGCAACAACAAACTAAAGCGCCGTCATTTGTTTCAATGAACTGAAATTATGGCAAGGAGAGGAAGCCGAGAGAAGGGGAGGGGAGGGAAGAGCGATGGCCTGACAGGGTGAGTCCAAAAGAAGAGGGAGCAGAGACGAAGCCCTTCCTCGAGAAGGAAACGGAGGACACCGGTCACGCGTACTGGATTCTGCGGATCCAGTAGGCGGCCTCGTCGCGGAAATGGAGCAATAGCAAGCGTGCTAATAGCAAAAAATAAAAAGGGGGATTAAGGGTACAAGGGCAGTGACGTCACCTCCGAAATGGATCATTATACTCAAAGTAATGGGTCTCCATTGGGTCTCCCGGTTCACGACTGAAAATGTATTTTTCCCATTTTTACCTGGATCACCAATCCAGAGTCTTTATTATTGCCTTATATACTAATATATAATTAATAATAATTATATATATATATGTATGTATATATATATATATATATACATATATTATTATTATTAGGTAATCTACCGGTTAAGGTAGGTTTTTGGATGGACACAACTATCAAATAAACATTTTGTGACTCCCCACCTAGCAAACTAATCTATATCAGGTCCCTCTTCATCTCGGTGTACTTCTTTCCTCCCTTCATCCCGTCCAACATCCCTATCCTGTTCCTACCCTTACCTCGCTTGCCCAACATTCTCCCCTCTATTACCCTCTTCAACATTCCACTACCGCTCAATACGCCTTTCATCCATTTTTCCTGCCTCCATACGATTTCTTTCAACAAACCCCTCTCCTCCCCCACCATCTCTAGTACTTCCTCATTTGTTTTCCTTTCGGTCCATTTCCCCTTCTCCATTCTTCTCCACACCCACATTTCAAAAGCCTCCAATCTACGTCTATCCTCCTGCTTCAGCGACCACGTTGCCGCGCCGTACATAGCTACGCTCCATATAAGAGTTTTTACGAGTCTTGTCTTAACATCCCCACTCAACGTCCCCGTCATCAACTCCCTCCTCTTTGAGAAAGCCTCCTTGCCTAGCGCAATTCTTCTCCTTACGTCCCTACCACTTTGACCGTATTGGTCCAAAACACTTCCGAGATATGTAAACTGTTCTACCTGCTCTATTTTTTCCCCGCCTCTTTTAATATTTAGCTTAGCCTTTTTCTTTCCGGAAAATCGCATAACCTTTGGTTTATTAATATTGATTCTCATCCCATATTTATCGCACAGAACCTCCAATTCACTCAACAATGCTTGCAACCCCTTGGCTGACTGAGCAACTAACGCTTGGTCATCAGCAAACCTAACCGATTTTACGAATTCCCCTCCGACTTTCATTCCTACCTCCAGTTCTTCCCATGCCTCTTTAATCATTTCCTCTACATATACGTTGGACAGCACCGGTGACAAAGGACAACCCTGCCTTACACCTCTTCCTAACACTGTCCATCCTGACTCTCCGTTCCCCACTCGCACGAGAGCAGTCTGAGACATGTACAGGTTGCGGATCAGTCTCCTGTCCCTCCAATCGATTCCTATTTATTGCAATACACGCATTAATTTTTCCCAATTCGGTCTATCAAACGCTTTTTCGAAATCTACGAAACAGGAAAAAACGTTCTGATTGTATTCTATATTCCTCTCGACTAGTGATCTCTTTACTGCAATGGCATCACGCGTACCTCTTCCTTTCCAGAACCCAAACTGATCTTCCCATAAGTAATCATTTGCCTTACTCTCTATCCTTTTGTTGATGATCCTGAGAATAACTTTAGCTGCGTGGGATATCAAACTTATTGTTCTGTAATCCTCACATGATGTAGCCTTTGCCTTTTTTGGAATAGGAACTAACACCGATCTAACAATATCTTCCGGCCAGATTCCTTCCTCATAGATACTACGAATCAGTCCATATATGCCCTTCTTCCCACCTTTCCCTAACCATTTCAACATTTCTACTGGAATATTGTCCACTCCCACAGCCTTATTTGCTTTCATCTCCTTTAATGCCCTTTCGATTTCATCGTCGAGTATGCCTGGACCTAAGCTATCTTCTTCTACGTCATGCTCCTTTTCTATGTCTAACCTTGTCGGCCTAAGTTCTTTACCATACAGTGTTTCAATTTCACCAATCAATCAATCCAATTTCACCCTTCTTCTGTAAACTTTCCATATCCTCGCATTGCATTTTCCACCATTCTTCTTTTGCTTTATTTGTGGCCCTTCTCAATCTATTGTTTAACTCTTTGTACTTCATTTTGCCTAACTCTGTGTTTACATTTTTCCATCTTCTTCTCTCATCCATCTTTGCAATTATCTCACCCGTTACTCATGGTTTCCTTATCCTTTTCCCGTTAACGGTTCCTATATTGTCTTTTGCTGCTTCCGATATCCTTTGCTCGATACATTTCAATTTTTCTTCGATAGTACTCGGTTCTTTACCGTCATCCATCATTTTCTCTACAACATGCTGATACTCCTTCTTCGTTAATCCATGTACTGCTTCTAAATTCCATTTCCTAAACCACCGCCCTTGCCTTATCTTCTTGAAACGAACATTACATTTTATAACAACTAAATTGTGGTCAGAGTCCGCATCCGTTCCTGGGAAACTGTGCGAATTTATCACACTGTTCCTAAACCTGTGCCTAACCATAATATAATCTAACTGATACCTTTCTGAGTCACCTGGCATTTTCCATGTATACCTACGCCTTTTGTGATGTCTAAACCATGTGTTAGTGATGGCTAACCCCTATTTCTTGCAGAATTCAATTGCTTTCTCCACGCGTTCATTCTTCGTGCCTAACCCATAGTCCCCCAACTCACCACCATCTCTTCCTTCGCCTACCGTCGCATTCCAATCCCCCATCACTATCAAATGTTTCACTGCAGGAACACTCGCGATGATATCCTCTAACTCATCATACATCCTATCGACTTCTTCCTCCTTGTGGTTGCTCCGTTGCATGTATACCTGGACAATGACCAAGTTCGTCGGCTCTGCTTTAATCTCTACGAGTAAAATTCTATCTGTCACTTGCTCTATGTTGACTACGCTTCTTCCTACCCCTTTATTTAAAATTACGGCAACCCCTCGTTGGCTCTCGTCCCCGCCGCTGTATATCACTCTATAATTGTCACTCCAGTAATCCCCGCTATCCTTCCATCTCACCTCGCAGAGACCTAAACCATCTATATTACCTCTTTCCATCTCTCGCTTAATATTTTCTAATTTGCCTCTCCTCATCATTGTCCTGACGTTCCAGGTTCCTATTCTAACTACTTTCGCCTTCTTCTGAGTCTTCTGTCCTGCTGCAGTTATTTCTACCCTGCAAGGGTTTCGTGGGATGACGACCGCGGAAGCCTTGCCTCTCCCGCTGCCGGGCACGACACACGGCCTCTTGGGCCGAGTCCCGTAGTTGCCAGGACTCATATTATCTATAGTGCCCATCATTATATTCTTGGGAATCATAATTGAGGTGGTTTCCCGTTGCCTTCCTCAATAGTGTTTTTAACGTGACACCATCACTTAATGGCCGCCCCACTGGGGTCAGAATATATATATATATATATATATATATATATATATATACACACACACACACACACACACACACACATATATATATATATATATATATATATATATATATATATATATATATATATGTATATATTCTATTGTTTGGGAGAACATCATGTTATTTCTTTTATGTTTATCATATGGGCCTGTTTTATTAATTTTAGCAAAGTCGATAGATTTTCGAAATAATTCATAGTTTGCCTAATTAAAACGTTTTGTAGTGATTGTATGTCTATTTTTTGAAATATAACATCGTTTTTTTCCCACGGAGGGAGTCCAAAAGCCAGTCTAAGTGTTTTCCTTTCGGTGCTTTGTAGTTTTTCCATTAGGGGTGTACTTACTAGCCCCATCCATGCAGGTGATCTAAGTGGGCTGGACGCTCTTCGGCGACGCACAAACACACAGTTACAAAATATTCGACTCACAGAAACACAATGAAAGGACACTCACAGTATGTATTGACGATTCTGATGACGACGGTCGAGGACGAAAGTACATACTGTGAGTGTCCTTTCATTGTGTTTCTGTGAGTCGAATATTTTGTAACTGTGTGTTTTTGTTTTTACATATATGTGTATATGTATATGTACAATATATGTATATAATATATATATATATATATATATATATATATATATATATATATATATATATATATATATATATATATATATATAATATATATGCATATGCGGGTCGCGGTGGTCCAGTTCTGTTCGGTGTCCACTTTCTGTGAGTCGAATATTTTGTAACTGTGTGTTTTTGTTTTTACATGTATGTGTATATGTACAATATATGTATATAATATATATATATATAATATATATGCATATGCGGGTCGCGGTGGTCCAGTGGGTAGAGCGTTGGACTACTGACCGGAGGGTCCCGGGTTCGATTCCCGGGCAAGGCACTTTGGGCACCTGCAGCTCCACCCAAGCTAGTTGATTTTTCGGGTACCAGATCTTTCTGGGAAACCATAACCGGCACAGGGAAAGGAACTGGCCCCCCCTACCCTGATGTGTGAATATTCACACGCCCCGCCGTCGGGCTTGGTACATGGGTGAGCTCTACCATCACCTACTAAACCGACCTTCGGGTTGATTACTGTGTTTATGGTTTTTTTTATATATGCATATATTTATACATTAGTCTGACCTTAGAAATCCTAAGAGAGGGCCGATAACTCAAACTTTCTAAAACACGAATTTTCTTTAAAAACTAAAAACATTAAATCCAACAATTTGACCGATTGAATATGCGTATTTAAAAATATAAGAAGTTGGAAGGAGGGAGAACGAGGAATAAATAAGAAGCGATTTCAGTAAAAGTGTTATATTATGAATAATACCTTTGATGATGAGTCAGGGTCTTGGCAATAGCGAAGGAAGAATGATGACCCTTAGTGCACTATATACACTCATGGAAAAACTCAGCATTATAAAAATATCAAAAAAGCAAATACTCGTGTATTCCAACGGCACAGTCCTATTTCCAAAGGTATAATTGGAATACACTCTCTAATTTCAAGAGGAAATGTATTGAGGCACTGCGGGACAATATGATTCAAGAGAGAATAACTTAGGTTTCATGACTTTCCGTACGGATACAGCTTCAGGATCTTTTGGCTTTGCCAATGCTATCCAACCACTCGTGACTCAACATTAGGACACGACCCAGGGTTAAGGAACCCGTTAAACGCGCCACGGCTTCGAAAGCCAGGCTTAATTTTTCTGGTCGACATTTAGTGGTGCTACACGTGGAAGAAGAAAGTTTCAGCGCGCTATATAGAGAGACATTTCAGTCCTATTTTATTGAAAATAGTGTGGGATTATGTTTTATGTCGTAAATCTCGTTTGGATAACATGGAAATCAAAGGACAAATAGCAATTCAACGACAACCCACACTTAATAGTTAAGGTTAATAGTGAAGATATATGAAACGACTTAGAATTAAACTGGATTCGAGTACAAGCTGCATAATGAAAATCATTGAAAAATTAGTTTATATACACAGATATAAATTTAAAATTAAAAAAAAACACAAACACAGTAATCAACCCCAATAAGGTCGGTTTAGTAGGTGATGGTAGAGCTCACCCATGTACCAAGCCCTATACGGCGAGTGAATATTCACACATCAGGGTAGGGGGGCCAGTTCCTTTCCCTGTGCCGGTTATGGTTTCCCAGGAAGATCTGGTACCCGAAAAATCAACTAGCTTGTGTGGGCCTGTAGGTGCTCAGAGTGCCTTTCCCGGGAATCGAACCCGGTGCCCTCTGGTCAGTAGTCTACCCCCTGGACAACCGATTTTAAAAATAAAATTTAAATTTAAAAAATATAAAAAAAAATCCCCTCGCAGCGATCGTTATCGTGGGTATGTTTATTTTTTCTTTCGTCTTTTTTACAACAGCTTGAAAAAGGGAGAATTCGAGGTTTGTGTGCTCGGCAAATAATCCCAGGCTCGGGAACAGGAAGCAGCCCTGCTTCCTGCTTTCATCAGTCCGGCAGATGTGTTCTCGCGCACACAAATTCAATGTCCCTTGAATCATAGCATTTCTATTGAATCTTGAATCCACTTCAGTTTCCTTCGTGGAGACAGACGAAATTATCACTTGAGCAATCTCCGAAGGCCAGTTTTAAGACGAGAAAAACTTTTAGGGAGCTGGGAGAGACAAAAAAACTGAGTTTTATTTACTAAACCGACGTTACTCTGGCCACGGAGTTTCGAGGGAGACTTGAAAACCTTTAACGATTGGGAACTCCCGAAGATTAACAAGTTGCTCGGGCATCAAGAGCCTGAGGTCATTTATCGAAATACCATGTCTTTGAAATTTCCTTCTCTCGTTACAGAGTTTCGAGACGCACTCACCACATCTCCTCATTATTCAGAAAGTTTGGAGAATAATACGCCGGTTATTATTGAGAAGTTCGTCAATTTATCACTAAATTCAGATGATGCTTACAAACATGTAACATTTTTCTTTTACCGATCTTATTCTCGAATGTTTGGAATCATTACATTATCATTACTGTCATGTTCTGTTATTGTTTTATTGCCACGTTAAAGCACTGTTTTAGTGGTGTCATTTGGTGCTTTTATTACTGCAAATCGTGCGTTTTGTAGAGAAGTGTCGTACGTGGGCTCGTTCGGCATTGTAATGCGACAAACAGTTAAAATTGCGCTCTCCGAATGATTCCCGCTCGGTCAGTAATAAAGCCTTAATATTTTCATTTCTATAGTACAGGTTGAGTCTCGCTTGCTAACTTCGTGCATCGAGTGGGGCACGTTAAATCATCTAAAACATTAATCTTGAATATTTTGTCGTCATCGAGGATAACTTTTAAATTGCAATTGTCGTTAATTTATTTTCTCAACTCGGAAATCAAATAATTACGCGTCTGCTTCCGAATTCTCCGCACACCAATATCCAATCATCATCTCACTTGTATCATTTTTTCATTCGTACGTTTCATTTTCTCATTAAATGTTTCATGAAACTTGGTTAAATTAATTTCAAGAAACTGTAACAGTAACTTTAACGGAGTCACCCGCTATGTGTGCATTAGAATGCAACCATTTCAGAGAGAGGCGAATGATTTTTACTCTCTAAAATGTTTGCATTATATTGGTTAAATTAATTCAGCCCCTCAGGTAGTTACAAAGCATTCACAAAGAGTTAAGCCGGATGATGGAAGAGTATTTCATTTTCTCCACTATTCTTAGATATTTCCCACTAAACCTATAAGTGTTTAGGTGGTGAGGTTTCGAATCTTATTTGTGCAGTTCCTTATTAGATAATCTACCGTATGAGGTAACTTTTGGATGGACACCGACTGAACAATGATGCATTCCATCACCATTCCCCCAACAAAACACCACAACATGACATCGCAATCCACAATAAAGCCCCTTGTCCAATGCCGCTTAAACACAATGCCCCATTCAATCCGCCCGACATATTAATACGTATTGAAGCAGTCCATATAGTACTGACCAAGTTTATGAATTCATACTTCGCATATCGTATATATTTCCCAATTTTCCTCGCCCCGAATGGCTTTTGCAATAAGTTAAATATTATTTTTTTAAACAAACGGCAAAGCATTTAATTTTCAAATGATTTTTATTTAAATGAGAAAAAGTATGCTTCATTATTATTTGCATCGCTAATAAAACCGCCACGCCTCAATGCACGATTTCTTAGAACGAATTTTTAATTATAAAGGTGGAAAACTTCATTGTGTTGGCCTTTCCTGATTTTGAAATCTATTTTAAAGATTCTTTGGTGACTTTTTAGAGGCATAGAGGTCGTTCGCCTTCGTTGCAGAAGTATCTTAAAGATCCTCACAGTTGGCTCCTAAGAAAAGGGGCATACAAAGGAAGAGGGGGCTGATACAAAGGAAGAAGGCGCCGGAGAAAGGAATCCCAACAACGTGACGCCAACTATATATTATTCCCTAAGGAAACAGGCGACGCGGCGCCGGCGGCTATTTGTCAAAGCTAGGGCTAAAATATTTCGGGTTTGTCGAAATTAAGGGTAGGGGATGAAAGCCTGCATATTCTGTTTACGCGAAGAGGAGCGATTGATGGTATCCCGATCCCCACTTGAGGTGCTTTGTGGAGAGCACTTTGAGTGAGTACGCCATCCATCGGATGGGACGTTAAACTGCGGACCCCTTGGCGCCTTTCGACATGAGTAGGCTAATGCTGACGCCGGGTTTCTCTCCACCCTTCCTTTCCCACTAATCCCTAATGGCGCAAATGACCTCAGCTGTCGATCGCCTCCCCAAGGTGACCTTTGCCCTTTTGCAATGACGTCGTTTCATTGCGTTAATAGTGTATTAATCACCATTGGGACTAAATAGGAGTACGCCATCTTCTGGGGCAGCGAAAGACGAGGGAGCGGATTATTAAGTCCGAGGCGAAGGAGGTGAGCATCACGACGAACATTTACCAATTCTTTGAAATAAAAACAATGTCTACGCGCGCCCCGCCAGAGACAGGGCTCCCCCCCACGCGCAATATGGCTGCAGAGCAATTCTGCATAATTATAAGGTAAATCAATTCGTTCTGCTGTCGCGTTTGGAGTTTTCGTTGCGCGTGCCGTTGGCGAATCGTTGTGAGCAAAATATTAATCGCCTCCAAATATTTCTAGGGTTCAGACTATAACGAAGGGCCACGTTTCACCGCAAAGAAGTGCAACCCCGTAGGGAAAATATGGAGCGGATGCCATTTGACGGCCTTGAGTCCCACGAAATTTCTCCGACTAATTGGTTTTAAGGAAGACGCCCAAGAATTTAACAAATATAATCTTATCGATTCACACACCGTAAAGGTGTGTGAATCGATTGAATGTTTATAAAATATGAAATCTGAATTCAGTTTTATCGCGGATAGGGCAGTCTCATGTAAACAATTTCTATCCCATAAGGTCGGCATTTATTTAATCACCTTTATACTGTTTTTACCAAAATTATAATTAAGTTATATTCTTCAGAGTCTAATTGTCAAAGAAGGGCGAACAGATTTCATGCATGTGCCCAAATTATACATTGAAGTTCATAAGAAGGAAGGACAAATTATTGGAACTTCAGGAGCGCTTGGCACGTCTTCAACGGCCAATGAGTATGAGCCCTATACAAAACATGAACAGCTAATTTCTAATAACTCCCTCGGAATCAACATACTTGGTGTGGAAAATTAAGATGTAAGTGGATCATCTTATTGTGCATAAAATATTTCATAATTCCTTGTCCTTAACCATTTAAAGGAAAAACTAAACGTTAGCCATTAGTGCCTCGAATTCTTTTTCGACGAGACTAAAACGTTTCCCGAACAACGGAACTGCCATTTTAACTTTCCCTCTTACTAGCCCGGGGCAAATAGCTGAAACAATGGACACATTAAATGCATGTACGAGGGTCATCCGGAAAGTAGTACCCGTTCGTGCCGCATGAAGTGCTGACGACGCGAGTAGCCGCTGGACGAGGTCAGATAGCTTCAGTGGCTTGTCTGCCTTCTCTGAGCCAAGTTGCGTGACGCTAGCATTGCCTGTGTTGTTTCTGTGATTGTTTACAATGTTTAAAAAAATTGAGAACGCCGCCAGTTGTGAAGTGAGGGCAGTGATTAAATTCCTCAATGCAAGAAACGTTCGCCCATGTGATATTCATCGCCAATTAAAGGAGGTGTATGGAGACAATGTAATGGACGAGTCGTCTGTTCGGCGGTGGTGTCGCAACTTCAACATGGGGAGGGGGAACACACACGACGATGAGCGTTCGGGGAGACCGTCTGTCATTACAGACCAACTGGTGAGCTCAGTTGACGAATTCGTGAGGAACGATCGGCGCGTCACAATTGATGACATCTGTGAGCATTTTCCCAATGTTTCTCGAACAACTGTTCATGAAATTGTTAAACACCATCTGCATTATGCAAAAATTTGTGCAAGATGGGTCCCTCGCATGCTTACAGATGAGCACAAAACCAAGCGTATGGCTGCAGCACTGACGTTTTTGGGACGTTATTCTGATGAAGGAGACTCTTTCTTGACTCGCATAATTACTGGTGACGAAACATGGGTTTGTTATGCATCACCTGAGAGTAAACGACAGTCAATGGAGTGGCATCATGCTCATTCACCAAACAAACCAAAAAAATTCAAGACAGTTCTGTCCACCAGGAAACTCATGGCAACCATTTTCTGGGATCGACGAGGTGTATTGCTTATTGATTTTATGGCCCGTGGAGACACTATTAATGCCAATGCGTATTGTGAAACATTAAAGAAATTACGGCGGGCAATACAAAATCGGCGGCGAGGTCTATTGTCTACTGGTGTCATTCTCGTTCATGACAATGCCAGGCCTCATGCAGCTGGGATAACACAAAAACTTTTGCAGCAATTCAAATGGGAAACTTTCGACCATCCACCGTATAGCCCGGACTTGGCCCCTTCAGATTTTCATCTCTTTACAAAGCTTAAAGACTTTTTGGCAGGAAAAAGATTTGACAGCGATGAAGAACTTAAAGAAGGAGTGACCCTGTATCTCAATGAGCTGGCGGCGAAGGACTATGCAGCAGGAATACAGAAACTTGTCACACGTTATGACAAATGCCTTAATTTGCTTGGAGATTATGTTGAGAAGTAGTTTAAAGTATCCTCTTTCAAAAAAAATTTTTTATGTTTGTTAATATTTACTTTTGTGTCTTTATTTCACGAACGGGTACTACTTTCCGGATGACCCTCGTATACCGAATCGGTGTTCGTCGCCAGTCAGCTGAGTAAGTTTTGTTAAACACAGCCTTAGCAATAACCTCCTGAAGTAACCTTTCTTCAGTCAACATCTTTGGACATTGAATTTATTAATATCAGAATTCCTAAAACATTTAATATCAAACACTGCAGTAGAAACCTTTAATTCCATCCGCCTCTCACGAAAATGCTTCCCTCTGAAGATACGCTTTGTCAAAAAAGTTGATTTATTCTCTCATAGTTGACCTAACTTTGAGAAGAATTGGGCAGAAGTGTCGACGGAAATTTGCGATAATCCATTGCAAATTATTTATTTTGTTTAATGACAATAATTAGACATATTACGATATATATTGATAACAATTATTAGCTGATCTTCTACCAACAGAGGAATATATCAATTTATTTTTATATGTGTTTCATTGTGAATCTTACGATGGACGCATCCTTTTGATGTGATACGATTACTGAATTAATTGAACTAACTTGCATTATTATCAGCTCTATTTGCCAAAAAGGTGTGTCATATTTGGTTTGTATTTCACTGAAAACATTCAACTGCTGTATCGCAAAGTGAGCGTGTTTTCTCATTGAAACATTACACTTTTCAAATTGCGTGAAGTTTTATGCTTTACTACAGGTGTGTGTGTGTGTGCTTGTGTCATTGTAACTTGTACGAGAAAGGAAAAAAAACCGCGAGGGTTGAATGATTACGAATGAGCACATTTAAATTTGTATAGAGGAGATAGCAATTATACACCACCGTGGTTTTACGGACCAAATTCAACAAAAATATTCATCTGATACAACAGAATCAAACCTTAGGCTCAATACTTCTGAACCAGTTTGGTTTCCGGTTGAGAATGCATTAGGGTCGGGGAATCCTCTCCGCTCGGTTGAAGATACACATGTTGTACACCTTTATCAACATAGCACGGGAGAATAAAAAAAAAGATAAGAGCTCAGGCCGCACAAAATTACACAGAGAATGCTTCAACTGCAACAAGTCACATTTCTCGAACCGATCGAAATCGATATCCTGAAAGTTATATGATTTATTTTGCAACCTGCATAAGTATCGCAACCGCATTCGATCTATCGTAATTTCGAACGGCCCCCATCAATACAGTGAGATATGGACGCTCATTTGCTAATTTTCCCGTCGAAAGTACCCAGAGTCTCTGAGCGGCAACACGTCGACGAAAACTATTTTCAAATTATTCAAGTGTGGAGATATATTTTACATTAATACTGATCTAAGAAGAATTTCATATTGTATATACTTCGTAAACGTTATTGTTCATATCCGTGAGGATTTCACATAATTATTAGGTAATCTACCGGTAAAGGCTACGCTCCATATCACAGTAATTTCACATAAGTGTTACTATATATATATATATATATATATATATATATATATATATATATATATATATATATATATATATATATATATATATACTCGCATATATAAAGTAAAAAAATTGCACGTACCTTTATTAACAAATAACATAGATTAATTTCATGCACACGAAATCAAATAAAAGAACACGTATTTGCATTCGCAAATCGTCGCACACTTAAGACCGAACCACCTGTAATTTTGGAGGCGCCTCTTAGTGTTCAGTGCGAGTTGGTATTTCGGCCATTGGAATAACGTTCCCTTCAACTCCTCCGAAAATGAACCCTTCCCCCCGACAGCATCTTCCTTACGAGGGATAGGCGAGGTTGTCCGCCCGCATTCTGCCCTTCCTTGCCCCTCCCCTTCTTGTCATCGCGACTTCAAATCCCCACGTCTCGCCCTGCCCCAGGAATAGCCGTCTTTTTAAAAGGGTTCCGAATGCGAGCGCAAGCCTTCCTGCGCCGATACACAAGCATCACCCAATGACCTAATTTTACGGGGCGTTCGCGAATCGTTTGTCTTCGCGCCTTTTGTTGGCTTTCGGCACGTGGAATGCGATGATTGGGTGGATCGGCGAAAGGGGGGAAGAGTTCAGCTGGGAAGCCGCTCTTCGAAGTGGGCGCCGGCACCAAATTGGTCCAGGGATCCCGGATTTCCTTGCGATTCCCACGCTCTGAGGATTCTTCCTCTCTCGATCCCACTCAACCAGATCTTCGCTCTAGATCGTCTTGGGATTTTTAAGGAATATGCTTCTTGAATCAAGAGAACCTGAGGTTATATAGAAATGGTTGCAGAGGCAGCGTGAAATATCCCACAGATGATACTGCATTCATCTACGTCTGCATAATTTCAGTTCTGCAAATGTTCTAGTTGCAGTTTTGTTTTTAATTGTAGCTTTTGCAGTTCCCTGCATGATATCACCAGGGTGTGTTGCACGGAGTCCGAGACCCTCACGACAAACCATCCTTCACCCCTTTACCCCTTTCCCTCCTTCCGCGGTGAACAAACGTTATTTTGTTCCGATCCCCTATCATTCGTGGGAAAAAATGGCATCTTAAATCCATCTGGTCTGCATTTGATATCTCTGATTTTATTGCCATGATCTCTCCTACCGTAGTACGCTGAAGGTAATAGTACACTTTCAACATTAACACTGCTGAAGAGACCTCCTTACAATTCATATACAATAGATCTTCAATCTGTAATCTAACCTTCGCTCCATTGAGTGATTCCCATCCCAGCAGCTCTAATGGTTTGGATGCGCTACTAAGTTCATCATAACAAAGTTTCACAAATACCTAGCTCCTTTTATGCTGCACGCGATCTTATTCGGCAATCAATCCAACTTCGTGAGGATCTCGTGTACTAAATATTCCAAATTAGGTCTAACCAGCGAAAGATAGCATTTATCTTTTTGATTTTTTTATCATATTTCCTTAACACTTTCTAAATCTTCAACTTAATTTCTCGCTACCCAAAGTAATAATAAGTGACAATATTTTCACTACCATCTGGTGTCATAACATATCAGTGATGGCTTTTTAATTTCAAGTATTGCGAGCCTAAAAAATAAAATCATTTCACTTAAGTACTCGTATTAAATGATTTTGTGAGACATATTGGACATGTCACATTCCTTTTCAGTTGTCATCGTTGAGTTTTTCTCAATTTATTCAGGACTTGTTTCACTTTGAAAAAATTGGTAATCTCGTCGGGAGGCTAATCAAGGGAACCTTGGAAATTTAACAGTTTCAACGGGCTTCTTAATAGGGGCAAAAGTGTTAAACTCATAACTATCAATTTGATCAAAGGAATGCAATTTTCAAGTTCCTTCGCCCTGAGTCCTTGCTTTAAAGACTATCCCCTGAATGATATCCAACTGGCGGTGATGTGGAGCATTCAAACTCAACCCTCCAGTCGTTGGCGATGCTAGTGCGCTAGTAGAAGGCGCCATCGGCTTCCCTTTGACCAAACGCAGAAGCCCTAGAAAGGGCGGAACTACCCGCTTTGGAAAAAATTTCATACGCTTTCCACGTCGCTCCGATTTCATTGAAGAGAATAAAGGCCGCCGTACACATTCATTTTCCTCCGTTATTCGCTGTTGGCAAACATATCCAGGTCGAGTAGGTGCACTCTCAACACTACTCGTAACATATTTGTTTTCAGAAATGTGCGATTTCCCTGGATTACACCTGTGCATCACGGAAGATAGAAGTCAACCTCAAATGCTTGCTTTCAAAGTTGAGGTAGTTGCCATGAAGTGACTTAAATCGTCGTATCTACGTACGCAACTATGCCTACGTACAGGGTTCGTCCGGAAAATTAGTGTACTGATTTTTTGCCGCCGCTCCAGGCGCGCCCAGCACCGCTCTGACGGGCTGCGATTGTAGGGGGGTATGTTGGCAAGCGACGCTGAAAAAAGCAGTCGGCTCTGAGCTGTGGTGTAGTGAGGAGCTCTGTTAACGCGAACCTCCACGCTCGACCCACGTCACGGAACGCGATGCCGAAGTTTTTGGAGCAGCGTTATTCCATCTAATTTGCGGTAAAGCTTGGGATACCGTGTACCGAAACTGTCCGTGTGATTAACCAGGCTTACGGGGAGTCAGCCATGTCTAGAAACATGATCTTTCGGTGGCACAAGATGTTCGTGGAGGGCAGAGAAGAGGTCGACGACGAACCACGGCCTGGACGCCCATCAACGACACTCACCGACGAAAATGTGCGAAAAGTTCGCGATGTACTGAACTCTGATCGTCGTCTTAGCGTTTGGATGATAGCAGAGCAGTGTAATGTGCCAAAAACAATAGTGCACGAGATTATTAGGGACCAATTACAGATGCGAAAAATTTGTGCAAAGTTGTTGCCGAAAGTGCTCAGTGACTCATTCGTTTGGAAATCGCGACACAACTTGCGGATCACTACAAAATGATCCACAATTTTTAGAGAACGTTTCTGTTCCCGAAGATAAAGAGGAGTTTGAAAGGAACGCGATACGGGACTTTGGACGCCGTCAAAGAGGCCGTGACGACGTGTCTTCGAGAGGTTCCCGATGATGCCTTCGCGGGAGCGTTCCAGGAATGGGAACGCCGCTGGAACAAGTGTATCGACTCACAAGGGTCCTATTTTGAGGAATATTAGCTTAAGATATGTAAAAGTGTAATAAATTTTTTTTCCTGAGCTCAGTACACTTATCTTCCGGACGAACCCTGTATCCCTTAAAATATGTTAGCCTGGAGATTTCCCGACCCGAAGTCCGCAAGGCTCACTGGGGACAGATGGTTTCCCTGCATCACTAAGTGGTGTTCCAGAAAGATAACGCACCCGAAAAATCACATGATTTCGTTGGTGTTTCGGTTTTGGATTATTTCCCACCGGTAAAGAGTGACCAGTCCCTAAAGTAGCCGAGGGCACCGACCACTGGAACACCGTGCAGACCATGACCTATGCCCTTTGCCGTGCCGTCTGCAACTATAACAAATGTAATGATAAAAGTTGACAGATAACAAGTTTCTGTTTTCTATTGAAGAAGTGTACACTCTCTTAAGGACATATGCAATCGATCTCTTCGTGTTAAGTGTTCAAACCGAAGTTGATTCACAAAATCTTTAAGAAAAACCAAAGACCAGAAGAAAATCTACGGCCGGGGACCATCTCCTAGTGATGAACAATCAATTGATGATGATGATTGAAAGATCAGGTTTGTGGTTTCAATCTAAAAAATACTTCCTTAAAAGGGAAAACCGTATGATTCTTATGAGTATTGAACAAGCCAGTCTCTTCCTCGCATTTTTGGTGCGAAATCATTGCGACTTCGTCCGAGGAATGGGACGGCCGAATTTATTATGAAACATCAAGGTCGAGGGGAATAAATAAAAATACCTAAAGCCGTACTCTTAGGGGCACTAGTTAGGGGACACGGGGGAGGGTGCAAAGAATGAGGATAACAAAACCGCACACACTCTCTCACTCCGGTATTTGCAGTGCAAATTGACCGTTGCAAGTCACAAACACACACACACTCAGGGTTTACGGGGGAAAAACCCCTCGCCAGGGACCACACATTCAGACAAGGCTAACAAAACCACACGCACTCCTTCACTCCGGTATATGGTTTTGTTAGCCTTGTCTGAATGTGTGGTCCCTGGCGAGGGGTTTTTCCCCCGTAAACCCTGAGTGTGTGTGTGTTTGTGACTTGCAACGGTCAATTTGCACTGCAAGTACCGGAGTGAGAGAGTGTGTGCAGTTTTGTTATCCTTATTCTTTGCACCCTCCCCCGTGTCCCCTAACTAGTGCCCCTAAGAGTACGGCTTTGGGTATTTTTATTTATTCCATTCATTCGGCCGTAGTACGTTCCCTTTTGCTTTATCAAGGTCGAGCTTTATAATGCCACGTTCGAATGAAAATTAGTTAACTCAACGTTAGTTCACTCAATATATCCGACAGTATAAATAAACAACATTGCTTATTAGTGAATGTAAATATTGCAACAGTATTGACATCGTCTATCAATTTTTGAACTATTTTAATGGCCGATATTAAATTTTAACTGTCAGTCATCAAATTTAGTTTTGATCATAACTGAGGGTTAAAGTTTCCCTTCATTTGAACGAGACATAATAAAACCTGGTTCAAGCGTAGTTCCCTCCCATTAGAATGCACACAATGCTTTCACAAGCCACGCGATAAGTCAGTAGTGTTATAATTCCAGATAACGCAGTGATTTTACAGTTAATCCAACAGTTGTGAGTAGTCGGCTTCAACAATTGTTGTAAAAGCATTGCTGCAGCATCGAACATTTGATTTCAACACGGCAATAAAAAGTATTCACTGAGGAATTTGTTAATTATAAATTATACGAAATATAAAATTAATTTCAGGCAAGCAATAGATAATTATGGATAAAAATTATGAACAACGGTAAAAATTCGGAAATAATAACCAATGATTTCCGATCAAGAGATGAACAATAGACAGATGGCTGGTAAAACTTGGGTCCAAAGGTGCAATGTAGATTAAATCACTCATTGAATCGGACGCGAAACCCGAACACAACCAATTCACAACATCAAAGGGAACGGACTGCCATGTCACAGAAACAAAAACGAAATCATACGGGAAATTTTTCATAGTTTTTGATTGAAGCTAATGTGTTCGTATACCGAGTTCTCTGAATTTATCAAGGCACGAAAGATTGCTTTTTTGTTGAAATATTCCTAAATACACCTATTTTTACAACGAATGTTGCCATATCGTTCATTTTTACCTGTTGGTCTTGCAATATCCGTAAAGTTTACCGCCCGAGTATTCCTTGTTGCTCGCCCGGAGGAGGTGGACCGCTACGAGAATGCGGAAGATCCAAAGGAAGGCTTGCTGTATTGCTTCAATGCAATCAAACGACAAAGTATTGATGTTCTCTAAGCAAATAAAACACATCGCTGAACAACAGCAGTATCTCGGAATACTTCAATAATTTCATTATTTTCAATAGTTTCCTGAAACATATCACCACTCGTATTCGCTGAAACACTATTATGACACAACAAACTTACACACGCACGTACGCATAATCAGAGGACATTTGACGGACATTAACCGCCAAGGGACGACCCGAGTCGCAAAGAGGTTCTAGCTCGTATTTGCACAAGTATCTGTTACTTTATTCGAGTCAAGGCAGACAGAAATGAGCAATGTCGAGGACGCCGTCTTAAAAGATTCAAGACGCAACAAACTAGTGAAAGCGGAGAGGTCGGTCTCGAATCGGAGAGGAAGGAGACTTCTCCACACACTTAAATGAAAAGAGCGTGCTCCAAGTAATTTCCGCCGATAATCCGTCACGTGATGGCGTCGATGGAGGCGATAGCGCCTTGGGATGGCCGGGGCGCTGTCGCCTCACGTTATCCCTCGTGTGGGATCTTCTTATCTGGCGCCGGATTGTCCCTCTGTTGTTTTTATTGCTTTTCTGGTGGAGTGATTTGCGTAACCTACGTCAAACGAACGGCCTCGGAATGAATGAGGCGTTCTATCGACATATATATCGATGAATATAACTTTCGATTCTGCCGGGAGACTCACATCGATTATGGGATATTACGCATAATCTCAATAAACTTTACCCCGCAAGAAAATTTTAATTGTTCTTTAATTTTCTCAAGAAAATTAAAGAACAGGAATATAAAGTGAAGGATGCGATGTTGTTAAAAGGTATAAACCACGAAATAAAAGTCACACTATAGCTTTGAATACATTGCACAATTCCCTCATTGAGGATATTTGAATTGGATATTTTTGAGATTGAGTTGGATATGAAGAAGGTGGTTGCGCAGCCTAGGAAAATTCTAAGCTATTCTGAGATTCCCTTTATTCAGATTTATTATGCCGTAATAACCCACGGATTTGTGCATCAAAAATCAATATTATTATGAATGTATATGTCCGTGCGTGCTTGTGTGAGTGTATATATGTGTGTACACACACACAAGTTGGTTGTAATACACAAAGATATGTTTATATATGTTACATACACTTTAATACTATATGCATACCCAATATGCATCTGAGTACAGGCATGCATTTGTGTGTGTGTGTGAATGAAAGTTATTGCAGTTGCTCGTACGGGTACGCAAATGGCTCCTGCATACACCAATTCTTTTATGGGTAAACTTGAACATAACTTTCTCCACCAACAAACCCTCAAACCACTCTTCTGGGCCCGCTATATCGATGACTTTTTCCTCCTTTGGTCCCACAGACGCGATACTTTATCCTCATTCATTGTCCCTCTCAACTCTTTCTCCTCGGGATCTTTCACTTCATCTATATCAGACTCGAATATCACTTTCCTAGATGTTGACATTCACCTCCAGAATAATAAGTTTTAAACCTCAGTCCACATTAAACCGACCAACACCCAACAATATCTCCATTTCAACAGCTGTCACCCATCGCACACAAAACGCTCCATCCCCTTCTCACTCTCAGTCCGTGGCCTCCGTCTCTGTAACAACACCCCCTCCAAACAGAAATACATGGACCAGCTACGCGACTCTCTCAGAGAATGTGTGTACTCTAAAAAACTACTGGATAGTAAAACTCTCAAACCGTCAACCCAATACACTCCTCTCCCCAAACCAAACCGCCCAAAATGCCCTAACCTTATCAGCACTTTCTTCCCCGGAACCCACAAAATTAAACAAGTAATCCGTGAACTCTTCCCAATTATTAAAAACAGTCAATCCACATCACTTTCATTCCCACGTTGTCCCTCTGTTTAGTTTAAACGCCCGTCAAACTTGAGAGACATCTTCAAGTCAACAAAACCACCTACGAGCACCCCTGTCTCTTCCCCGCCCCTGTCCGCCCCATGCAACCGCCCAGGCTGCAAATGCTGCCATCTTCTAAGACCCTTCACGTCCCTTATTACAAACTCCCAACCCATAGCCACCTGCACCTCAAAAAACATCAAATATCGCCTCTCCTGTAACTTCTGCCCTGCCTTCTACGTGGGTGAATGCACGACCACCCTTTCCCTCCGAATGAATAACCACCACTATTCCACCAAATCTCCCACATTCCTTAATTATCCCATCCCTACTCACACTGCTTCCCACAACCAGTCTTTTGATGATTGCTTCTCTGTTTCCGTGATTGAAACCTTCCCAATTCCGCTAGTAGCATAGAGGTGAGAACCCGCGAGATGGCACATATCTGGGTGTTCCAGTCTTTTAAACCCCCCGGGCTGAACCAAGCTCACTGAATGCATCCAATAGCAGTCTATATTTCCCCTCCCCCACCTTGTCCATTTCCTATTTGTCCCTTACCTCTCCTCCCCTCACCCTTCCCACGAACATGTCCTCTCCGCTATTCTCCGTTCTGATGACGATGGTCGGGCCGATGAAACGTCAGAACTACATATGTGAGTGTCCTTTCTTTATTTTTCTCTGTATTTAAAAATCTACATGTTTTTCACCGAAGAGCGTTCCATTTGGAAGATGCTATGTGATTTTTCGGATACCAGATCTTCCTGGGAAACCATAACCGGCTCAGGGTATAAGGCACTGGCCCCCCTTATTACCCTGCTAATGCCCTTCACACGCCGTCGGGCTTAGTACTGGGTGAACTCTGCCATCAGCTACCCAACCGACCTCCCGGTTGATTACTGTGTTTATGGTGTTTTATATGAGATTGTGTTTGACCTGCATTGACTCAAGTCAAGGCAATACTACAGGCAATAAAAAGTGCTGATGTAGAACTGCCGATACGTTTAAAATTGAAGGTCCATTAAAATCGATGACCACCCCCCTCCTACACTCCCACTGAAATGGGTCACCTTTTTCAACAGTGTGATCTCGTGCGCTTTTTCTTAAGACTTTTTTGTTCCTCGTGGTCCGTTGGTATTGCAGTAAGCCCAAAAGAAAAAAACAAATGTCTGAAAAGAGGCGACGAAAAGAGGCTTAATAAATCCAGGTCAAATGTCCTACCCCATTTTTTCTTAAATAAAAGTCCTTCAAGGATTCAAGTACAGCTTCAACTATTCATGCACCCGGTGCTTTTCATTTGTTTTCAGATACTTGATTGGCGGCAGTACCCTTCAGTTGAATGTGCTTTATGTACTTTATGTTGAATGTACGGAATGTACTTTGATTAAAATTATATATTACAAGTATGTATTTTAAGCCATCTCATAGTTCATATGCAAGGTATATTGCAGTTGATTTTTTAATTAGTTTGTTTATCGGTTGCGAAGGATTCGTGGATTGCTGGGTGAGAACGATTGTTTTTCCAAATCGAATGTGCTGACAAGGACCCTCCCCACTTAAGAGAATGTTGCAGAGAAATGTTGTGAAAGCAGAATCGACTTGATCACCGATACCGATTACATTAAGGGGTCGGACGTTTCAGAGCCAAATATGACTTCTGTTTGCCAAGAACTCAGGATTGCGTGAAAACAATGGGAAGTTATTGAAAAATATTCCAATAAGTAACTAATATCATACCCGAAAAAAAGAATTCAACCCTCCACTTTGGTGTGACTAATTGAAGGACTCTCCCTGAGGCGCGCTCAACGAGGAGGAGCAAAGGCGCTGGCAAGGAAATTCGGTCCGGGGGCTGAGATGGAAGGAAGCGGTGGCTCGCGTCCGTGTGGTGAGTATCCGTTTGCTTGGGGGCGTGTGCATCGGAGCCAAACCCCTTCCTCCCCCCTCCCGCCCGTCGTCGCCCCCCCCACCTCCCCTCGTGGGGCCCCCGCGGTCGGAAATAGATGCTAGACACGAGACGTGAGGGACGCGAGAAATGCAATGGTGCTCCGCGCGATCCGCTGTATCCAGTAGTGTGATGATGCAAGCACTCTCACTGACGGACGAGGGCCGGACGTTCACGGCGCCCCTTCACGCAGATGTGATCCGGTCGATGCAACTCGCTTCTCGTTTCGACTTTGTTTTCGGCCAAATCGCAAAGCATTCATTTCCACCACGCTCTGATTCTCTGGTCTTCCGTCAATTCCTGGATCAGTGCGTCCAGGCTTCACGCTGGACAAATCGCTCGCACTCATGCATCGCGACGCGAGGATTTAAACTCCGCGATCAGTCAACATCCAGGGCCGCCTGCTGCCCAAATAATTCGAGATCACGAATTCTTACCGGCACTAAAGTTATCAACCCGAAGGTCTGTTTTTATGCGATGGCAGCGCTCACCCAGAACTAAGTGGCGCTTGTGAAATTCACAGGTCAGCAGAGTAGAAAGGGTGGGGCAGTTCCTTTCCCTGTGGCATATTTGGGTTTCCATGGAGATATGATACTTTAGTGAAGGCCATATGCGTCCCATGGAATCGAACCCGGGGCCTTAAGTACGTAGCCCAGAGCTCTACCCACTGAACCACCACGTCCCTGAATGCCAAGAAATTTTTGGCGTTCAAAAATTTGGATCACATAGATAAACACTGGTAAATTTACGGCAACGGATTTACTGAGAAGATGTCGCTTTCTGGCGGAAAGAAATCCTTTGGGATAAATCATCGATTCTGTTAAATTTCATAGAATATATTATAAGCATATTAAAAGGACATACTTCTCTAATGTGAGGGACCTTTATGTCGACTCGAAGAAAATAGGCCAGGCTCGCTATTTGTTCAATAAATGCAGGAATAAATTTAATAATGACTTAGAAGAAGTACCCGACTACCTTTCGTAGACCTATCTTAAGCTGGAATAAACAAAAAAACGTGACTGAAATCATGCGGCAACTGCGTTGAAAGGGCCTTAAAAGCCTAATTTGAGGGTATTTAAAAAATTCGGAGAAGAAACCTTAATGGCAATGTTTACCCGTGGCACTAACTAAGAAAACTTCAATTACGAACTTTATAAAAGAATTTTATTTTGTAAAAATATAAATGAATTCGAACTTGACGTTAGTATATGCACGTCACAATTATGATACATTCGTCACAGGTTCAAAGCTTTAATACGTCATTCTGGTGAATATTTCTACTAGAATAAGATGAATCGTCAGATCAAAGCAGTTACAATTAAAATTAATGCCTATGGTCAAGTTTAACATCCTCGACACCGTTCGCATGCCTGCTAAATCCATTTTGTAGATGTTAGAGTTTTGCAAAATACCATAACACATGGCAGCATAGCACAAATGCGTTACTTCAATGTTTTCGTGTCACATACTACATTCCATTAAAAGACAAACATTAAGAAATAATGAAACCAAAACTCGTAAATAGATACTTAATATGTCACTAAGAAAGCCAAATAGGCATTCCACTTTTATTCGTTGGACGATGATCGAATTTCTTATAAACATAATGCACTTTGAAAGGTAGGCACGGATAAATTAACTTCCATGAAATATATTGGATTTGGACTTTCTTAGCGTGATATTCGATCGCAAATCTCACTTCAGCCTCAGAGCAAAACGAACTCGGTCCATATTTTGCCGGTTTTGCAACTCCATGGGCGCTTCACATAGAAACGAAAGGAGTGATAGGTTGATAACTCGCGTTAGAAAATGAAATCCGATAGCTTCCTTTCCCATCTCATCCTCGGCAGCGACTTTGCGATCCCGAAAGTGCTTTCTCCGCCCTTGGTTCTATCGCTCGGATAATGTTTTTAAAGAAAAAACCAGTCAAATTTCTTGCTCGTGCGAAAGGGAAGTATTTTCGACACCAAGGTCGACAGGGATGCGAGAAGAAAGCATATTCGAGGAAGGATCAACGCAGAGGGACTCCCACGCACATCAAGGAAGGGATGCCGCGCAGGGCTTGTGGCGACCGTCGAGAGGGGACAGAGATCGAATTCGAGGAATCGCCCAGCTGAGAGGACGAAGGGAGCCCACTCATCTCCCACGCGGAAGCATAACAAACCACTGCCACGATGAGCCAAAAACAGACGATTTAATGGAGTTTTCCCCAACCAAGAGGCGGCGAAGAATGGAAGAGGATTAAGGAAAAGGGCCAAGCTCCCTTCTCACCGTTCTCCTTAAGTTCTCGGGGCTAAAAAACCTTTAAAAATCCAAATTTCCGCCTTCGGGAGAGTAAAATATCTGGCTGACTGTTTAATGTCTCCCGAAAATAGTCATCGCGGCTCGCAGTTATGGTGTTTCAAACCCGCAGGCGGACTTTCCATAGAGTTTTCCGAAAATGAGGGGGCTTTGAGATGGGAGATTACACGAGAATCGCACAGGGAGAAGACGCTCCACGACCTTCTTTTGTTCGGTTCGTCAGTGCCCTTCCAATGGCACTAACTTACTCGTGCATTCTCGTGCTAACGCGTTAGGACTATTGTTGATATGCGGAATTGGAAAAAATACTGACCTAAATTCGTGAATTTCGACGAATATATCAAACATAATATAACAATAGCGGGTCGCGGTGGTCTAGTGGGTAGAGCGTTGGACTGCTGACCAGAGGGTCCCGGGTTCGATTCCCGGGCAAGGCACTTTGGGCACCTGCAGCTCCACCCAAGCTTGTTGATTTTTCGGGTACCAGATCTTCCTGGGAAACCATAACCGGCACAGGGAAAGGAACTGGCCCCCCTACCCTGATGTGTGAATATTCACTCGCCGTCGGGCTTGGTACATGGGTGAGCTCTACCATCACCTACTAAACCGACCTTCGGGTTGATTACTGTGTTTAATATAACAATGTAACCACAACAGTAGTCAAGCCGCGGGTTAGCTGGGGGTGCCCCAGATGTTTACACCCGAGATTGAACCCAGACCCTCAGTTAAATAGCCGTTCTGCTCACCGAATAGCGCTCTACTCACCGAACGACCGCGCTCCTGATTGTACTTCATATTACAACCGAGATAATGTTGAAAGAATATGCATCTTAATTGGTTTCCGTCTTCTTATCAGTTGTAGTAATCCAAAGTTGTTTCAATTGGTATTTTTCTGAACAATAAAATGCGGTATTCTGAAGAATTTTCTGCCGACTAATCTTAAGATATTTATTCACGGTTTATTGAGAATTGCTGTCGGGCCGACAGCAATCCCGCAAAGATGCGTTTCTACAACACCACTAACAAAAAACCAAGGAGGCGGAAGTAACTCTGAAGGAATTGTGCAAATGACACATCATTTTCAGAAGTCTACAGACTGACTACGGCCTGAAACGGGAAGATGATGCCTTTCCTCAAGTTGGCATTCGATGGTTTGCGGACACGAGGGCTGAGATGGTCCAACGATCTGTGCAGGGCGCCTGCCAACCACTCAATGCCACCACAACAAACGGTGCCACACTAATCCCAATTCTCTGATCGCCAATGACTGGCCAGAAACCTTTGGGCTAATTGATAATATAGCACTGCTCCCGGCCTTTGCTTTGGATCCTGCGGGTCGTTTGGAACTGACGAAATCACGAATTATCAATTATTTTTTTCCACGGCTCTCCTTTTGACTTCCCGCGCGATACACGCACACACAAAACTCACACACGCACGCACACACGCACACGAACACATACCGCTGACTGGGAGGGGATCCACATCGCTGTCGAATCGAAAGTGAGGCGGGCGATAGTGGGATCGATGTCCAGTGCGAGGAGCTCAATCGAGATCGATCGAAAGGAGGAGATTAACTGGCGATCAGTCAGCCAGGGAGCAAAAAATGAAAAAACAACAAATGAAGTGGGATCCAATGGAGTCCTTCTCCCATGCCAAATGCCCTCTCCTCTTCTCCCTCCATTCTCACCCCCTTCCTCCCAACGCGAATCCCCGTGCCGTCCACCCTCCCTCCGCCGCGAGTCACGGCACTCCGGGTTCCACTTCCCCCGCCGAGGTCGGGCGATCCCGACCTCGGCGGGGGAAGGGGAACCCGACGAGACCCAAGCCCCCTGCGGCGGGGGCAGGCCTGCCTCTCGATGAGAGCTGCACGCCCCGAAATGGGAGGGAGCGGCGCCTCCATCTCCCTCGTGGACGCCCCAACAGACGGAGTGGCGTCCATCACCTCCGCCCGCCGGAAATGATCTCATTTCCGGCAGGCGGACACGCACGCACGTTCGCATCGGTCGCTCCGCGCGCATTCCTCCCGCACACCACACGGAGACTCACCACTTCATCCCGGCGGCGGCGGCCCTCTCCGCGACTGTTCCCTTCGCCGAACTCACTCGCACAGACGACGCACACTCGAATCCCTCGAAGAGGCGACTCGGGCGAGGCGGACGCGTGGCGCCTCGGGATCTCCCCCTGGCCCCACAGGCGCCGGCGGCGGAGAGGCGTATCCCGCACCGGAACAACTGGCAATATCAGCAACAACACTCGGAGGGCCTCACTTTGGGCTAGCCCCCTTCCCCGCACACTCCCGGGCGAGGAGAGCACCAGGCGACGACGACACCCAAGGCACGAACCCACGGTACGGCGAGGCGAGGCGGCACACCACACACGGACGCACTTTAAGGGCGCCCGTGGCACGGTGCTTCCATTTATCCCCTTCCGACGACTTGGAGGACCCCTCCCCCACGCCAACCCACTTCTCGAGGAGGGAGCGAAGGCAGGGGGGAGAGGGGAGGAGAGGGGCGAAGGGGGCGGGCGAGGCAGTTAAGTTGTGTGTTGCTCCCGTCTTTCCCTCCTCCTCTCTCTCTAGAGAGAGAGGGGAGAGGAATAGACTGGGGGGAATGGGTTTTGAGGTGGAACCGGGAGAGGAGGAGGGGGCTGGGGGTGGTTAGGAAGGGGAGGATCCAAAACCCGTGACGTAAGATCGAGCGGGAGACATCTGCTGGCGGATCCGCATCCCAGAGGGAGGGGATTCTGGAGGAAGACTTTCAAATGTTCTGGGGGATCCGGTCCGCGGGGGAGGAGCAACAGTTCCCATCCGTCGCAGGTGATGGGAGGCAGGCGCCCACGAGAGGGCCCCGCGCCCTGGCCCACTTGCTATTACCGTTTTGGTTTCACCCCAAGACCAAAGGTGATAAGAGAGCGGAGCAATCCGAGGCGCGCTCTACAACCGAGGCGGAGCGCATCCATGAGCACACTCCCCTTCGGGCCACTCGAAAGATTCAAAAATACTTTGTATTTCAACAGGAAAGAAATTATTACTGTCAACTATTTTCGCTACACTGTATCAATGTTATCTTCCGCAGTTTATGCCTTATGTATATAAGATATAGAATATACTGCCACTACGAATGTATGGGATCCTCACGAATTTGGATTGGCTGTCGAATTGGATCGCATTCAGCATAAAAGAAGCTAGATATTTGTTAAACGTTGTCATGGTAAACTTGGTAGCGTATCCAAAATATTAGCGGAGTTAGGCTGGGAATCACTCAATGGAGCGAAGGTTAAATTACAGATTGAAGCTCTTGCATATGAATTGGAAGGAGGTTTCTTTAGAAGTGATGCCGAAAATGTATAAGTACCCCCATCGAACTACGGTAGGAGAGGTCATGCTAATAAAATGAGAGAGATTAAGTGTAGAATAGATAGATTTAAGATGCCATTTTTTCCACGAACGATAAGGGATCAGAATAACATTGTTCGACCGCGGTAAGGGTAAAAATATTCGGGTCAAAATCAGTCTGGTGTGTAGTCAACCCCTACCCTAGCGGTGGCTTGCAGAATACTGGAATACCTAATACCTACGAGGGTCATCCGGAAAGTAGTACCCGTTCGTGCCGCATGAAGTGCTGACGACGCGAGTAGCCGCTGGACGAGGTCAGATAGCTTCAGTGGCTTGTCTGCCTTCTCTGAGCCAAGTTGCGTGACGCTAGCATTGCCTGTGTTGTTTCTGTGATTGTTTACAATGTTTAAAAAAATTGAGAACGCCGCCAGTTGTGAAGTGAGGGCAGTGATTAAATTCCTCAATGCAAGAAACGCTCGCCCATGTGATATTCATCGCCAATTAAAGGAGGTGTATGGAGACAATGTAATGGACGAGTCGTCTGTTCGGCGGTGGTGTCGCAACTTCAACATGGGGAGGGGGAACACACACGACGATGAGCGTTCGGGGAGACCGTCTGTCATTACAGACCAACTGGTGAGCTCAGTTGACGAATTCGTGAGGAACGATCGGCGCGTCACAATTGATGACATCTGTGGGCATTTTCCCAATGTTTCTCGAACAATTGTTCATGAAATTGTTAAACACCATCTGCATTATGCAAAAATTTGTGCAAGATGGGTCCCTCGCATGAAGAACTTAAAGAAGGAGTGACCCTGTATCTCAATGAGCTGGCGGCGAAGGACTATGCAGCAGGAATACAGAAACTTGTCACACGTTATGACAAATGCCTTAATTTGCTTGGAGATTATGTTGAGAAGTAGTTTAAAGTATCCTCTTTCAAATAAAATTTTTTATGTTTGTTAATATTTACTTTTGTGTCTTTATTTCACGAACGGGTACTACTTTCCGGATGACCCTCGTATGTAGACTTTCACTCCAGATGATGCTACATTGTAGCGAAACTAATCATTAGTTATACATTCTTTCCTGTCGAAACGCAAAGAACTTGTTCATTCTTCCTTCGTGCAGGAAGTTCATTTTCTATGGAAGGGTGTAATACATCTGGACCTAGAACGTAGCCCAACGTCTTGTGAAATTCGCTCATTCACAGGGTAATAATAGGGGGCCAGCTCCTTTCTCACTGTCGCCTATGGTTTTCCAGGAAGATCTGGTACTCGATAAAAATCACACGGCTAGGATGAAGGGCTGAGGGTGGCCAAAGGTGTCCCAGGGTTACGACCCCGGGCCATCCGATAAATAGCCCAGCGCTCTATCCCCTGAACTACCACATCCGCGAATGTTTATTAACTACAGGAACTGCAGAAACTTTTGGTAGTCACATTTTGATATCTGACGCGAGAGACCACGGTTGAAAAATCAGTATCTTGTTTGTGATTATTATGTCTTAGCGTTTTTTTCTCTTTTGACGAGGTATTTTAATTAAGTGTGCTGATGTTGAATTATATAGTAGTTATGCATGCATGCTGATTTTGATTGTACACTCGGTATCTTTGCGATCAAATCACACGAATAACTAGAGATTTCAATAGTGCGCAGATGACCAATCGCCTAACAGCAACCTAAACGCACATGTGTTGGTAAAATTAAATGAGTCCAACAGCACGTGTCAATTCCTTTTGTTCCGCGCTATTCTCAATTGCGTCCTCATTGCTTTAAAAAACGCCATTTAAAAAACATAATTCCTTTCGAAGGGATGATTTGATCCGCACACAGTGCGAGGAGCGTGATCGTCAAGGGTTAGCAGTTTCCACATCTGTTCCATAGCAGGTATGAACTTCGACTGCGCGAGTGTTTTGTACTTTGCGATATGCACGGAAAATTCGAGTCATCATTTAACGCCGGTCACACTTCACCTGGAACCCGAAGCGTGAACTTTAAGGAACATACACAGAAGATACTGATTGTGGATTTGATAAAGAAAAGAAATAAAATTATTTGGAAATGTTTAAGGAAACACTAGTGTTTGCTCGGTGCACCTTTTCACACCAATTGCAATTGTTTATGCTTAAATGTAATGAGAAAGTTAAAGAGAGGTGTTGTTATTTTGCTCTGGTTAGACCACATTTGGTATACGCCCAAGTATTTGAGATCCCTGGGAGAAAATATGGCAAAAGGAATTAGATACAGTCCAGAGAAAATCCGCCAGATTCGTTGAAAATATATATGACAAGAAAACAAGAGTAGCAGGTCTCTTAGGGGATTTAGGCTGGGAGCCAATTGACATACGAAGGGAACAAGCGAGACTTGGACTTTTAGAAAGATTCAGAAACAGCGAGTTTAGCGATGACACAAAATGAATTATTATGGCCCCACACTACTTAGGTAGATCAGACCACAAAGATAAAATAAGGGAGATAGATTCCAATACAGATAGATATACAAATACTCATTCTTGCCCAGAACAATCAGAAATCATAATAGTAAGAATCCAAAGTCCATTTATAAATATTAAAAGCACATAATTTACAAGTTGGAACAAAATTAAACATTACAAAGTTATTATGTGTATCTGTAGGTGAATCTGTGTGTTATTTAGTTGGTAGTTTGTGTGTTTGTATGTGTGTGAAAGGGCGAAAGGGTTCTTGCATTAATGTTTACCATGTTTGGTTTGTGGGCTCTAAATTTGTGGCTTCTGCACGCGGTTTTTTTTCCTAATTTACGGATGGTGCCCTAACACCCCCCGCCACACGCCCTTGCGGCGGCTTGAGGGGTATTGAGTATATGTAGATTCCTTTAAAAATTAATTCATAATGGTGACGTTAGCGAAAGTAGTAGGTATATAAATACAGGGCAATTGCGAGGAAACTATTAAAAGAGAGGAACTCGTGACCCGAACTTTCCTTTGACTGTGCTTCCCCGGAGAAGGCTAGACGCGAAGGGCTGGGGTTTAGGTAACTTTCCACCATTTATCAATGATAACTGCAACGAATAAAACCTTTGGTTTGAGGCCTGAAAACCAAAGCTCCCCCACGGAGGTTTCCCGAATCGCCCGCATCTCAGCGAGCGGACAAGATACGGTCCAGGGAATGGCTTCGGACGACTGGCGACTACCACTCGGCGACTTGGATATTCCTTCTGGCAACCCTTTTACGTCAGCATGAAAGTAGATACCGAAAACACATTTTGGACCAAAATGTGGGAACTTTTGGCTACACTACACAAACTGACACATGAATTCATAGAGGAAATTTGTAAGGGTTGTTGATCACCCTCTCAAAAAATCTCATTTAGTATCGCGTATAAACGTTTCCAAAAATGTCCATGAATATTTAGCCAATGAGATCGAACTAGTAGAGCAGATGTGCCGGAGGGCTAAGCCAGAGTCAGCGATGTCAGCGACGCGGTGAGACTAGCGAAGAATCAGACCGCGATGCTATTGACAACGTCATAACAATATGTTTTATTTAATATTGCCTAGATAGAAAACATGCCAGTGTGGTCATAATTATTGATATAACAGTCCCTTCCCATCACATAACTACGTAGTATCCATTATTGGAGAGAAGAAGAGAAAATTCAAACTTCTGGCATTGGAGCTGGAAGATACACGAATTTATCACCTGCGGTGGACCTATACTGGTTTTAAAACCATGGATTTAGTGCCAAAAATATTGTATCACAAATACGATGCAATAATAATACCATCCTTGTATATTTTTCAGAGGAAAATGAGCTCAAAACTTCGTCGTCCCTTGGAAGGATTACGAATGTTCGACCGGAGAGCGTAACGTCCAACTAAGGACTTCGGAGTCCTCCCGAGATGCATGCGGGATGATTGACGAGTCTTAAAACATGGACTGCCGAGCCTAAACAACTGCTCCGAGGGCATGAAACGCCGAGAAAACAAGGACGCAGCGCCATCCGTGGCGACTTCCCTTCCCCCTGAGGGAGTCCTCGCACCAAGGAAACCATTTCACAAACGGATTCTCGCAGATTAAAAATAATTTTAGCAAGGCGAGCAAATCGACCGTTTTCTGTTTGCTGTCATATCCCATCTTCCACCCTGCTAATGTCACCAATTATTTGAAATTATAAAAAGTTTAATACATCCCTGGAAAATCGGATAAATCAGAAACTGAAGTCCGTCACCATGTCTGAATTATTCATTATAATTAATATTATATATATATATGCGGGTCGCGGTGGTCTAGCGGGTAGAACGTTGGACTACTGACCGGAGGGTCCCGGGTTCGATTCCCGGGCAAGGCACTTTGGGCACCTGCAGCTCCACCCAAGCTAGTTAATTTTTCGGGTACCAGGTCTTCCTGGGAAACCATAACCGGTACAGGGAAAGGATCTGGCCCCCCTACCCTGATGTGTGAATATTCACACGCCGTCGGGCTTGGTACATGGGTGAGCTCTACCATCACCTACTAAACCGACCTTCGGGTTGATTACTGTGTTTATGGTTTTATATATATATAATATATATAATATAATATATATAATATATATAATCTGTAATATAATATATATAATATATAATATAATATATATAATATAATATATGTATATATAATAATTATTGATCGAGAGCTAATAGCAACCCCGAATGCCAAAATAATTCTTAGTAGGGTAACATTAGTCTCAGTTATTGTTATTTATTGTGCGCAAGTGTTTCTCGATGCGATACTAACATGTATAGTATTATTGCATCATAAGGAAATCCCAAATAAATCAGATATATTTTCCGGCATCGATAGCGGGATTATTTATTGTGTACGAAGTCGAGTGATCTCCCATACAATTTAGTTTTCGGCCACATTCCAATTGAACCCTGAATTTTTCCCTGACCGGAGTTCTGTTTTCTACTCTTTTCTTAAATTATGACGATGATTTCTTTTCAGCTGAGGTGATTCCACTCCCGGCAGAGAAGGAGATAGAGAGAGAGCAACATGGTTCACGAGACGCTTCGGCGCTTGGGAGGGGGGAGGGGTTAGGTGCGGGCGTTTGCCACAAGCATACGCCTTGGACGTACGCTGGAAACATTTAAGGATTCGCATTGCATCGAGATACTCGCAGAGAAACAAATAGCCACGAGCAGGAACAGCGCAAAAATCGATCGACAGGACAAACGCTTGACGACCGCCCAATAAGTCCTTAGGAAAAAATAGAAAAACAAATTACTTTTGGCACTTAATTTTATTTTACGACATAATTTCCTTTTGGCTGGATAAACTTCTCCCAGTGCCTCTTTACAATTTTTTAAATGCGTCCAAAAAGTAGGATTTCGGAAGGTCCTCAAAACAGCCTCAATCTCTGTCGACGATGGCCTCTTCGTTCGACGTGAATCGTTTTCCGCCGAGGCTTTGTTCCAAAATTGGAAATAAAAAGAAGGCGCTGGAGGAACAAATGCGGCGAATGCGATGCTTATTGCGCTTTATTGAGGCATCGTTTGCGGTACTTGTTGTAATAATTCGTGCTTCAATTCTATGAATTTCGTCATGGAAACCGGCGTGTTGTGGAAACAGGTGTGCACCCGTGCAAAGTTTTGATGGAAGAGAATTTTTTTTATTTGCCAAGTGAGGCGTTTCGTCCAGCCGGTGTAATAAAGATGCATAACACTCTCCATTTATCGTTTGTTCTTTTAGCAGATAATTGATGGAAATGATTCGGCGCTTACCCCAAGCATGGTGAAGATAGATCACCTTGTCGACCGATTTCACCGTCTTCGCCTTCTTTAGAGCCAGATCATCTTTTAGACATCCACTGTCTCGACTGTAGCTCAATCTCTGGAGTGAAGTAGTGTATCCACGTTTAGTCCACAGTCATGTATTGATGAGAAATTCCTCAGGATTTCGGAAGAAAAGCATCAAATCAGCCTCCGATTCAATCGACCCCACGATTGCGTTTATTCTCTCCACTAAGAGTAAAAGGAGGCGCCCATCTTGCCTGGATTTTTTCACGCCCAGTTTTTTGTTCAAAATTGGAAAAAATGATACCTTTTAATATGCTTGCGGCCTTTCGCGAACTTTTAGTTGTCGATCACTTAAAATTATATCCTTGAAATTGGTCAATCATTTCGCAGGAAGTCACTTCCACTGAACGATATTCATCGTTTGTGGATATATGGCCACGTTTAAACTCATTTACCCAATCGCAAACCGTCGTAAACACACAGCAGTAGATGTTCCATGAAGTTGATCCAATTCGCCTTTTTTTCTTTTTCGGCTTGAAACCATTTAAAAAGAAGAACCACTCGACGAACGAAACTAATTTGTTTTCAATTTTTCTAAATGAACAAACGTTTGCTGCTTCAATCGATTATGACACTTAAACCACGTTATGGATGTAGCTGGAATTTAAACGGTAGAGTAGTGAGAGACAAGGCTTACTGAAGACACAATCTTTCCGATACTACTACTTTCTTTACTATTTCTTAGATTTCGTAAGGAATTATTGAACAACCCACGTCTCTCTCTCTCTCTGATATTCCTCGCGGACCTGAGAAACGTATTTGAATGGAAGGTATTCGATTCACCACACACACACAACTCTCCCCCTGTCTTTCTCGCGGTCAAATTCGGCGGGCTCGATCTTCGCACGCGCCCGACCACACGGAGAACCGCAGACCAATGACCGAAAGAGCGGAACACCGCGAGATCGGGAATGGGTGTCCGCGAAAGTCCACGCCGATAAGTCTCAGTCGATGATAATTTATCGATAATAGTATTGTACGTTTTTCGAATATTGGATAATATCGATAGTTGTTTTGCGTTATTTGATTTGGGCATTCGTTTTGAATAAACTGGTCGTAGCAATGGAACATAGAGAAGGAAAAAAATGCGAAAGCAAAATAAGCAGTTACAAGAAGAAAATAATTGATAAAGGATACACTGAGCAAAGAAGATATGCAGAAAAGATCGATAACACTTGGACGTAGTACTTAACAGATGTAAGACGTGGTATTTTATGCAAGAATACGAGCGTAGACGTGAGGTTCCTGAGAGGGGGGCGTGGCGAAGAGTGAAAGAAAGACGTTGGGCTGGGAGGAAGACAAACGTTGATTTCAAACAGGAAGAGAGAAGAGATGGAGATGTTGCTATGGGGACACCCGAAAAAGGCAGAGAAAGTGACTGGAGGGAATCAGATGGCACGGAGGCAGGAGAAGTCGCGAATACATGAAGAAAGAAATAGTTTAGGGAATTTAAAGGAAGTTCTCACGAGAGGTAAAAGTAAACAGTCGCTGGGTCACGTCCAAAACCTTCCTCAAGGTACATACAGGCAGAAAACCTCGAATGATGCATGATTCTGACTTGTGTCTCCATCAAATGTCTGCCCACGCGATCTGAAGGACGGAATCTGCCAAAGTTGCCGTCCCTGTGATCGCCGAGTGAAGGCACATTCACTCGTGTTGCTTATAATATATATACTACGACGACTCGGTATCCACCACGTGGAAATTACCATTGGATTTTTTTAAATAAAATAAATGAAAACATGTTTCTAAGCGCACCACAATATTTTTATGCATACAGCTAACAGTTTCAGGCTCAACTTCCTGAATTGGAATTCTTTCATGGTGAGGGTAAGAAATAAGGAAAACTTTACACTTCCACACACTTTTAATACAATACGACCATGGTGTTTCGATGCTGCGCATCATCAGGTCACGTGACGACGATGTTCAGCATTCAAACCATGGTCGTGTGAAGAATTAAAAGTGTGTGGAAGTGTAAAGTTTTCCTTATTGCTTTCCCTTTATGCGTACGTATGACTAATATATTTATCCATTGCATTTCATCCAATTCTCACACAGTAAAATGTAGCAATTAATACATTTTTTCAAAGCCTTGAGTACAACATTGTCTGATCTTCAAATGTAATGTTTAATATGTGAATGTGCACGTAAAATTAAAAACATTGGACATCTTAAACACGCTTGAGCTAATACATTCCCTATTCTTAGTCTTAAGTTATTTTTATTGTCACAAGTCTCATGTTAACTCTCAAGGTGTTGATTTTTTGTAATATTAATATATTTGGGGAATATTTTCCACATTTACTACTATTTTTAATTTTCCATCAAATTCTCTACGTTAAGACTATTTTATCGCTCAGGGTTTTTCACGAGTGGTTTTTGCTTTACTTATGTTTTCGCTTTACAATTCCTTTTGTGATTTAACATGCTAAACAAAATTAGGTTCTAGCAATTTATTTGAATCTCATTATGTACGCAATAGCTGCATTTATTTTAATTCAGCACTGCCGTTTTTCATTATTCATACCATCCAAAATATATTTTAGGCTCTTAAATACTCGTACATAGGTGTCGCAGTCTATGATGGATATGAAGCTTTCATTTCGGTTAATAACATTCAATTATTTCTACTTCATGACAGTCAAAGCAGTTCATTTTTAATATGTGTATGTATGCACGTATTGTATTACCATGTAAACATAATCATCTTGGCTTGCATATGTTCAAAAGCAAAAGAAGGTTCACGCAATTTTTAGTGCATTTAAAGATGTTACTTGATTAATACAACACCGCATCGATGTACAAACGGTCAAATATTAGCGCAACCGGAGGCTACCAGCATACTAATAATGATAACAATGATTATTAAATAATTCGGCTTCATTCGGGCGAAAATGAGACAACGTTGCCATCTCCTCTTCCATCTAACCCATCGACGAATACATTCCATGAGGATTGCATTAAATTTGAGTGATAAATATTATCAGAAAGGGCTGGATAATGACAATAGATTTACAATGAAGAGGCATGTGTTCAAAGGATGTATAAAGATGCAAAATTGTGAGAAAAATGTAAGGAATCAGGCTTTTACTCTTCAGGAAAAAATTCGCTGCATGAAAACACCCACGCGTGAAGGGTGAAAAACCTGCGAAAACTTAAACATGCTGATGTTTTAATTTATGCTAATGTTGTCATGCATGCTGACGATATTTCTTCATCAATGATTTCGATTCGGTTGCCCACCCCGTGTGATGAACGTCGCCTGGAGACGAACCCCCCCCCCCCCGGTGAAAGTACTACCATCTCTGAAACTTATAGCTTTCGAAGTGGAGCGGGGTTTTCAATTAGCTGGCTCTCCCTTGCCGACTCATCCCTCGCGAACGTCACACTTTCCCGATGACCGCTAATGGACGTCAATTGTCCATCACGCAGAATGTTAAAAGATAATGATTATTAAACCGATTCATCCGTCATGGTGCTCTCTCTATCCCCGCCTGCACTGCGGCACATTTACTTGCGAAAATTTCTGGTGAGATCACTCGGTCAAGGAAATAATCAGTTCACATGTTCATAATTCGCAGTAATTCGGATGGAGAATCGGGATAGCGGGTAAAAGAGACTTTTCCATCATTTCGATTACTTTACCACTTCTGTCTCTGAAGAAATTGTGGGTGGCCAAAACTCTGGTCCACCTGAACCCCCTGAAGAGGCATGTTGCCTATAACAGGGCTTCCTTGTTAGTTGTACTGCTACCTTTATGAATCTGTTAGGTGTGTGTGTGTATATATATATATATATATACATTTATATATATATATATATATATATATATATATATATATATATATATATATATATATATATATATATATATATATATATATATATATATATATATATATATTAGTTTGCCCAGCTATGGACCGCAATGATCTCAAGACTTCTGGTTTTTCTTCTTTCTATCTTCCCAGAACTTCTTCATTTTCTCCCCTACTGTTCGTCGTTGTTCTTCGGTCCACACCCTCTTTGTTTTTTGTGTTGGTTGGTCTTCAGTCAATCTTGTATTGTCTATTAGTTTTCTACACCTCTCCCTGATGTGAACCACTTCCTCCGTTATTCCAATATTTCCCGCATCCCTCCTGGTCTCCTCTAGCCAGCCTGTTGTGTGCTTTAATTTTGAAATTTAGTTGAATATTTTTTTAGTGAATCTTTTTTCATCCAATTGCTTCAGTTGTTCATATAATTTCAATCTTCTTTTTCTCATCGTATCTGTGATTTTTTCGGTAGTCCTATTTAGATCCTCATTTCTTCTCATAATCCAAATATTTTCTGTGTTTTTCAGTGGTCCTAGGATTTTCCTCAAAGTATTTGTTTATTCCCTCTCCAGTTCTCGCAGGTCCCCTTTCTTCTTCATCTTTGGGCATTCCGATCCATATGTAGCTTCGGGATTAATGACCGTGTTGTAATGCCTGATTTAGGCTTGGATGGATATTGTTCTTCCATTGTAATGAATTTGTTTAATTCTGTAAGCCAGTTGCAGTTTTTTTATTCGTTCTTTGTTAAAGTTCGTGTTGTTTGTGCTTTAAAGTTATCAACTCCCTTGATTCTTCCATATTATGCTTGCATGTATTTCTCCCTAATGTGTCTGAGTTCTATATATTCTGTCCTCATATAGGAGATCTTCAGTCCTGTTTTTTCCGATATTTCGTGTAATGTTTCCAGGGTGACTCTTGTGTCTGTAATGTTTTTCTTATCAAGGCTATGTCGTCGGCAAAGGCTAGGCATCTCACTTCAAATGTTCCTTTCCCTTGCCCCATGTTAATCCCTTTCACTAGTCTCTCTTTTAGAGTGTTTTCCCATTTTTTCATTATCTTGTCAAGTACTAAATTAAATAGTATTGGTGAGAGTCCATCGCCCTGTCGAACCCCTGTCCTGACTTCAAATGGTTCAGAAAGTTCTCCTAGGATTTTTATTCTGGATGTGGCACCCACAAGTGTTTGTTCTATTAGTCTCCTGGTGTTGAGGTCTACGCCTAATTCATTTAAAAGTAGAAATGGCTTTTGTCGGTCTAGGGAGTCGTACGCTTCCTTGAAGTCCACAAAGGTGACAACTGTATTCTTATTCTGCAGAGTTCTAATCCTTAATATGGTCTTTAGGTTCAAAATTTGTTCTCTCACATGATCTTCCCTTTCTAAACCCTGCTTGGTATTCTCCTATGTCGTGTCCTGCTTGCTCCTCTACTCTATTTAATAACGCCTTAGATAGTATCTTATATGTTACTGGGAGTGGGGAAATACCTCCATAATATGTTTTCGTCAGTTTCATCCCCTTTTTCGTGGAGTGGATGGATTAGTGCTTGTTTCCAATCGTCTGGTATATTTCCTCTTAGGTAAATGTTTTCAATGATTCCGTGTCCTTTCTTCCTTGCCAGTTTTCCCCTAATTTCAACATCTCTGCTACTGTTCCATCTTCTCCCGGTGACTTATTGTTTGTTCTTTTGGGTATTTATGATCGTGTCTATTTCTTCTTGAGTTGTTGGTTCTGTTGGTGCGTTTATCTATTGTGATTCTTGGAACTCTAATCTTTCTGTGGGTTCTTCACAGTTAAGTAATTCCTCAAAATAGTCTGCTAGCAATTGATAGTTTTCTTTGTTGTTCATTATCAGGTTCCCATTTTTGTCTTTAAAATGCAACCTTGGTGGTTGGTATCCCACTATTTCTTCTTTTAAGGTCTTGTAAAAATCCCTGGTGTTGTTTTTTTTAAATCTGTGTCTATTTCTTATAATCTGTTGTTATCATATTTCCTTTTCTCAGTTTAATTATTTTGGATGTTCTCTTTCTTTCTTCTGTGAATTTCCCCTAGCCTCCTCTTTTCTTACTAGTGCAAAGTGTGTATATATAATGTATTATTTTATTATTATTAGGTAATCTACCGGTTAAGGTAGGTTTTTGGATGGACACAACTATCAAATAAACATTTTTGTAACTCCAAACAAAACCCAATCCAGCAACCTAATCTACATCAGGTCCCTCTTCATCTCTGTGTACATATATATACACACACATGTATGTATATACACTCACCCATATATATATTCATACATATATATATATATATGCATGTTATACCTGTTACTGTTGAACTATACCACTACTTGGGAAAATAAACACCATTTGGAATATTTTTCTTGAAACTCTGGTCGGTAGAATTTCCATGATACTAACATCATTCTGCAACATACGAAGGAGACGGGATAATTGCTCAAATATTGGGATCTCTACCCTCCCAACGTTTCGGCCATAATGATGGCGGCGAAACTCATTGATTGCCTGAGTCTCGGAAGAGGATTCGATTTGAAAGTATAAATACGATACACATTTTCACTAATACCTCCTTCACGACGCTTGGAATGATTAGAGGAACGTATTTGTTTGCTTTTTCATTGTATCTACAGACATCGTGAAGTAAAAGGATACTGTTTCAATTCCATTTAGCAGTTTTATTGCCGGGTAGTCATCCGTTTAAATTAGGTTTTAGATGTACGAGACCTAATAAACGTTACAATTTTATGCAGCACCCAAAACACATGCTAACACCCGAAACTACATCAAGTCCCAATTCATCTCTGTATGCTTCCTTCCTCCCTTCATCCAGCACAACATCCCTATCCTGTTCCTACCCTTTCCTCGCTTGCCCAACATTCTCCCCTCTATTTCCTTCTTCAACATTCCACTACCGCTCAATACGCTTTTCATCCATTTCTCCTGCCTCCATAGTATATCTCCCAACAAACCCCTCTCCTCACCCACCATCTCCAGTTCTTCCTCATTTGTTTTCCTTTCGGTCCATTTCACCTTCTCCATTCTTCTTCACACCCATATTTCAAAAGCCTCCAGTCTACGTCCATCCTCCTGCTTCAGTGACCACATTTCCGCGCCACACATAACCACGCTCCATATCAAAGTTTTTACAAGTATTTTCTTAACATTTTACACAACGTCCCTGTCAACTCCCTCCTCCTTATGAAAACCTCTTTGCCTTACACAATTCTTCTTATTGCATCCCTACTGCTATTAACATCTAAGTTCTAAACACCGAAGACGGGTGACAATAATGAATAATAGTTGGTAGCACTTATCCCCTTGATAGAATTTATTTTACGCCCGGGTTTCGATGAATTACATCATCATCAGGAAACAAAATGAAGTTGTGCATATACTTATAAACACAACTTCTATGCATTATATACTTGTATTCACACATATAAATTAATACTACATGTATATTTTATTATATTATCCCAATATTTTTAATGTCTGACCCCGAGATTTCTTGTTCATTAATACGACACATTCTAATTCAAGGATGCAAGAGAAAATGTTGACGGTGTTCAAACTATACTCCTTGTGGACCTTCAAAATTTCCCGCCGGAAATTGAATTTCAAGCTCATGAATTAATTCACGGAAGTGATTCTCAAGGAAAGTGGTCAACGCTGTGGAATGTAATCACAATAATTTCAGCAATTAGCAGGAGCAAAATACGTGTCTCACCTTCTTAAAGGAGTGCAGTGGTGGTGTCGTCGACTTCAAAGAAGGAAGCATTCCGAGGGATGCTTTTCACTTTAGTCTTGTGATAGAGTCTATCAATTGTCAACTTCGTCGGCCCTGAATTACGAGTGAAACTCAATTCCTCTCTGGGTATTATTTTAATTCCCTCGCGACCGGCAGACCGCGCGCGTGCACTCCCCCCCCCTCCCCTCCTCCCCCCCCACCCACTCCCTCCCTCCCTCCGATGCGGTTGCCGTGGGCTAGAATCCAGTTTCCGATTGGGACCTTGGGAGATCTTCGAGTATTTTAGTTTTCTAAGATCAACGCCAAGATTTTTTCCCTCCTTACGAATGGTGCTTTCCCCGATACGAGCCTCTCATGAATGGAAGCGTGCTGTGCGACTATTCCCACCTATCGTACTGTACATTCCCGAAGGGTGACCACTTATTGTCTTCAGATTCCCGTTAAATATTTTCCAGCTATTTCAGAAAAATTTGCAGTTCGTTCTCACTCCCAATTCCTTCTCAAATGTCCTCTCCATATCTGCCGATTGCAATGGTAATGATAGACACAATGAAATGTTTTCCGCAGGAACTGCGAATGACCTACGATCAAGCAGTATTGACACTTTAGATTGGCCATTTTTTAAAGCAGTAGAAATCAGGTTGCTTGGAAACAAAGGGACAGGAGGCAGCACCCAACTCGAACAAAACGTTTTTACCACCGCGCTTGCCACCGCATTCGGCCCTGTCGTGGTTCTATCTTTCGGTTTGTGCCATCACTTGGGCACGCGATTGCGACTAATAAGATTGATAATAACAATAATAAGAGGCAATAAAAAATTAGCTATTACAAGGAGTCCTTCTTTTAATGGTTATTATCTCCACCCCGCCCATCAGCTGATGAAGAAGGAAGGCCGAAGTTAAACACTTTCTTCTTGCTTGCAAAAAATATCGCGCTGTGAACGGGTTCGCGAAATAACTAAAACATCTTCACTCACACTAAAGTAAAATTATTCGTAGTAATAAGATCATAGAAGTCCATTGGTCTTAGTGGAATACTACCTTGATCAAAAAGTTCCCGGAATTTATTCATAAAATTAAAAATACAAGTTTATTCATCTAAATCTATATTGTCCCCTTCAAAGTAATCCCCATCGACTGCAACACACTTATGCCAGCGCTTGATCCAATCCTCGAAACATTTTTTATATTCGGTTTTCGGTATGTCCATCAGTGCTTCCTGCGATTTTTCCATTACTTCCTCTCGGCTGCTAAAACGCGTTCCCCGTAATGGTTTTTTAACTCGATTGAACAGAAAGAAGTCACAGGGAGCCAAATCAGGTGAATTCGGTGGCTGTTGGATGGTATTTGTTGCATTTTTCGTCAAAAAATTACGAATAATGATAGCACTGTGCGACGGTCTCGACGCACTGTGCGACGATTTCTGGTCTCTTTCGGCGAATTGCTTCACGCAAACGTCTCATAACGCCCAAATAATACTCTTTGTTTACTGTCTGGCCTTCTGGCAACAATTCATGATGCACTACACCGTTGTAATCCATGAAAACCGTCAGCATTGCCTTCTTTTTTGACTGAAAACGACGTGGTTTTTTTTGGTCTCGGCTCATTTGGTGAACGCCATTCACTTGCCTCATGTCTGGATTGCGTGTCGTACTCATAAACTCACGTCTCGCCTCCAGTAATGATCCTTTTGATGAATGTGGGATCGGATTCAGCCTCGCAAATCATGTCTTTTGCGACGTCAACACGGTCTCTTTTTTGCATGAAATTGAGGTCTTTTGGCACCAACTTTGCTGCTACACGACGGAAACCCAAGTCATTAACCACAATGTCTTGGGCGGATCCATAGGCAATGTTCAAGTCCTCCGCTATTTCTCTGATGGTTAATTTGCGGTTATTGACCAACATTTCTTTTCCTTTATCAATTTTTTCACCGACTTTCGATGTCGATGGTCTGCCACTGTGTTCATCATCTTCGATTGACTCACGACCACTTCTGAACCGCTCGTGCCACTGGTAAACGACCGTTTTTTTAGAGAATCGTTGCCGAAACACTTTTCCAACATTTCCAACGTCCGTGCGCCACTAAATCCGTTTTTTACGCAAAATTTAATACAAGTTCGTTGTTGCAAATTTAAATCCAATTCTGCAATTGTAAAAAATCGCCAATACACACAGAGATAGATGTACTGTTGGCTACGTAACTTTTGCAAATGTCAAGTTATGACATAAAGATTTAAAGGGAATATCAACAACAGATGTACCAATTTAACAAAAAAAAAAGAACTGAAATCGGAACGATGGGAGCGCCACACGGTGGTTATTCCGGGAACTTTTTGTTCAAGGTAGTAAGTTTCATTCAATAGCGAATTGTTAGAATTGCCTCCGCTATATACGTATAAACACGTAGATATGCATTTCTGTATTTAAAAAAAGCAGAGTTGTGTTTCGGTCAATCTATCAACCACGAAGAAGCATTGGGAATCGTTCATCATAACTTGAAAAAAAGATAAGATAACATTTTATTTAAGTTAGGTTAGATTAGTTTTTCTTATTGTTACTTCAGTACTGTTTCGAAAGTGTCCTTTGATTGGGAGATATTATTACTCTTAATTAGACGGGCAGATATCTCTGTTCATTGCGAAGCAAAATAAGAACTTCACTCTAAATAACAGAAGAAGGTAATGAACAGAGATATATATATATATATATATATATATATATATATATATATATATATATATAAACACTAACACAAAAAACACTACACACATAGAAACATAAAAGAAGGACACTTACATTGGATATTTACGTTTCGACGGCACGGCCGTCGTCATCAGAATCTGATTCTGATGACGACGGCCGTGCCGTCGAAACGTAAATATCCAATGTAAGTGTCCTTCTTTTATGTTTCTATGTGTGTAGTGTTTTTTGTGTTAGTGTTTGTGTGTTTGTGCGTCGCCGGAGAGCGTCTTTTCCAAGTTTATATATATATATATATATATATATATATATATATATATATATATATATATATATATATATATAGTCCCTTATTACCAACTCCCAACCTATAGCCACCTGCACCTCTAAAAACATTATATATCGCCTCTCCTGTAACTTCTGCCCTGCCTTTTACGTGGGTGAATGCACGACCACCTTTCCCTCCGAATGAATAACCACCGCTATTCCACCAAATCTCCCACCTTCCTTAATTATCCCATCCCTACTCACACTGCTTCCCACAACCAGTCTTTTGATGACTGCTTCTCCGTTTCAGTGATTGAAACCCTTCTAAATTCCGCTAGTAACATAGAGGTGAGAACCCGCGAGATGGCACATATCTGGGTGCTCCAGTCCTTTAAACCCCCCGGGCTGAACCAAGCCCACTGATTTTATCCAATGCTGCCTACATTTCCCCTCCACCACCTTGTCCGCTTCCTATTGGCCCCTTAACTCTCCTCCTCCTTATATATATATATATATATATATATATATATATATATATATATATATATATATATATATATATATATATATATATATATATATATATATGTCTAAAAAGTATGTATATATACATATGTGTATGTGTGTATGTATATGTGTGTATGTATATGTATATGTATGTGTATGTGTATATGTGTGTATGAATATGTGTATATGTATGTATATGTATATATATATATATATATATATATATATATATATAACTTTTGGACGGCACAATAGAACACAGAATAAAACAGATAACACGTAAAAGGACACTCACACTGTAGATGATTTAAGCTTTCGGCCTACTCCGAGGTCTTCTTCAGGTCAGACTGAGAGGTTTTGAGGGAAGAGAGCCTGGGGAGGGGAGGGGGGGCGGAAGGTTTAGGGACTGTTGGGAAAGAAATTAAAGATGGCGGTTAAGGGTGGGAATTTTAAAGGATCGGAAATATAGGATGTATGCGGATTCGCGAGTTCTCACCTCTATGTTGGTGGCTGAATCGGGTAGGGATTCTAGAACTGTTAAGGAAAAGCATTCGTCAAATGATAGGTTGTGTGAACTTGCGTGTAAATGGATAGGAAGAGAAGAGAGTGAAGCAGAATTACATGAGTAACGGTGATTGTTCATTCGGATGGATAATGGGGTAATGCATTCGCCAATGTAGAATGAGGTGCATTGTTTGCACGACAAGAGATAGATAATATTTTTTGAGAGGCAATTAGCGTGGGAACGGGGTGAAGGGACAATGAGGGGATGTGGGGAGAGGGGAGCAGATCTGATTAGGAGACATGTTTTACATCGGGGGCGATTGCAGGTAGGGGAAATATGTGGAAATTTGTCAGGGCGGGGTGTCAAAGGGTTGGTGGATCTCAGAAGGTTTCTGAGGTTGGCTGGTCGTCTGTAAGAGACAGAGGGGCATTGGGGCAGTAAGGATGTGGTCGCGTCATTGTTATGTAATATAGGATAAAGTTCCTTGAGAATGGTTTTAAGTCTGTGGGATCCGGGGAAATAGGTTGTGCAAAGGTTGAGTCCAGCGTCAGATGTGGGGTTGTCATTCTGTGGTGTGTGTGGTCGGGTGGAGCGATAGATTTTATCCTGTAGGAGCTTTTCTGGGTAACCGCGTTTGTGGAGTGCATGGTGTAGATTGTGGAGGTATTTGTTGAGGGTAGCTGTGGTGTTGCAAATCCGATGTCCGCGGATAGAGAGAGAGTTGGGAATTGAGCATTTGGTATGAAAAGGATGACTACTAGTATAGTGTAAATATTGTTGATGGTTAGTGTCTTTGATGTGTACTGAAGTGGTGAATTTGTTATTGTGAATTGAGATGTCTGTGTCAAGAAAGGTGATGGTGGAGTCTGAAATGGAAGAAGTGAATGTAACACTGAAAGAAGAATTTAAGGCCGATAAGAAATTGTCAAGAGAATTAGAGCCGTGTGTCCAGAGCATAAAAATGTCGTCAATGTAGCGGACCCAGAAAAGAGGTTGGAAGGGTTGCTGTGAAAGGAAATTCTCTTCAAGGTGGCCCATGAAGAGATTGGCGTATGATGGCGCCATCCTCGTTCCCATCGCTGTGCCTTTCGTTTGGAGATAAAAACAGTTTTGGAAAGAGAATGCATTTTTAGTCAGGACGACAGTGGCGAGATTGAGGAGAAATTCGGTCGAGGGGCACTGGGGTGGGGGGCGTAGAGAAAGATAGTGTCGGAGGGAGGATAGGCCTTCTGCATGGGGAATAGAAGTTAGAGGGAGGTGACGTCGATGGTGGCCATAAGCAGGTTGGAGGTGGAGGGAATGGAGACAGAGTTTAAACGGTGGAGGAAGTGATACGTGTCTTTCATGAAGGAGGGCAATGAGAGTACGATAGGTTGTAGGTGGTAATAAAGGAATGCGGAGATTCTTTCCGTGGGAAAGTTGAAACTAGAAACTATAGGGCGACAGGGGATGTTGGGTTTGTGTATTTTTGGGAGGAGATAAAACTGGGGTGTTCTGGGGTTTGGGGATGAGAGTAGGGATATGTCTTGGGAGGTGAGGCCTTCTTCTGGTCCAAATTGGAGGAGAAGAGACCGAATTTCCTTTTGGAAGTTTGGAGTAGGGTTGTCGGTGAGAGTGGTATAGGTGGATGTGTCGTTGAGGTGACTGAGGGCTTTGGAAATATAGTCTTGGGTGTTTAAAATTACGACTGAGGAGCCTTTATCGGCGGTAGTGACCACGATGTTGGGATTGACCTGTAGGGTTTTAAGGGCATGACGTTCGTTTGTGGAAAGGTTGTTACTTGGTTTTAGAGATTGTGTGAAGGATTTATTAGAGACTTTTTGGAGAAGGAGGCGTATGAATATTTCCACGGGATGATTACTAGGTAGGGGTTTTGGCTCATGAGTGGAGGCCGGGCGGAATTTGTTGAGTGCGGGATTGGTTTTCATTTGACTCGAAGAGTTACTTTGCAATTTCCAAAATGCGCGCCAACGAAGGTTTCGGCAGAAATTGAGTGTGTCGGTGAGTAGATTGATTTGGTTAATTTTTGGTGTGGGAGAGAAGGATAGGCCTTTACTTAGTACGGAAATTTCGTTCTCAGACAGGCTGGTGTTGGAAAGGTTCACAATGTCATGGGGATTGTCGGAGGGGGGGGAAGTGTTGGAACCCTTCGGTGGTGGTTGGCGCTTGGGGAAAACCGGAGGACCTTTGGGAGGAGGGGGGAGGTTGTAAATGCTTTGGAGGTCGGGTTTGTATTGAAAGAGTGGGGGTGGTTTGGGAGGAGGAGGCGGGAAAGAGTAAGAGTGCGGAAGTTTGAGACCCACTTGGAAGAAAGAAATGCATAGATTCGACAATTTTGTAAGGAGACGTTGCCGTTTCTGTTGGAGGGAACGTAGGGCAGATGAAGCTATGGCGTTGGGTTTTGGAATTAGGTGAGGAGCAGTCATGGAAATTATTTTGAAGAGAGAAAATAGGTTTGATATGTGTTGTTCACGAATTTGTTAGTACTGGGTAAGGATAAGGTGGGCATATTCTAAAGAGTTTTGGTAATTGAATGCATTAAGTTGCGGGTGGATTTCAGGAGGGGCAGCAGATAAAGGTAGGGAAATGACTAGACCGTTTGGAACGATTCCTAAGGACAGACATGAGGTGAGAAACTCGGAGTGGCTGGTGTATTTGGCGAGTTTATATGCGTGACGGCGAAAATTTCGGTACCAAGATGAAATAGGAGAAGAGTGGTTAATATTAGGGTGATTGGAAAGGATGTGGGAAAAGAAATTGGAAATAAAGGAAGACAGTGGTGAAGGAAAGGATAGCACAGTCACGATGGAGCAGGATCAGCAGCGGAATGTTTGGTGCTGGATCCAACGACGAACACAGAAGAGACAGGAACAATAGCTAGGAAGCTTGATGTATCGATGATGCGGAAGTACTCACGAGAGCAATATAACTTTTGGACGGCACAATAGAACACAGAATAAAACAGATAACACGTAAAAGGACACTCACACTGTAGATGATTTAAGCTTTCGGCCTACTCCGAGGCCTTCTTCAGGTCAGACTGAGAGGCTTTGACGAATGCTTTTCCCCAACAGTTCTAGAATCCCTACCCGATTCAGCCACCAACATAGAGGTGAGAACTCGCGAATCCGCATACATCCTATATTTCCGATACTTTAAAATTCCCACCCTTAACCGCCATCTTTAATTTCTTTCCCAACAGTCCCTAAACCTTCCGCCCCCCCTCCCCTCCCCAGGCTCTCTTCCCTCAAAACCTACGTAAGTATCTACCATGACGTAAATATCTACTGTAAGTGTCCTTCTATTATGTTTCTGTGTGTTTAATATTTATTAAGTGTTTATATATATATATATATATATATATATATATATATATATATATATATATATATATATATAGAAATAGGTATAAGGAAAGGGGATAGGAAAACACATAAAAGGCGAACACAGGACATGTGGGGAAGGCGGTTTTTGAGCAGATCATGAAAGTAAAAATATTTCCTTATCCGGGATTTGAACCACGGGCCTTCCACTTGCCGGGCGGATGCTCTACCTTTCCTTATACCTATTTCTATGTTTGAATGAATATATATATATATATATATATATATATATATATATATATATATATATATATATATATATATATACACACGAAGAAGATGGAAGAATGTAAACGCAGAGTTAGACAAAATGAAGTACAAAGAGTTAAACAAGATGACAAGTTAATGTTAAGATAAGACTCGTAAAAACTCTGATATGGAACGTAGTTATATACGGTGCGGAAACGTGGTCACTGAAGCAGGAGGGTAGACGTAGATTGGAGGCTTTTGAAATGTGGGTGTGGAGAAGAATGGAGAAGGTTAAATGCACCGAAAGGAAAACAAATGAGGAAGTACTGGAGATGGTGGGGGAGGAGAGGGGTTTGTTGAGAGAAATACTATGGAGGCAGGAAAAATGGATGAAAGGCATATTGGGCGGTAGTGGAATGTTGAAGAAGGTAATAGAGGGGAGAATGTTGGGCAAGCGAGGTAAGGGCAGGAACAGGATAGGGATGTTGGACGGGATGAAGGGAGGAAAGAAGTACACAGAGATGAAGAAGGACCTGATATAGATTAGTTTCCTAGGTGGGGAGTCACAAAATGTTTATTTGATAGTTGTGTCCATCCAAAAACCTACCTTAACCGGTAGATTACCTAATTATATATATATATATATATATATATATATATATATATATATATACATTAGTCACCAAAAGAGACATTATTTCAGCAATATTCCTTGCTAAACGAGAAGAAACGGATTTCCATTGCATCATTAGTATAATATGTTTCTTTTTTCCATGAAATATTTACTAAATTATTTTTTGTACTTTTAATTGTCATCGTCAAAAATGTTTACATAAAGCAATGCATAAAACACAATACAATTTGGGTTTCATCAATCATTTGGGGAAAACTATTTGGAATTTTCTATGGTAGTCATTAACGACTTTCCCATAATTGGTAAGATTTTCTCTACGAAATTATTTGAGCGAAAAGAAAAGACTCTAGTGTCGTTCCTCCTCATGGAAAACGCAAAATTGTCTCGCTTGTTTTTTCTGTGGCTTGTTCCTGAGATTATAACTCGAAAATAATTAGATACCTCAGGAGATCATTCTCGTTGCTTCAATGGGTAGATCGATTGACCAAAACTACCCACTTTTCCACTTCTAATGCCAATTACTTATCGCACACCCTCCTTATTCTCTGCGCTGCAACTACGCTACCTTATTTGGCAATCAATTCAATTTGCAAATCAACTCAACTTCATGAGGATCCCATTGAATAGTACTAATATATTTCTTTTGGTGGTAACATGAGATGGCAAAAAGTGATAAAAATATTTATTCGTATTGGAAGTAAAAAAGCTGAGACAATACAACAAACTCTCAGAACAAAAAAAACATGGTTTTTTCTCTGCACAGTCATAAACGTATCAACGTTACTGGGAAAGACCTCTAGGGCACTTTTAAGTGGATAATTCCAATCGCAAATCCAGCAATTAAAAAAGAATAGGTTTTCCTGCTTCAGAAAATTGCCTTCGCGGATTGGTCGTAGAACTATCTTCTCCTCCACTCCATCCTTTGCGGGTTAGGAAATGAAATGTAAAAGCATTAAATGGATTAATGAGGAAGGAGTATCAGCAGGCTGTAGAGAAAATGATGAATGGCGGTAAAGAACTTAGTACAATCGAAGAAAAATTGGAATGTATAAAGGAAGGGATATCAGAAGCCGCAAAAGACACTACAGGAACCGTTAACGGGAAAAGGATAAGGAAACCATGGGTAACGGAAGAGATGATTGCGAAGATGGATGAGAGAAGAAGATGGAAATATGTAAGCACAGAGTTAGGCAAAATGAAGTACAAAGAGTTAAACAATAAATTGAGAAGGGCCACAAATAAAGCAAAGGAAGAATGGTGGAAAACGCAATGCGAGGATATGGAAAGTCTACAGAAGAAGGGTGAAATTGGTGCTCTATACAGCAAGGTTAAGTTATTATCGGGAAGTAAGAAGGCAAGATCTGTGCTAACAGTGAAAGATAAGTGGGGTAAGATAATAGTTGAACCAGGAAAAATCCAAGAGAGATGGAAGGAATATATAGAAACACTGTATGGTAAAGCGGGTCGCGGTGGTCTAGCGGGTAGAGCGTTGGACTGCTGACCAGAGGGTCCCGGGTTCGATTCCCGGGCAAGGCACTTTGGGCACCTGCAGCTCCACCCAAGCTAGTTGATTTTTCGGGTACCAGATCTTCCTGGGAAACCATAACCGGCACAGGGAAAGGAACTGGCCCCCCTACCCTGATGTGTGAATATTCACACGCCGTCGGGCTTGGTACATGGGTGAGCTCTACCATCACCTACTAAACCGACCTTCGGGTTGATTACTGTGTTTATGGTTTTTTGTATGGTAAAGAGCTTAGGCCGTCAAGGTTAAACATACAAAACGAACATGACGTAGAAGAAGATAGCTTAGTAAAAAGAATGGTTTGAGGCGTCACTTTGTGGAAGCGATTCATAACGGAAAAAGAAAATACTTAGTTCTTCCACACAAATTTAATTACACGCGACCTAGGTTTCGACTTACAAAGTCATCATCAGGTAAATAAACAAAAGACACACACCGCTTTGTATAGTGGACAGAGAAGAGGAGAGGGGAGGTGTTATTGAAGGTCGGAGGGGCAACTGGTGTGTGAGAAGGTAGGAAAGGGAAGGGGCGGTGGATATGGCGTCAGAGTGAATGAGGGGGGGAGAGGGGCGGTTGAGTATGGTGTTAGGGTGTGAGAGGGGCTTTGGAAAAGAGGGGAAGTCAAGTAGGGGGGGGAACGGGAGGTATAGGTCAGGTCATTAACTAATATACCCTTCTGATGGCTGCTTTTGGAAATTGACAACTGTTCCAATGAATCTAATCTTAAACCTGTCTTCTCTAAGTGAAGAATTTCGGGAACAAAGTCACAGGTGTGGTTATTGTCCAGGAGGTGCTTGGCAAATTTAGAAGAGGGGTTTCCATTTTTTAAAACAGGTGTGGTGTTCTTTCACACGTTCACTAAACTTCCTCCCGGTTTGTCCGATTTAATAGCACTCACAACGCAATTCGTAAACTCCACTCTTATCCATGATGGGAATTTTGTCCTTGTGTTTGGATAATAGGTTCCCTAAGTTGCCTTTATTGTAGAAGGTTGGTGTAATTCTGTTTCCTGGGAAGGTTCTGGTCACTTTACGGGATACATTGCCTAGAAATAGAATTCCTTTCCATTTCGAAGAGTCTACTTTGGGGATTGGTTTGAAAATTGATGCCACTGCTATTTTTTCTAATTTTTCCCGATACATAATGTCAACTAATTTGGAGCGGAAACCGTTGTTTTCAGCTATCATTTTAATTGTGTTGAGTTCTTTTTGTGTGTTTTGAGGGGACAAGGGAATGGTGGTTAAGCGGTAGACCATTGCGTTGAAAGCAGCTAATTTTTGTGGGAAGTGGTGTCTAGATGTGGAGTGAATGATATGGTCTGTGCACGAATATTTACTGAAAATGGAGTAGTCCAGACACCATTTATTTTTTGTCAAAAAACTGTCGAGTTGTCTATGTGAACCAGCCCATACACAAAATACATCGTCTACGTAACGGTGCCAAGAGACTATGTTTTTTACTAAGAAGTTGGAATAGGAGAACAGAACACTTTCCATCTGGTCCATGTATACTATATGTCCGCTAGTAGAGGGGATCCCATGGCCAGACCATGGGTTTGTTAGAAGAACTTTCCGTTGAACTTGAAATAGTCCTGGGATACGCAAGTTTTTAGGACCAAACATGACTCACTAACCACTGGAAACGGGACCCCTTTTATTGTAGAAGGCAGGTTTTATGTTCATATCCTTAAGTACTCTGCCTATTTTAAATGGAAGAGGGGACCTGAAGGTCTCAATTTCGCCCAGAATAAAGACGTTTATCTATCTATCTATCTATCTATTTTAATGGAGGGTTTTCCTACATATCTATATATTATATAATATTATTTTATGTAGGAAAACCCTCCATTAAAAAAGGCAGTGTACTTAAGGATATGAACATAAAACCTCCCTTCTACAATAATAGGAACCTAAGGAGCTTGCTACCTACAGTCAAAGACCCCATAAAACCAACTCTCCGGAGCGGGGTTTACCAATTGCAATGTGGCGACTGTGATGCTAAATACATCGGTCAGACAGGCAGGAGCATAACGGTTCGAGCGGAAGAACACCGGAGGGATTTCATGAAGAACACTGGGATGTCCCAATTCGCAACCCACCTCTTGAAGGAAGGCCACCGTGCGGATTTCACCCCCACATTACTGCACGGAGTAAAGAAAGGAACGCAGCTGGCCATCCGTGAGCAGTTAGAAATTCTAAAAATGGTTAAGAAGAAGGAAAGGATAACTAATGACCGCCTTTTCCCTTTCCACTCACCCCTCCTGGACATTCCTATTCTACACCCGAAAACCCCATGACACAGACCCACGCTCTTCCCTCCCTCTTCCCCCCCTCTTACACCTCTTCCCCCCCCCTTTTTCTCCTTAATTACACCCTCCCATCCGCTACCTCTACCCGACCGAGTATACTATATAACTCAGACAAAATGTATATTGTACCACTAGTCCTGAGGATGTTACAGTGTAAACGAAACTAGTCGACAAATAAAGTTTTATTTCTGCGGAAAGCAAAGATAATATTTAATTTCTGAAGTTAAACATGGATTTCTACAAAGTTAAGGCCTCAACCATTCAGTGCATCAAGACTCTCTATGGACTGATTCGTAGTATCTATGAGGAAGGAATCTGGCCGGAAGATTTTGTGAGATCGGTGTTAGTTCCTATTCCAAAAAAGGTAAAGTCTATATCATGTGAGGATTACAGAACAATAAGTTTGATATCCCACGCAGCTAAAGTTATTCTCAGGATCATCAACAAAAGGATAGAGAGTAAGGCAAATGATTACTTAGGGGATGATCAGTTTGGGTTTAGGAAGGGAAGAGGTACGCGTGATGCCATTGCAGTAATGAGATCACAGCTGAGATGAGATAGCAACTTGCAGTAAGTTTAAAGTTAATCTCGTCACTCGTAATTGCTCGTCTATTTAGAATAGAAATCTCACCTGTGTATTATTTTTGAGGATCTTGGTGGATGGATGACGATAGGGGAAAGGGCAATGTGTGCAACTATCCTATTTTCAATTATTATTTTTTTTTGCATTTTAAGAATCAGGCATACGTATAGGTTACGACTTTTAATAATCAAACCACTTTACTTTTCCACATAAGTTTATGTGGACAAGTAAAGTGGTTTGATTATTAAAAGTCAGTATGAAGATTTTCCACCAAGTTACGCCAGAAACTGTTTCATGTATAGGTTACGTTTAACGGCCATTAGGTAAAATTAATTTTCATTTCAACTATTGCTGGAAAATTTTGCATTTAATGTTTATACCCGATTAAATAAAAAGGGTTCAGTGAGTATACAAATATGAAACTTTAATTTCTCCCAATTTTCTTATCTCAAGCCGACAACATGCCACCGAGTTTATCGATCTTTTTCACTAAGTGCGAACGGTCATGTTGAGTGAGCCTTCGATGCAGTTTTTTCGTCACGTGATAGCCGAGTTTATCCCCATTCTCAAATAATGTAAAGGAAACATCATCCATTTCCCCGAATCCATTCACCTTACCCACAACTCTGCGTTTAAAGTTTTTCGAGGGCCATTTCTTTTTTATTAAAGGTGGCGTCACCAGGGTCTGATGATTGATGAAGCCCCCCCCCCCTTTTTTCCCAGAAGATCTTCACGTGGTGAACACAGAGGCAGGGCAATGTGTGCTTGCGGAAAAGTCATCCCGAGAAAGAAGTCATAAAACGTGAGGATAATCAGAAGTCATGTAAAGCAAAGGAGAGCCAGGCACGCGATGCTGAGGTGGCGAAATTCATCCGGTGTGCGAAGTTCAGGGCGTGATTGGCCGGAATTCAAGAGCAAGCGGGAGCGCAGTCCTTGAGTCCCGAATTACTTTTCGCAATGTGTTGCTCTCTTGTTTCATCTTGCGCATTCAAAGCAAAAGGCACACAGCGGAAGGGAGTACAATAACTTCTTGAATCGTTAATTATAATTATTTTTACACATCACCCTGCAGGTCAGAGTTAGGATGTGTGGCAGGGAGTGAATACACACCAGACTAATTTTGGCCCAAAATATTTTTCCATCTCACCTAGCGTAGAACGATGGAGGTGATACTACATTTTCGACAGCACAGCTAAAGAGATCTCTTTCCAATGCAAGCAAGAGAGATTCAATCTCTGTAATTCAACCTTCGCTCCAATAAGTGATTCCCAGCTTTACCGTTCTAATATTTTGCATACGCTACTAAGTTGTTCATAACAACGTTTTACAAATCTAGTTCCTCTACGCTGCACGCGATCCAATTCGATAATCAATCCGACTTTGTGAGAATCCCATATATGTAATTGCAGCATATTCTATAAATGAGGCCTAACCTACGACAGATAACATTTCTCTTTGACATTTTCATCACATTTACCTATCACTCTTCTAATGTACGAGGTGTGTTCAAAACATAACGAGAATTTTTTCATTTCGAGGACTTGGAGAGTCCGATTTTCAAACTTTTTTTATTATGTTGGTATAGATGCCCCTGAAGTATGATAAAACTTTCAACTGTTTTCATTGTGGACTTTGTCTGTGACAGCCACTAAGGTTAGACGTGTTTTATGAGCTCGGCGATTTTCGTTTGTTAAAAGAAATGGATCAAAGAATGTGTATAAAAGTTTGCGTAAAAAATGAAATAAATTGTCATAAAGTGTGTGAAATGTTAACAAAGACCTTTGGTGAGTCCGCTGTGAGTAAATCAAGAGTTTACGAGTGGTATAAGCGTTTCCAAGAAGGCCGTGAAGACCTTGAAGATGACGAACGCCCTGGACGCCCCAGCACATCAACAATCGATGGAAACTTGGATTAAAAGTGAAATAAATGGTTATGAACGATCGTCGAATCACAGTTAGAGAGGCCGCTGATGATGTTGGCATATCGATTGGATCATGTCATGATATTTTTTCCAATTTTTGGGTATGTAACGCGTGGCAGCAAATTCGTTCCAAAATGGCTTTTGCACCACCATAATGCACCAGCTCACACTTCATTGTTTGTTCGTGAATTTTTGGCCAAAAACAATACTGCAACGATTTCCCAGCCTCCACATTCGCCAGATATGGCTCCGTGTGACTTTTTCCTATTTTCAAAAATTAAGAGAACCTTGAAGGGCCGTCGTTTTACAGCCGAAGATGACATTAAAATCGCATCGCTGAAATCCATTCGCCTTTGAAAATTATACATCTTGCGCGGCGTGGTAGCCTAGTGGGTAGAGCGTTAAATTATAACCACAAGCACCGGGTTCAAATCCAGGTATTGCATCGAAACACTTAAAGTTTCACTCAAGCTGCGAGATTTTTCAGGTACTGATCATCAAGGGAAAACGAGGGTGGCATAGGAGAAGGAAGTAGTTTTAGGGAATATCGCGAAATTGTTGCAATACAGTTGGGACCTTTTTTATTTTTGCATGCGACGAAATACGGCATTAGCAGGTAATTCGCTGCAGATGGTCCCAAAGAAACTCGCCGCAGTTATCCCGAGGTCACCCGAGATCTGGCCCACCTTATTTTTTTCTGTAGAGTGATGATTTATTAGCTCGAGACCTCTAAAAATGCCCGCCCTTCAATATATGGGGGAGGGGGAATGCCCTTATCTGGGGGCGGGAGTGGCCGATAGCGCAGTCTGCCCATCCCGCCCCGCTATTTACTCCCTTTCATTTGGGGAGGGCTGTTTTACAACCGGCCATCCACCAGGTCGGCCCCGAGTCAGAAACCGTTCCATCAGGGGCGCGTGGAGAAGCAGAGGATGGGCGTTTGTTGAAGATTCCCCAGAGAATTTTTATTATTTAAATTTAAAATTATTTGTTGTAGTTAAGCGTATGTACTTGCATGCTTGTGGAGGGAAGGGAGGTAGATGTGTGTTTGCATGCGCGTCGAATGATGGGATGTTACAATGAATGTGTGCACTGTTGTGGATTGGGGTTTGCATGTGTGTGTTGGTTTTGAATGCGGTATTTCTTTTTTCCTTTTTTGGGTGGTGACCTAACACCCCCAGCCACACGCCCTTTCGGCGGCTTGCGGGGTATTATGTAGATGTAGATGTAGAAGTATAAAATTGAAGGGCAGTAAGGGTCCATGCCAGTAAATAAGCTTTCCCAGCCATCTCCTTCAGCAGGTTCATAAAACGTATTATCTTCTTTCAGAAAATATTTTGAGTTCCGGATGTGAAACCTGAAGTATCAGCAGAAATAAAACCAGCCACACTAATACACAAAATATCATTTTGGGCTGTTGTAGGTATGTACACATTCAAACACGAAATACCGCCACACGGCGAACAAATATTCACTCACATGGGAATAGATATTTGGAAAGGGGAAAGACAAACACAGTAGAGATGGGGAGGGTGAAATCGATCAGATCACGAGCGTACAAATATTTAATTGCCCGAGACTTGAACGCCGGATATTTCCACTTGCCGGGCCGACTCTCTTAACGTAATCCGACTGACTCCCCTTGCAGTGCTCTCCCCCCCTCCCATGTGAAATAGGATTGTTTTGCCGCTGGAAAATTCCGCCACCAGCGGAATTGAATATATTAATCTACGCAGCATTCCGATCCCTCGATTCACAGAGACGAGGGACAAAAGTGCCAATGCTTGTCTATTTCCGTTTAAGGAAGTTAGCTGTTTCGCCAAGACTGTGCGACGGATGACGTAAATACTTCAGATTCAGGGCCTAAGGTCGAATGAAAGGAATTGATTATTGAAAACTTGAAAGAATGAAATCATATCTGTGTCCGGCGTAACATGGCGTAGCAAAATTGCATTAATAAAATATAGGCTTTGTGCTGCCACTTAATTAGTGCCGGGTGCACAGTGTGGCTTTTGATGAATTTCAACCAGTCAAAAACAAGAATTTTTAACGTTGGTTTACAAACGGGTTTCAACAATTTTTTTCGTTATTGTTCAAACAGTTTTTTCCTACCGCGATGGGTGAATGTGATCCAATGGCGCTAAGCAAATATTTATAAAAGTAAAAGCCAAGTATTGTGCAGAGAGCTTGGCAAGAAAAATAATAAATCTCCTAAAACAAGGATTCTAAAAAAACGAGTGATTATTTTTGAAATCGAAAGCCACAAATAAAGACTCATAGCATAAAAGTTATATTTAGACGATTGAACTTGTATTTATGAAACAACTTAGGATTTTTCGTGTGTAAATAATGGTCTTCGACGTATTCTGCTCTATCAGGAGACTTTATTCCGATCCGAAAACTGAAATAATGAGTACATCGTACGAACTCTACGAACGAGATGAGCGGAATGTTTTTCTCCGATTAAAGGTCAGCGGAATATTATTTTTCTGAACCTCTCCCCTCTTCTCTTATTTTATTTTCTTATATGATTTAAAAAGATCATCCAGCTACCGTAGTGAAACCTGCAACTTATGGAGAGTGATGCTCCAGATGATTTGAGTAACTAAGGTGAGAGGTTCGACCGATGAAGAGGGCGATTCCTTGAAACAGACACTTTCTTCGTGTCATGGTGTGCTTTCCACAGTTTCATGAAGCCCTCCTGTTGTTTCAAAATGTCAGCAAGTCATACCTTGGCTTCGTTGGAATTTACGTATCACTAGTTTTCAGGTACCACTCTTTAATCCGCATGCTATGAAAACCAGGATTTTTTCACGAAGCCTTTGAACCTTTCGGCATTACGAAATAATTCCCAGCCACAACTCTGTACGAACACGGGCTATCTTGACATTCACGGCTCGTACGGCAAGGGAATCGTTATTTTATTCCAGTCAATCTACTCATAAATCCCTTCTTCGGAAAAGATACATTGCGCCTATGCCGACTGGGGGGGGGGGTAACACATAGATGCGAAGTATTGGTTGAATATGAACAATGTTAAAAAACGGTTGCCAAGTCCTTGGATTGAAATGTACGTGCGCCGGAATTCCCGGCTTCATAAGAAACTGCGAGGCATAGAAACACTGGTCATAAGCTAGATGTGTCGACAAACAGAGGTTTGCCCTTGAATAGAATGCGAAAGTTGTCCAGAAAGTAACTTACCTTTTGAAATACAATATGAACCTAGTGACCAGACAAAGTTTTATTATATAAATTTGAAAGGCAAATTCTTAAAATATTTTTATAAACAGTCGCTATTCAAATTGAGGCCTTTATCATTTCGATACAAAATCTTTTCGATTCCGTCTCTGAAGAAATCTGCCGCCGTACAACCGTTTTCAACCACTCGTTTACACACCAGCATGCAATTCTGCGTAACTGTCAAAGCGCTGTTATGTTGTAAGGCAAGTCTATCGAGAGATCCGCCGTAATCGTAAATCGGCGATTTTCACGAATATATTCGTTGATTTTAAGCCCATGTTCATCTGTCACCACAAGGATAGGCCGACCACTGCGGTGTCCTCTTAGTGAACATTGGTGCTGTGGCCATTATTTTTAAACTGAGAATGCACCACTGCCTCACTCCGCCTTCACTCATTACTATTCCGTCTCCGTACACACTTCACACAGTTCCCCATGAATATTTCTATTGTCTCGTGTTGGTCTTTTTCCAGTAAAAACCTAGTCACAGATCTCGCGGGATGTTCTATTACAGCGCACGTTTTAACAGTTCACAGAGTGAGCAAAGGAAAGAAGAACCAGTCTGCCTGCACACTCTGCCACAGCAGGATGCGTGGTACTGGGAGTGTAGGGACGTTCAGACACCAAGATGGTGGTGCCCCTAGCCCTAGCCACCGCCACCCAAGGCCGAAACGTAAGTTACTTTCTCGACAGCGCTCGTATGCCTACCTATTAGCTACCTCGTATACCTATAAATGCTACCTCGTATACTTGATATTTTCTTACCACCTTCCTTCTCCCTTCATACAGAACACAATTTCGAAGGGGTCATGTAATATCCAAGCCAATATTTCGTCGATGGGAAGTTAACTTGTTTAAAACAAGCAAGCACATCCGAACACAGCGTAAATTTTTATGTCATTGGGGACCTCAAACCTTTACCGCACTTTTAATTCCAAATAACATTCCTAATCTGAATCTTTATCCCTACTTCACGATCCAGGTTAGAAAATAAATTAGCCAAACCGATTTCATGGAAATACTGCCAATTGTTCCCTCAATTCACGCAAAACAGGTCACCTTAAATCACTAAAAACTGAGTGGCTTCTGTCACTCCCTCCCATCCTTTCTAAATAAGCGACGGGACGCTGATGTAAGACCACTCCCTGCGGTACCTTTCAGGAGATGTGTGTACAAATAGACTAAAAATCATCCACGTAAACCAATATTGGAGAAAGCGTTCAATGCAAAATGAGTATTTTTTCCGACACCGATTTTAACAGATTCCCCGCTCAATTAGCCCCGAGCTTATTTCTCCCGAACGCGCTTGTGTTCCGCGTCGCTCATTAACCGGGAGTGTGTTCACTACCATTCATTTCCACAAGAGAAAGCTCTTTCGAATCGCCGAAAATTTATGGCACAGTAAGTACACTTTTTATCATTCGAAGGGTTGGTTCAATCTCCACTCGAGAGAAAAGACCCAAGAGAAGAAGATCTCGCAGAGACGAATAGCATTTCTAGGTTGATGAAACTCTTTCGTTCAATAGTACAAGATATAATTGATGCACAATTTAAGAACGGAAGACCCTGGAACCTCCAGCACTCGAAGATGTAATTCATTAATTAGATAAAAATTTGTGTGGGGAAAAATTAATGACAAAAAATACATAACAATTGAAAAAAAAGGGCAAAAAATAAAACAAAAAAATGCTAGACATGATAGGGGAAGAGAGAAGGTCGATAAATCTACAACTACATAATACCCCGAAAACCGATGCGGGGGCGTGTGACCGTAGGTGTTAGGTCACCTCCCGTAAACTACATTCAATACGAAATCATAACACTTCTAAACATACGAGGTGTGTTCTAAACATAACGAGAATTTTTTCATTTCGCGGGCTTGGAGAAACCGATTGTCAACCTTTTTTTTATTATGTTGGTATACAGGGTCGCACCCAAAAGTGGTAGAACTGATTTTTTTACAAGAATTTTATTGACGATATACTTACATCGACTAAATAATCTTCAAAGTATGCTCCTTGAGCTGCTACACACTTAGTAAAACGTTGCTCCCATTCCCCTTACGCCCGCCGAAAATTTTCTTTGGGGATGCCGTAGATGACCCTCGTCGAAGCCTCTTGAACAGCCTTTATCGAGTCAAAACGTCGTCCCTTGAGCTGTATTTTCATCAGGGGGAAGAAGAAGAAGTCCGGTGGTGCCAGATCGGGAGAATAGGGCGGGTGCGGCAACGTGGCAACGCCGTATTCGGCCAGGAGTTGTCTGACGACGAGCGCGCCATGGCACGAATTTTCGGCACCATCTTAGCGCACACCTTGCGCAAGGCCAAATCCTGTGAAATAATGTGTTGGACGTTGGATGCAGACGGACCCAACTGGTCTGCAATTTCTTCACTGGTTAAGCGTCGGTCTGTGTTCAGCAGTGTCCTCACTCTGTCCACATTCGTGTCGGTTCTTGCCTTTGACGGCCGTCCGGAGCGATGGTCGTCTTCAACGAGCTCCCTACCCTCTTTAAACAACTTGTGCCACTGTGGAACGGCTTAAGGCAGTGTCCCCATAAGCCTGCTTGGTCATATCGAGGGTCTCAGTTGCCGTCTTTCCCGAGTTTTGCACAAAACTTCACGGAATAACGTTGCTCTAAATTCAGATTCATTTTGTTTTTCGACGCGGACAAAAACCTTGCTTCACTAAAAACGGTGTCCTCAATCAACTTACAGCCCGCAGGCGACTGAGGTTTGTGTCGGTCTGTTGCTAAGAGCCCCCTCCACCTTACCTCCTCCAAGGACTCCTTCTTCCCACGGACAATACGGGATAACAACTGTAGGATCACACTCGGAGATAACAAAAATGCCACTTGCCACTCTCGCCGTCTAGGTAACAATCAGTTAAACTCAATTGCATGCACTTTCACTAACCTCCTGTCTGTTGTGTCAGAACCCTTTCCGCATGCCCGCATTGGAATGCCATTAAGTAATGTATTGCTGTTTACAGTATTGTTTTCTCTGCTTTTGGTACCCTAAATTTCCCCTTCCATCCCTTGTCCCTCTCCGTGGGGGAACCCTTTTCCTGCCTGCAGCGTTGGGCCAGATTCCTCACCTTGGGTGGGAGAGAGTTTTGTGTGGAACGCTCTTGTGGTGGTGGTGTTTCGCCTGGCTACTTGCTATAAACTAGCTTGCACGTTCGTGATAAATTTCTTGCTGCATCCTAGGGTAAAATTATTTGTTGTAGTTAAGCGTATGTACTTGCATGCTTGTGGAGTGAAGGGAGGTAGATGTGTGTTTGCATGCGCGTCGAATGATGGGATGTTACGATGAATGTGTGCACTGCTGTGGATTGGGGTTTGCATGTGTGTGTTGGTTTTGAATGCGGTATTTCTTTTTTCCTTTTTTGGGTGGTGACCTAACACCCCCCGACACACGCCCTTGCGGCGGCTTGCGGGGTATTATGTAGATGTACCCTGCCAGGCAGACGCCCCTCCACCGCTCCGTTCGCGCAAGAGAAAATCAGTTTTACCACTTTTGGGTGCCCAGCCTCCATATTCGCCAGATATGGCTCCGTGTGACTTTATCCTATTTCCAAAAATTAAAGAACCTTGAAGAGTCGTCGTTTACAGCCGGAGATGACTTTAAAATCGCATCGCTGAAAGAACTAAAGGCTATCTCAAATAAAGAGAAAGGGAACGTACTACGGCCGAATGAATGGAATAAATAAAAATTACCCCAAGCCGTACTCTTAGGGGCACTAGTTAGGGGACACGGGGCTCCTCCGTGTCCCCTAACTAGTGCTATCTCAAAGATCGAGTTTGAGAAGTGTTTCGGGGATTGGAAGAAGCGCTGGTACAGGTGCATAATCTCCAATGGTGAATACTGTGAAGGTGAAAACATCAATGTATAAGAATAAATAAATATTATTGTCCGAAAAATTAAAATTCTCATTATTTCTTTAACACACCACATATATGAGTTTCACCCATAACTCGATATATTGAAATCACGCGAAAGACAGTACTTACATACAGAGATATCCAAAAACAGGATGTGTATGTTTAAATCGTGCTCTAGAAGTGTTGAAAAGATGAGTTTATTGAATAAAATGAATACTAATAACTTGAATAATATCAACATGGAGGATTTCGAAAAATGTAGACACTCCATTTTCTCATTATTTCCTACGTGATTGTTGACATGCCTATTTTGATTTCTAATGGTTTTAGGAAAAAACGACATTTTAAATATATCCGTTCTGCAATAAATCGCCCTGATTTTACGTTTGCTATCTGATTTACCATAGTAAGTTGGTACATGTAACGGATAGTTAACATGCTCGGATAAAGACCTCAAATGTCAGTTGTAAATCTAACGTTTCTTTAATCCGGTGGTAAAATAGTGGCTCCCACCCTTATTGAGGGTAGAGCACATTCCTTGCGAAACCACTGATATGTTAAAGAAAATGTGACAGGAAGACTCTATATGGACTGATTCGGAATATCTATGAGGAAAGAATCTGACCGGGAGAGGTACTCGCGAGGCCATTGCAGTAATGAGATCACTAATCGAAAGGAATATAGAATACAATCAGGACGTTTTTGCCTGTTTTGTAGATTTCGAAAAAGCGTTTGATAGAGTGAATTGGGAAAAATTAATGCGTGTATTGCAGAAAATAGGAATGGATTGGAGGGACAGGAGACTGATCCGCAACCTGTACATGTCTAAGACGGCTCAGGTGCGAGTGGGGAACGGGGAGTCCGGATGGGCAGTGTTAGGAAGAGGTGTAAGGCAGGGTTGCCCATTGTCACCGGTGCTGTTCAACGTATATGTGGAGTAAATGATTAAAGAGTCATGGGAAGAACTGGAGGTAGGAATGAAAGTCGGAGGGGAATTCGGAAAATCAGTTAGGTTTGCTGATGACCAAGCATTACTTGCTCTGTCAGCTAAGAGGTAGCAAGCATTGCTGAGTGAATTGGAGGTTCGGTGCGATAGATATTTGGGATGAGAATCAATATTAATAAAACAAAGGTTATGCGATTTTCCAGAAAAAAGGCTAAGCTAAGCATTAAAATGTAAGGGCAAAAATTAGAGCCGGTAGAACGGTTTACATATCTCGTGTGTTTAAGTGAAGTGAAGTGTTTAAGTGTTTTTGATCAGCACAGTGAAAGCAGTAGGGACGTAAGGAGAAGAATAGCGCAAGGCAAGGAGTCTTTCTCAAGGATGAGGGAGTTGATGACTTGGACGTTGAGTTGGGAGGTTAAGAAAAGACTGGTAAAAACTTTGATGTGGAACGCAGCTATGTATGGCGCGGAAACGTGGTCACTGAAGCAGGAGGATAGACGTAGATTGGAGGCTTTTGAGATATGGGTGTGGTAGAAGAATGGAGAAGGTGAAATGGCCCGAAAGGAATACAAATGAGTAAGTATTTAGAAAGAAATAAGCACTTTGTGACTTCCACGTGCTTGAAATGCTTATTTCTTTCTAAATATGACGTCCTTCCACAAAACAAAAGCTTCTACCTTCGATTTAAATGAGTAAGTACTAGGAATGGCGAATGAGGAGAGGGGTTTTTTGGGAGGAATCCTATGGAGGCAGGAAAAATGGATGAAAGGCGTATTGAGCGATAGTGGAATGTTGAAGAAGGTAATAGAGGGGGAACGTTAGGTAAACGAGGAAAGAGCAGGAACATGATAGGGATGTTGGACGGGATGAAGGGAGGAAGAAAGTACGTGGAGATGAAGAGGGACCTGATGTAGATTAGGTTGCTGGATTGGGTTTTGCTTGGAGATTAACCAAAGGTTTATTTGATTGTTGTGTTATCAAAAAAGCCCTTCTTAACCCGATGGAGATTACCCTTAAAATTACTCGTCCCCAAATAGCAAAAAAGAAAACGGCAGAAAATTGTGAAAACTCCATAACAATCCGCTAGACAACTCATGCATTGACGATTTACACTATAATAATATTATAACGATGAATAGAAAAGGATTTGGATAAGTATTTGAGGGCTAATTGTAACTTGGAGGAAGCCAAGGAAAAACTGAAGTTACCTAGTTCTCTGAATCATTGTAAAGAAGACGGTATAAGATGATCGACCGACACACTCTGGGACATTCCATGTTCTGGACGAACCCTTGGGCAACTCGAATATGATACCACGTATCCTAGAGGGAATTTCGGAATGCATGTATAAAGATAACAAAATACTGGTCTATGGTCCCTGTTCAACAAAGCCTTTTCTCTTTGCAATATTTTTGAGGTCGAAGGGCGTCCTGAACGTTCGGCATCTTCAACGTCTTCCCTGCCCTCCCAAAATAACTTGTGCCACTCAAAAACACGGCATACAGCATGCTGTTATCACCTTGAGATGACTCAAGCACGTCATTAGTCTATTTCCCGGTTTTATATATTTTCACGCAAAATTTGAAGGCATTTTGCTGTCCCAACAACCGGTTCATGAGAGCGTAACGTGATCACGGTATAGACGTTTCGAAAATGAAGGACCGGCACCCCGCAAAGGCTGGGAGCCAACTCCCACCGACCTCTAGAGTTTCCTGAGACTTACCTCCCTCGAACCCAGCCACGGAAACTACCGCCCTTACATCTGTCTATTCGGGGAAAACATTAGTCATATTATGACTTTGGGACAGGCCTAGTACATATAGGGCATTTCATGATCTGGAGAAACCCGGGCAACTTGGACTGGAATATGGTACCCTAGAGAATATTGGAATGTATGTATATCGATAACAGAATATGGATTGGTGTTCTATAGAGAGATTAGTCAGCAGCGTCCGTTGGATATTGTGCAAGAATAAGCTGAAATAAAGAAAGGAGTCGCAGCAAAGTTGCTTATTATCTCCATTGGCGTTTAATTTTTCCTTTGAGAAGGCAGTTAACAAGAATAAGAAAAATGAAAGAGGTGGAATGCGAATTCATGGAGAGAGGATACATTTGTAAAACATTTAGCTGCGGACGACAGAGGTACAAAAGCAGAGAAGTGAGAACATCTTACAAGTATACTGGCAAATATAGAAAAGGGAATGAAAAATTACGACCTGCGTAAAGGCAGGATTGAAAATAGGATAATGGTTGGCAGACGAAGCCGGGAATAATAGTAAGACGAATAAAGGGCGCCCTGGATCAGGCGAATGAGTTCGGCTCATTAGATGGCAGGATCACATGTGATGGAAAAGGGAAAAGGACGCACGAAGCAAATTGGAAATGTCCAAGAAACCTATGCATCAGAAGAAACGACTATTGATGTACTACAGTACTAGCATAGCAAGGTAGCAATTTGCTAGGAATCATGCACGAAGTTGGTTTTTCTACGGAGGGGAAATTTGGATGATAGGGAGAGCTGAGGACTGAAATTGGAGGGAATGAAAATTAAGTCGAAGAGGCGAAGAATGCTGAAATTAAAAAGAAAACGCGGAGCAGCGAATGAAGAAGTGGACTTGAAAGATTGGATGCAAAGCGAGAAGCCCATGGAGGCATGGAACTTAGCAAGAGGAAGAGGGAAGATTGATTGGACGTATCCTGAGGTGCATCACGTCGATTAAGATCATAAATGAAGGAAACGCGGAGGAGGAAGGTCAAGGATGAACTATGGGTAGCACCGCATGGAGCATGTCTCTTTCGATGGTGACCTGATACGACGCAGGGACACTTCCTTCGTGAGAGATACTAACGTAAGGAGTTACGTCCGTCAAAGTCTGGTGATGCCGCATGGAGTCTTGAAAGTTGAAACTATAATAGTTTTCACAACTTGTTAAGCTCACATTTTCTACAAGTGATGCTGGAAGTGCGGACCATAAGTTGGGTCGCCATTTATAAGAATACGAGTAGAACTTCCCCCTTCTTACACTCCAGTTCCGCATTGCCTGTCTTGGTTTGGTAGAGGCCTATCGAACAAGTGGTTATGGCTCATTTTTATTCCCTCATTTTTCGCACAAAAAAGAACTTTTACAGCGGTATAAACTAATGCCCGTTTGGAAATAGGTTAGCAAGTTAGCATGCCTATAGATTTGCACGTCATTTTTGTTTTTTTTCTCTTTTTATAACACTTCAACCAAACTCCTTCTCTCTTATACCTTACCCATCCCACTGGGTGCTTGCACCCCCCGCCACTCGCCTTTTTGGTGGATCGTGGGGTGTTTATATATGTAGATATAGAGACTTGTTCTCTGCTGCTTCTGCCTTCCAACGGGAGACGAAATCAAGGAAATCTAATCTCACCGAGCGACGGCCATAATGATAACCAAGGCGACATCAAAGAGACTTTTGCATGACAACTCACACCAATGTTTCCCTTAGTGAGGGAGGAAAAGGGGATGGTGACGACACTTCATCGCTCACGGTGACCCACTCCTATTGTATATACCCCTCCTTTCCCTACGTGGTTCTCGATTTTACCGAATAACCGTCTGCCGTCGTTTCCCAATTTTTCTCCCGATTTCAAAGTGTGATTACATTTTTTTATTCTCACGAAACACTTCATCCCTTCACATGCCTGGAGGATCGATTAATTTGGTCTGTCTGAAACCATGGTTTCGGTTTTTGCCGGCGTTGAACGCAAGATGAGCTCCAGCCAACGCGAACTGATCTCTCACCAGGAAATGAAACGTCGTCTGCGTGAATTTCCCATTCTCATATCACATCCCTCATTCTATCGCCAAATTCTCGAATTGAAGAGAAAATAATTCGGAAACTTTTCACATAAATTTCCTGGCCAATTGGAGAGGTTGTGTATTTTCCGATTTTTCCCTTGCATGAATGCCTACCGTGAAATCACTTCTGAAGTCACGATTGGCGTATAACTCACAGGATAAGAAACCATAAACACATACAAATTCCACCATTCTCTGTTGACCACCTAACTGACAGTTTAAAAGAGAATTCAAAAGCATTTTGGTCCTACGTTCTTCATTTATAACAGAATTTTGGGGAATTTTAGTGTTTATTACTCTCAGTCGATAATTGTTCCTGTAATTCCTATATGTAAGACCTTTTCGGGTATGTCAGCTACTAAAAAACCAAGAATATTATTGCCCATAATTAGTGAAGGGGCGAGCTGACAGTAGGAGTTAATCTACATCTACATAATACCCCGCAAATCGCCAGAGGAGCTTGTGGCAGGGGGTGTTAGGCCACCACCCGTAAAAGAGAATAAAACCACCAACAAATTTATACTAAACTACACCCGCAGAGGCGTATATATTCATGCAAAAACCTTTTTAACTTACACGTATACATATACGTATACTATAAATTACATGGCACATGCATCTACGACTGTAAATTATGTCTATGCAACGTTTAATTTTCTCCTGACTTGTAAATCGAATTTCTTTACCATTCCTAGAGTAAATTTGGTTTCTAACTTAAAATGAACCCTGATTGTCCGGGATAAGAATTAATATTTGTATATCTATCTGTATTGGAGTCCATCTCCCTTATCTTACCTGTGTGGTCTGATATAGTGTGGGCCCATAGTAATAATTCCTTTGGTTTACTATTAAAACTCTTCGCAAATGGCTCCAAGGTATGTATCTTTGGCAGAAGTTCGGCGTAAGTGAAAACGACTCTTAGGTGAGCATATATGTCTCTATCCACCGTTTTACAAATATATGTTCTCCAATACATAGACGGAATTTTAAGATCTCTCCCGATTACTACCGAACTCTTTTTTAGACACTTTCTCCTGATTGAAGGCAATCCACGTTGACCCTCTTCAGCTCCTTCGAATGAAGATTCGACCTCTTCATCTTCACCCTCCGTTCCCCGGTGCCACACATTCTTTCCCTATTTTGGTCACCGGAGGCTATGATGCAGATTTTAGATTGTTCAGTGCATGAAAATTACGACAAAATTCAACACTCATGATGATTTCCCAATAAAGACTTTTGGTGTCCAATTCCGCCATGCATACATTTTTTTAAAGACCCGTATCTATTTTTATAACTCCAAATCTATTTCGTCTTTAGGAAAACAAAAGCTCTTCGTATTCCTATATGGAACAAGGTCTCCACACTCCAAATGAGAGGTAACGAATGATGTGCTTTCAAATATGTCGAACTTCGAGCAGAAACAAAGCTCTGGAAAAAAGAGATACGTGAAGAGTTATAGAGGGAGCGCATCTATCTTTGAAATCGATTTACAAAGATCCTATGGATATTCTGGCGCAACGACGATTAAGGTAAAATAATGGGGAATTAGGTTGGATCAAATAATAAGTAACGTAACAACTTTAAAAAGCCGAAATTTAGCACTATAAGATAGTCAAGTAAAAAAATAGAACAATTAGAGGTGTTTATTTCGATTGATGCCTAAAAGATTTTCAGGGTACATTTACCGCCAAGTACTATTTGGCGACAACAGATTCACGTGCATTTCTCATAGCTCGACGATTAGAGGGTGAAATGGTCTCCATTTTCGTCAAATTTCCATCTCAATCTATGATCTAATCCTTCAGCTGAAGACCACCTTACAGAAAATTTCCTAATGGACGCTTATTCACTAGAAGTAATGAAAGGGGAGGGAATTTCCTCCCCTTTCATCGTAGGCCCAACTACCCTGGAACAGCGTATCGAAACTCAAGCCCATTTGAGGTCCGCGAGAGCACCAACCTGAACTGTTGAAAGGATTCGTGCCCTCAATTCAACTGGAACTACAAATATGGCTCTTTCCTTTACATTGCAAGCGACTGTAAGTACGTCTCGCAGCAATTCGCACTCGAACTAAGCATGCGTTAGGATTTAATTTTCCCCTTTATTTAATTTATACACGAGCTGCAATCTTGCATGCATGGGACAGTTCGGTTCCAAGAATAACTTTTTGAATTTTTTTAACGCTCGTAGTCACGAAATGAAGTCTATGGGTGTCTAATCCCTCGAGTTGAAAACTTTGAAAAGAAATACAAAAATGAAATCATGGAATGAATGGCGTCAAGCGCACGGGAAAAGTTAATCGACCCAGTTTACGACTATACATCGAGGTTAAGTTATTATCGGGAAGTAAGAACGCAAGATCGGTGCTAACAGTTAAAGATAAGTGGGGTAAGATAATAGTTGAACCAGAAAAAATCCAAGAGAGATGGAAGGAATATAGAGAAACACTGTATGGTAGAGAACTTAGGCCTACAAGGTTAGACATAGAAAAGGAACATGACGTAGATAAATATAGCTTAGGTTTAGTCATACCCAACGATGAAATAGAAAGGGAATTAACGGAGATGAAAGTAAATAAGGCCGTGGGGGTAGATAACATTTCAGTGGAACTATTGAAGACTCCATATGGACTGATTTGTTGTATCTATGAGGAAGGAATCTGGCCGGAAGATTTTGTGGGATCAGTATTAGTTCGTATTCCGAAAAAGGTAAAGGCTACGTCATGTGCGGATTACAGAAGATTAAGTTTGATAGCCCATGCTGCTTAGGTCATTCTCAGGATCATCAACAAAATGATAGAGAGTAAGGCAAATGATTACTTAGGGGATGTACAGTTTGGGTTTAGGAAAGGAAGAGGTACGCGTGATGCCATTGCAGTAATGAGATCACTAGTCGAGAGGAATATAGAATACAATCAGGACGTTTTTGCCTGTTTTGTAGATTTCGAAAAAGCGTTTGATAGAGTGAATTGGGAAAAATTAATGCGTGTATTGCAGAATATAGGAATGGATTGGAGGGACAGGAGACTGATCCGCAACCTGTACATGTCTCAGACTGCTCAGGTGCGAGTAGGGAACTGAGAGTCCGGATGGGCAGTGTTAGGAAGAGATGTAAGGCAGGGTTGCCCATTGTCACCGGTACTGTTCAACGTATGTGTAGAGAAAATGATTAAAGAGGCATGGGAAGAACTGGAGGTAGGAATGAAAGTCGGAGGGGAATTCGGAAAATCAGTTAGGTTTGCTGATGTCCAAGCTAAGGTTAGTCAGTCAGTCAATGAATTACAATATAAATGTACAATGAACGTAGCTACGGTCCTGAATAAATGTAAACAAATAAATCCAACAAATGTTTGTTGTTTACAATGAATAATAAGCATTGCTGAGTGAATTGTAAATTCAGTCCTATGGATATGGGGTGAGAATCAATATTATCTGACAAAGGTTATGCGATTATCCAGAAAGAAAAAGACTACTAAAAAGCTCTGAAACCACGGCGCAGAAACGTGGTCATTGAAGCAAGAGGATATACGTAGATTGGAGGCTTTTCAAATGTGGGTGTGGAGAAGGATGGAGAAGTTGAAATGGAAAACCGGACAAATGGACCGAAAGGAAAACAAATGAGGAAGTACCAGGTATGGTGAAAGGGGAGGAGATTGTTTGGAAAATTGCTAAAGAGGCAAGAGAAATATGGATGAAAGGCATATTGATCGGCAGTGGGATGTGGAAGACTTAGATAGAGGGGAGAATATTAGGAAAGGGCAGGAATAGGATATGAATGTTGGACGGAATGAAGGGAGGAAGGAAGCATACCGAGATTAATAGGGGCTTGTTGCAGGGTGGGATGTCAGATGGTAATTTTTTAAAAGAGACAGGAGAATTGACGCTGCATTGTTTGGTAGCTTTTATCCATCCAAACCTACCTTAACCGATAGATTACCAATAATAATAACATGATTTCGTCATCTCATAATCGCTGGTTGATACTGATCACTGAAATCGATATACACCCATTACAAATATATCGCAATCATGTAGCCAGTGGTTCCAACGGTTAAAATGACGGCTTAGAGCATTATCGTATCAGTCGGATGTACATTGGATGAGATGTAATGAAAATTATACAACGGAAATGAGATTCTGAAGAAATTCGAAGGCGAAGGAAAACATTAAGGACGGTGAAAATAAACGAAAAGTAAATAGTGTTCGCCCAAGTGTTTTATAAGATGGTGAGGAAATCAACGGAATGATTGATTCAAGAAATAAATGTTGTATCACCTCAAGTAAAGACGTAAATGAGATGAGAAAAACAAAATTTGCACTTTTTACAGTATTATTTGTTTCTCATAATGACGAACTTCCACCACATCTCGCCTGAATCTGTTGGATATATACGTAAATAAGAGCTTAGCTGAAACTTTGATGTGAAGCGTGGTTTTCTGCGTAGCGGAAACTTAAGTCGGGAGAAAAAGGAAGGATTGGCGGCCATAAAGATATTTGCGAGGAGAATTAAGGAGGAAATAAGATGGGGGGATGGGAAAACAAACGATGAAGTTCTGGGCAGGCAAGAGGGGGAAGGAAATATGGCTGCTCTGAGAAATTTGTAGGGCAAGTGGATGCAGAGTCGGGATGCATGGTCAGCAGAAGACTGCCATATAGGGAAGAAAGTCGGGAAAGCGAGAGAGGAGGAGGGAGGAATATAGATTAGGTATTTTGGATGGAATTACGAACCAGGCAGAAAGTATAAAGAGCTAACTGAGATTTGTTATTATAATATATAGTGAGAGGTTTAGGAGATATATTTAAGTCGTCCTAGTCAGCGCAGAGAAGTATAATATTGCGTAGCGCCAGGGTTAATCGAAATCCAATCCCAATCCGCTAGACTATTATTTACAATAATTATTCAACCATTAGCTCAATATTTCACTTTATTTGGAGCGAAAAAGCATCCAACTTCAAGGGCAAATACCAAAGGGGTCTTGAAAAAAATCCGCCTTACTATGAGGAAGAGCCATTTATCATTCCCACGCGTGCGGAATAGAAATCTTTCGCGCGGTTGACTTCCTTCTTTCAAACAACTCCTTGCTATGAATGCGGAGTCTTCCAGTGCCCTAGACAAAAACGGATCGAATGTTTCCGAATGACTACTCGGTGAAAAACTGTCCACCCACAGGATTTCGAGGGAAACCTAGCGCAACAACTTCTTCGTTCTGGGAATGGAGGCATTTCAATCAACCACCACGTCCTGAAATTTCTCCTCTCCAATGTAGAGTAACTTATGACTCTGACAGGTCAGATTATGAAAATAATGCGCGAAATTATGACCTTCTTTCTTTAAAATCAACATCAAAGGCTCACTTTTTCATCGATTAATGCAATGTGATCCGGGTTTTGTGATTAATATTTAGTTTCTCTGAGGATTCTTTGAAATGCACACGAAAATACCCAAATCGGTTTTGAATACTTAATCCATGTCTCTGTTAGTCAGTCATGAGGAAAGTCTCATAGAACGAATGAGATCGAGAAAGAAGTGCGAAAGAATGCTTTGCAATGAGAAATCTTAAGTTTTCGGCGGTGGAATTTGGGAGTGGCACGGAGCGGAGACTTGGTTCAAACGCATTTATCAGCAAGAGGTAACACTCAGCTCGGGGAGGACACGGTGGAGATCAAGGGAGGAGTGCAGTGAAGCTTTAATACATCAATCATACGCGAACTAAAGACGCGAGTGTTTCGATAAGTAAACGAGTGAAGAGAGGGCTCCTACGTTTACCACGTCAGAAATTTGAATTTGAATATTTGAGATTTGAGGGTAATAGAGGGGAGAATGTTGGGCAAGCGAGGAAAGGGCAGGAACAGGATGGAGATGCTGGACGGGATGAAGGGAGGAAAGAAGTACACAGAGATGAAGAGGGACTTGATGTAGAGTAGGTTGCTGGATTGGGTTTTGTTTGGAGTCACAAAATATTTATTTGGTAGTTTTGTCCATCCAAAAACAAAGCTTAACCGGTATATTATATTATTATAATAATAGTTATTTTATTTTATCTATTTTTATCTATATCAACCTATTTTTACCTGTCTTATATTAAGCTAATGCGGAACTAATCATGAACTAAATGATATTAGTGAACAATCTCTAGAAAAGAAAATTTCCAGAGAAGCGATTTCTAAAGAAGAAAATTAGAATTATAAATTTGTAGATAAACTCCTTTATTCTACATCATCTTGGTCTCGTGACGTGACTCAGTGAAATCCTTTTTAAAAGTATGGAGCACAACTAGTTTGTCGCGCGGTCGGGAGAGGGCGAAGGGTTAATCTTAAAATGCTATATTTTTAATTGAAATAAAAGAAACATTTTTTCAATCTACTCGTATCCGTTCCCATAATGCGAGGCAGCGTCACCTCTCCTATTTCCTTACAAGCCCCAACCCCTCTTTCCATAATCCATCCATCCGAAAGCCAAGCCTTTGCCCCCCAGCCCATTTCCTCCATCGAGCTCATTAACCCACTTAGCGGGCGGTCGGGTATAGGCGGGAGAAAGGTGTCTCGGAGTTGGCATGACAAAATATGGGACACGGGGGAAGCCCCCCCCCCCTAAAACATTCTCCGCCCATTCACTCTCCTCCCGCCCTACACCGCGAGCACACACGACGCGTATACTGTCTCGTGAAAATAACTTCATTTGTTAGAACCTAGGACAGCATGTCACCTGGGCCCAGGTGAAATGGGAAGGCAGATATAGATAGGATATATATACAGAAGAAGATACTTGTTATATATATATATATTTATATTTATATAAAGTAAATGGAATTAGCACAAATAGTAAAAGAAAAAAAACATAAAAAAGAGAAACTCACCAGGCTCCGAATTTTCAGTGGTCTGCACCACCATTTTCAAGAAAAGGAAGATTAGAATTGAGAAAAGGAGGCCCCAGATCTGCCAATATTTTTCTCGTAAAGGGTGGTATACAACACAAATGATAAGATAATAGTTTCTAATTTTTTGAGTGTTTCTATGTTATTGTCTTTGTCTAATAGTGCTAATACCATTTACATTATTATTCACGTCCGTAAGACTTTCGCAAAAGTGGTATACACACACACACACACACACACACATATATATATATATATATATATATATATATATATATATATATATATTATTAGGTAATCTACCGTTTAATGTAGGTTTTTGGATGGACACAACTATCAAATAAACATTTTGTGACTCCCCACCTAGCAAACTAATCTACATCAGGTCCCTCTTCATCTCGGTGTACTTCTTTCCTCCCTTCATCCCGTCCAACATCCCTATCCTGTTCCTGCCCTTACCTCGCTTGCCTAACATTCTCCCCTCTATTACCCTCTTCAACAACCCACTGCCGTTCAATACGCCTTTCATCCATTTTTCCTGCCTCCATAGGATTTCTCTCAACAACCCCCTCTCCTCCCCCACCATCTCCAGGACTTCCTCATTTGTTTTCCTTTCGGTCTATTTCACCATCTCCATTCTTCTCCACACCCACATTTCAAAAGCCTCCAATCTACGTCTATCCTCCTGCTTCAGCGACCATGTTTCCGCGCCGTACATAGCTACGCTCCATATCAGAGTTTTTACGAGTCTTGTCTTAACATCCCTACTCTACGTCCCCGTCATCAACTCCCTCCTCCTTGAGAAAGCCTCCTTGCCTAGCGCAATTCTTCTCCTTACGTCCCTAACACTTCCGTGACCGTATTGGTCCAAAACACTTCCGAGATATGTAAACTGCTCTACCTGCTCTATTTTCCCCCGCCTATTTTAATATTTAGCTTAGCCTTTTTCTTTCTGGAAAATCGCATTACCTTTGTTTTATTAATATTGATTCTCATCCCATTTTTATCGCACTGAACCTCCAATTCACTCAGCAATGCTTGCAACCCTTGGCTGACTGAGCAACTAATGCTTGGTCATGAGCAAACCTAACCGATTTTACGAATTCCCCTCCGACTTTCATTCCTACCTCCAGTTCTTCCCATGCCTCTTTAATCATTTCCTCCACATATACGTTGAACAGCACCGGTGACAATGGGTAACCCTGCCTTAACCCTCGAGTCTTCGACGAGAGTCATCAACGGCATCCCCAAAGAACATTTCTAGCGGTCGTACGGGGAATGGGAGCAACGTTATACTAAGTGTGTAGCAGCTCAAGGAACATACTTTGAAGATTATTAAGTCGATGTAAGTATACCGTCAATAAAATTCTTGTAAAAAAATCAGTCCTACCACTTTTGGGGGATTCCTGTACATGCCACCGAGCAACCATAAGGAGGAAAAAGTCGATAGGATGTACGATGAGTTGGAGGATATAATCGCGTGTGTTCCTGCTGGAAGCAATTCGATAGTGTTGGGGTAATGGAATGCGACGGTAGGCAAAGGAAGAGATGATGATGATGTGGGGAACTATGGCTTAGGCACAAAACAAGCATTGTGAAATACAGTGCAAGCATATGGAAAGTTCAGAGCATGGATAAAATTGGTGGGCTATACAGCAAGGTTAACTTGTTATCGGGAAGTAAGAACATAAAAGCTATGCTAACAGTCAGAGATAAGAGGGATAAATAATAGTTGACAAAGGAAAGATCCAAGAGAAATGGAAGGAATATATAGAAGTACTGTTTGGCAAAGAACTTAGGCCAACAAGGTTTGACATACAAAAGGAACATGACGTAGATTAAGATAGCTTAGGTCCAGGCATACCCGACGATGAAATAGAAAGGGCATTAAAAGAGATGAAAGCAAATAAGGCCGTGGGGGTGGACAAAATTCCTGTAGAACTGTTGAAATGTTTAGGAAAATGCGAGAAGAAGGCCCTATATGGACTGATTCGTAGTATCTATGAGGAAGGAAGCTGGCCGGAAGACTTTGTGAGGTCAGTGTTAGTTCCTATTCCGAAAACGGTAAAGGCTACATCATGTGAGGATTACAGAACAATAAGTTTGATATACCACCTAACTAAAGTTATTCTCAGGATCATCAACCAAAGGATAGAGAGTAAGGCAAATGGTTACTTAGGGGATGATCAGTTTGGGTTTAGGAAAGGAAGAGGTACGCGTAATGCCATTGCAGTAATGAGATCACTATCGAGAGGAATATAGAATACAATCTGGACGTTTTTGCCTGTTTTGTAGATTTCGAAAAAGTGTTTGATAGATTGGATTGGGAAACACTAATGCGTGTATTGCAGAAAATAGGAATGGATTGGAGGGACAGGAGATTGATCCGAAACCTGTGCATGTCTCCGACTGCTCAGGTGCGAGCGGGGAACGGACATTCCGGATGGGCAGTGTTAGGAAGAGGTGTAAGGCAGGGTTGCCAATTATCACCGCTGCTCTCTAATGTATATGTGGAGGAAATGATTAAAGAGGCATGGGAAGAACTGGAGGTAGGAATGAAAGTCGGAGGGGAATTCGTAAAATAGGTTAGGTTTGCTGATGACCAAGCATTAGTTGCTCAGTCAGCCAAGGGTTGCAAGCATTGCTGAGTGAATTGGAGGTTCAGTGCGATAAATATGGGATGAGAATCAAAATTAATAAAACAATGGTTATGCGATTTTCCAGAAAGAAAAAGGCTAAGCTAAATATTAAAAGAGGCGGGGTAAAAATAGAGCAGGTAGAGCAATTTACATATCTCGGAAGTGTTTTGGACCAATACGGTCAAAGTAGTAGGGACGTAAGGAGAAGAATTGCGCTAGGCAAGGAGCCTTTCTCAAGGAGGAGGGAGTTTATGACGGAGACGTTGAGTAGGGATGTTAAGACAAGACTCGTAAAAACTCTGATATGGAGCGTAGCTATGTACGGCGCGGAAACGTGGTCACTGAAGCAGGAGGATAGACGTAGATTGGAGGCTTTTGAAATGTGGGTTTGTAGAAGAATGGAGAAATTGAAATGGGCCGAAAGGAAAACAGATCAGGGAGTACTAGGTATGGTGGGTGAGGAGAGGGGTTCTTTTGGGAGATTCCTAACGAGGCAGGAGAAATGGAGGGCGTATTTAGCGGTAGTGGGAGTTTGAAGACTATAATAGAGGGGAGAATGTTGGGGAAATGAGGAAAGGGCAGGAACATCCCCCCGCGAAATCTGAGCTGAGCACGCGCTGATAAAATGGTCTACGCTCTTACCATAATAAATGAACGTAAAAATGAGTAACGTTCTTGAAGGTTAAATGTCTGAGGAATTGGATATAAAGACATTTTAGATGTACCCACATCGGCCTCTGTCTCTAATCAAATACACGGATGAAGATTTGGGAAAGATAACAGCTGGTCTTAAAGTTAAGAAAAAATATTTGAATGAATGTTTGTTACCCATTTTTTCAATGGCGAACCCACGAAGAATTTTCTTCAAACTCAAACCCTATGGTTCACGAAGAGGAATATTGATCGAGGAGTGAATGCTTGGGAAGCAACCGTAACGGAGAAGAGGACTGCATGTGTCTGATAGCCTGAATACGACCGAAACGTACAAGTTGTGATGATAAAATGACGGGCCTGATTTTATTCTGCACAAATAGTTTAACGGATCGAAACGAGAAACAGTGCGCTCTCTAGCGACACATCTGACGATTAAAACGAGAGTTGTTGCTTTGAGTTATTACGCAGCAGCAGCGGTACGTGTCTTAACCTCTTCGTCGTCGCGTGCAACTGCAGCAATGAAGGAGCTAGAGGAGCTCCGTGTGTGCGTGAAATTTTGTTTCAAACTTGGCAAAAGTGCTACGGTGACATTTGGAATGATTCAGCGAATCTTTGTTTATGAAAATATTTGTCGAAGGCAGTGTTTTGAGTGGTACAGTCGTTTTAAATCGGACAGAGCCTCGACTGATGAAGATTCGGCCTTCCACTTCGACAGACCCCAACAATCCCGCATTGGTTAACGATTTGTTGCGGGAAAATCGCCGATTAACTCTAAGGTAGAGAGCCAAGGAAGTGAACATTAGTTTTGGATCCTGAGACAATTTTGACGGACATTTTGGGCATGACGCGCGTCGCATCGAAATTCGTCCCTTTCGGGTGCCGACTGATGAACACGAGGTTTTCGCCAAAACCGAAACTTCCGTGATCCCGCAGCAGCCACCCTACACTCAAGACGCGTGTGGCTCCTTCAGACTTTTATTTGTTTCCTAAGTTAAAATCCACCTTGAAAGGGCGTCGATTCGACTCTATTGCGGACATTAAAACTTATTGCACGGCGGACCTGAAGAGGATCCCTAAGGCGGCTTACCAGGCAGGGTTCGAGAGCTGGAAGAAATGTTGGCAAAGGTGTGTCGTCAGACAAGACATGTACTTCGAGGGTCACAAGTTCGATTAATCCGTTGGAACAAACAAGTTACCAAATAAGTCCTGTTTTTTTATCAAACCTTGTATACGTCGCGGGTCAGCGATGGCAGCGGTTGGGAATATGGACTTTCTTCAACTGAAAACCTGTCTCGAGACAGAACACTAATGTCAAAAAGACAATCGAAAGGAATAGGGTGATGACATAAGCGACTTCCGGGCTTTGTTGCGTGAGACTTTATATTTGTTAGTACAGTCGTTTCATTGGCGCAGTGCATCGAAGAATAATTTATCCATCACTCCTAAATGCGGCACTGGTGTGTTTAAAACATTGATGAATGGCGTTATTACTTATTGATGTGCCTGAGAAATAAATCTTAAAATACGATCGAATTTACGGAGTGCTGTTAAACTCGACTCGCCGTTGCTGAGGAAGCCTCGTATTTTGACGGGAAAACAATACTGATAACCTACTTCATAGCACTTATCAAAGCAAAATTACATTTTATTGATGATATGCTAAAAGATACTTCTATAAAAACTTGTACCTTTCGAATTATTTAGTAAAAAAGATATATATCGTAGTACTTTGGTTGTAAATAATCAAAATATCTCTGTGGTTTCGAACCGAGAGACTCATCAATTATTCTCCAGTATATTTGAGTCTTGGCGCCATGGTCCCCTTCACGAAGGGAACCCCGAGTATTGAAACTTCAAACAGTTATACGTACATCGCGATGGTGCCTGTAAAGGCTTGTAAATTTTTCACCGAAACAAAAATATTATTATAATATTTTAACTACAATAGTTTATAAAAATGTTGGCATTTCTCGTAATATATTTCTTATTCATTCTTATGCTTGAATATAGTTATTGACAATGTTGGATTGGCACCAGTACATGTAGTATAATGGGAGACAAGGTTGGCAAAGCGCAATTGATCTAATGAAACTTCTAATGAATGAGATTACACCAGAAATTCTTTCAAGAATTTTTGAGAAAATATAACTTCAGGGGTTATTATAACTTCAGGGGAAATCAATTTCATCCCTACCAACACAAAATACGAGGGTCATCCGGAAAGTAGTACCCGTTCGTGAAATAAAGACACAAAAGTAAATATTAACAAACATAAAAAATTTTATTTGAAAGAGGATACTTTAAACTACTTCTCAACATAATCTCCAAGCAAATTAAGGCATTTGTCATAACGTGTTACAAGTTTCTGTATTCCTGCTGCATAGTCCTTCGCCGCCAGCTCATTGAGATACAGGGTCACTCCTTCTTTAAGTTCTTCATCGCTGTCAAATCTTATTCCTGCCAAAAAGTCTTTAAGCTTTGTAAAGAGATGAAAATCTGAAGGGGCCAAGTCCGGGCTATACGGTGGATGGTCGAAAGTTTCCCATTTGAATTGCTGCAAAAGTTTTTGTGTTATCCCAGCTGCATGAGGCCTGGCATTGTCATGAACGAGAATGACACCAGTAGAGAATAGACCTCGCCGCCGATTTTGTATTGCCCGCCGTAATTTCTTTAATGTTTCACAATACGCATTGGCATTAATAGTGTCTCCACGGGCCATAAAATCAATAAGCAATACACCTCGTCGATCCCAGAAAATGGTTGCCATGAGTTTCCTGGTGGACAGAACTGTCTTGAATTTTTTTGGTTTGTTTGGTGAATGAGCATGATGCCACTCCATTGACTGTCGTTTACTCTCAGGTGATGCATAACAAACCCATGTTTCGTCACCAGTAATTATGCGAGTCAAGAAAGAGTCTCCTTCATCAGAATAACGTCCCAAAAACGTCAGTGCTGCAGCCATACGCTTGGTTTTGTGCTCATCTGTAAGCATGCGAGGAACCCATCTTGCACAAATTTTTGCATAATGCAGATGGTGTTTAACAATTTCATGAACAATTGTTCGAGAAACATTGGGAAAATGCTCACAGATGTCATCAATTGTGACGCGCCGATCGTTCCTCACGAATTCGTCAACTGAGCTCACCAGTTGGTCTGTAATGACAGACGGTCTCCCCGAACGCTCATCGTCGTGTGTGTTCCCCCTCCCCATTTTGAAGTTGCGACACCACCGCCGAACAGACGACTCGTCCATTACATTGTCTCCATACACCTCCTTTAATTGGCGATGAATATCACATGGGCGAACGTTTCTTGCATTGAGGAATTTAATCACTGCCCTCACTTCACAACTGGCGGCGTTCTCAATTTTTTTTAAACATTGTAAACAATCACAGAAACAACACAGGCAATGCTAGCGTCACGCAACTTGGCTCAGAGAAGGCAGACAAACCACTGAAGCTATCTGACCTCGTCCAGTGGCTACTCGCGTCGTCAGCACTTCATGCGGCACGAACGGGTACTACTTTCCGGATGACCCTCGTACATTAGGGTTCGGATTTGCTATTCCATTTAAAAAATATAGCTCTTGTTTAGTATTCGGTATATGGAAATAAACTCGTGTAAATTATATGATATTAGTCGTCGTATAACAAGTAGCTGCTTAAAACCATTTGATTCAGATTACATTTAACAGAAAGCGAATACTATTTGGTGTACATTCTATGATAACTTAGACGAGATACTTAATTAAAATTAAAGTTGAAATTAAATCTAATTGAATGTAATTAAACGTAAAATTAAACTTAAACGCGATTAATAAACAGAATGCTTCGGGTCAAAATGTGCAATTTACCGACGCCGTGTCTAATCGCTGCTCCATTTATAGCACGACAGCAAGCAAATTCTAAAGGCACAAATGACTACTTTTTAATGAAAAGTGAATGGTGGGGCAATTTAATTCAAGGGGACGATAAATGTAATGCAAATGGGGACTCTAGACGAGAATGAATCAAATGGCCGTCATCCTATTCTTTTTTCTTTTCGATGACGCTTACCTGAAGTGGCGGTGCTTCCTCCACCACGGGGTTTTTCGGCAATCGTAAAAGGGATTTTAAAACGAGAGCACGATTCCTCTAGAGTCCCCGAAGCAATGCCTGCGGTCTTCCTCCGCATTTCCGAACCCCCCTCCCGAGAGGAGCCCTCTCAGGTGGGCACAAACCCTCCTCCCTCGCCCCATTTCTCCCCTTCCCACACCACTCCACCCCTGACGGCCCTCCGCAGACCTGTCGTGGAACAGTGCCAATTTCGGAATTTGGGCCGCAGATGGGAGAGGGTGTGGGTTGAGGGTGCGGGGGTTGGAGGGAGGGATGTTGACGCGAGGCAGAGGGAGGGGCGAGGACCCACATCCTTTCCCCGGAAAGAGAGAGTCAACACTTCTCCCTGCGCACGCCTCCGACCAGATTGGGGGTAGCCGAAGACACTAGCGCTCGTTGCTGCGTCTCTTCCTATCTAGACGAGCCATTTTGCCAGTGCCGCCCCGTATGGCTCCTACTCACTCACTGATATGCACCGCTGTCCAATCAGGAATGACATGAGAGGGGGGTGAGTTGAAAAGCTGTGAATCCATTTCGTAAACCGTACACATATACGTAATACCCCACGGATGTGCTTCAAGCTGTGGTCTGTTCTTTTACATTCGATTTTTTCAGCCTTAACTTTGTAAAAATCCATTATCGCTGAAGTAAAATTATCAATGTATCTTCCCACTCAGTTTTATTCGGTACAGTTTGTTTCGACGCAACGCCGTCTTCCTCAGATCTGACCCGAGGATGACGTCGATGCGTCGAAACTAGTTGTACCGAATAAAATTGAGGGGAAAGATACATTGGTATTGTTTTTACTTCAGTGGTGTGTTCTTTTGGAATATGGCCACGATTTAAAATGGAGCCAGAATCATTCACAATCGCTGCACACAATAGACGTGGAAATGTGCTCTAATATCTTTCAGGTTGTATCAATGCACGCCAACACTCCAAATAAAAGATTTTTTTATGACAATAGAATTTTTATTTCTAAAGCTTACTATAATTTCGCGAGTATCTTCCATCTAGTATAATTCTAATACCAGCGGCTGATTCGTACGCCTGATTCCGGGTTCGGAGTGAATGGAATCTTATCAAATTACCAAGGTGAGCGATGGATTTCTAAGCAATGGTTGGGCAAGAAAGATGTTTATTGCGAGAAATTCTGAGAGAGGAGGAGAATACGTAATGAAAGACCAAAGTAACGGTGCGGTAGAATGCGGGAGAATGTTGGCGAAGTCAGGTCAAGTCAGGAGGAAAACAGAATGCATCATTGACGGAATTTTGTAGTGGAAAAAATACTTGAATATTATGATCGACTCAGGGTAACACAATTCCTTTCTGGATTATTCTAAAAGCCAGTGAAACAATTATTTTTGTTGTGTGTTTCATTATAGGTCCCATGGAGGATCATTGCAATGTCTTCATGGTCCATTTCAACAAACCGCTGACCAAAAGTACTGCTGTTAAGAATAGCATAATCGTACATCAGGAGGGGAGATCACAGTCGCTTGATAAACTATTTTACTTGGTAAACTTGATACCAGGGACACTTATTCCCCGGCAACACTCATGATTAATAAGACAGGGAATGACGCATTAAATAATACTCCCACACCTCAAAATCATTAATTTCTTTAACGGCTACAGACAAAACTTACGTAATAACGCATTAACCGATGTCTGCGCATAGGTCTTATCTTAACTCTGTGACTTATTTTCCTGTTGACCACTTTGCAAATACCTATTTTAGTCATTGTAGACAAATCGTAAGGTAAAAATTGTTAGATTGAAAGTTAAAAATTCGTCAAACAATAGGGATCGCTAAAGAATAAAATTTGGTTTGGCGAGACAAATGGAGATAGGAGGAACAAGGAGTCTCCTCCTGTCCTGCATTCTCACAGAAATTCAACATAACGCCAGTTGCTTCAAACGGTTCATTTTGTCCTCTTAGGAATGGATGAATACTTTGCTGTCAGCTATGCGAAAGTAAACATAAGTGCGTGGTCTGATAAGTTTCCGACCTAAAACATTTCAGAAAAAATATCTTGTATCTTTGTTGGGTCAGAAACTTTTCAGACCACCCTCGTACTTTGGTTAAATTACCTTAGAATTCATTTCTGAACTTAATTTAATTAACTTGAAACTAATAGCAAGATATAACCAGCGATTTCTCTCTATATGATTTTTGTCAGTATATTCCGCTGCGTATTGAGGCTCAATGCCTCGTCTTTGCCACTCTCAGAACATCTTCAAGAATTATCTGAATTTATTTACTTACGTGCCGTCCTTATTTGTGTCTCATGCGAGATCCATCGACCATTAATGACCATATTTAATACACCTTGTATCAAGCGGTTCATTATTACTTAACGGTTGCTAGGCGTACGTTCCATTCAAGCAATCTACCACATTGAAATTACAAAATCAATTATTACAAAATACTTTCACATTAGTGCATAACGTTCTTTAATCTTTCCTCCAACTGATTCTTTCCTTACATTTTTGCACAACTCATACCTGTATCTATTGCATAGGAGAACATTAACATTTAAATTCCGCAAGTCTGCTGGTGACCAAACACCCCCTGCCACTGTGGCGTCCTGCGGGGTGATTTAGCGGATGGATATTATTTTTTACCCCCACCCCCCCCCTTTGAGAGTTCCCCCGCCCCAACCCGGCTGCGACACCGACGCAGCCCCTCGCCCCCTCGAAAGCGAAACGGAACGTCCGACGCCAATGTGACTTGTGTGTGAATGCGCAGCGTGGAGGGGTGACCTCGTGCGCCAATTGTGCCCCCTTTATGGACCAAGGCCATGCATCTGAAAGAAAGCATTGAACCAGCACTAATACGACGAAATTAATTACCCCGGTATGACAGAAAACAACCGTCTGTTGGGAATACAGATAAAACTAATAATATCCCCTTTGCCAACTTGGACACTCATTCGATAACAAACAGTGGCACCCCATTGAACTATTCTCTGATTGACCCAAAATATTTTTCTCACCCCGAAGATGGCCGAAGAGAGAAAATACACTATATGTTTCTAATGATCGAAGGAATGGATACTTGAGAATTCACAAGAAAATAATTAGCGACCTATAAATCCGCTCTGAAGATCAAAGAAGAGGAAAAACAATGAGTTATCATACGGAAAATGAGTACAAATAATTGGTATGCCTGGGGACCCAATGATTTTTTCATGAACACAGTAGATGGAATTATTGAAAAAAGACTCAAGGGAATACCATGGCATAGATATGTAGAACAAATAATATATATACATACAAACATTCAAACACGAAATCCCGCCATACGGCGAACAAATATTATTTTCACACATCGAAATAGATATATAAGGAAAGGGGATAGGAAAACACATAAAAGACCAACACAGGAGAGGTGGGGAAGGCGTATTTGAGCAGATCACAAATGTAAAAATATTTCCTTATTCGGGATTTGAATCATGGACCTTCCACTTGCCGGGCGGATGCTCTATGTGAAATAATATTTGTTCGCTGCATGGAGGGATTTCGTGTTTGAATGTATATGTATATCTATATATATATATATCCATCTCATGGACTACAACCTTGTCGTGGTGGAAGGGCTTGTGCGTACCGATGACCCCTAGAGCTGTGCTGGTGGGAGTAATAATAATTACTCCTGGAAGAGTCGCCCATGCCAGATAGGTCGAAGTTTAGGAGCCAGACGAAAGGTAGTCCACGCAGCGTCTGTTCCTCAGTGAGGCGGCTGCAATGGCGTCTGACCCCAGTGGGGCGGCCATTAAGTGATGGTGTCACGTAAAAAACACTATTAAGGAAGGCAACGGGAAACCTACTCAATTATGATTCCCAAGAATATCATGATGGGCACTATAGATAATATGAGTCCTGGCAACTACGGGACTCGGCCCAAGAGGCCGTGTGTCGTGCCCGGCAGCGGGAGAGGCAAGGCTTCCGCGGTCGTCATCCCACGAAACCCTTGCAGGGAAGAAATAACTGCAGCAGAACAGAAGACTCAGAGGAAGACGAAAGTAGTTAGAATAGGAACCTGGAACGTCAGGACAATGTTGAGGAGAGGCAAATTAGAAAATATCAAGCGAGAGATGGAAAGAGGTAACATAGACGTTTTAGGCCTCTGCGAGGTGAGATGGAAGGATAGCGGGGATTACTGGAGTGACAATTATAGAGTAATATACAGCGGCGGGGACGAGAGCCAACGAGGGGTTGCCGTATTTTTAAATAAAGGGGTAGGAAGAAGCGTAGTCAACATAGAGCAAGCGACAGATAGAATTTTACTCGTAGAGATTAAAGCAGAGCCGACGAACTTGGTCATTGTTCCGGTATACATGCCACCGAGCAACCACAAGGAGGAAGAAGTCGATAGGATGTATGTTGAGTTAGAGGATATCATCGCGAGTGTTCCTGCAGGGAAACATTTGATAGTGATGGGGGATTGGAATGCGACGATAGGCGAAAGAAGAGATGGTGGTGAGGTGGGGGACTATGGTCACAGAAAGGTATCAGTTAGATTATATTATGGTTAGGCACAGGTGTAGGAACAGTGTGATAAATTCGCACAGTTTCCCAGGAGCGGATGCGGACTCTGACCACAGTTTAGTTGTTATGAAATGTAATGTTCGTTTTAAGAAGATAAGGCAAGGGCGGCGGGTTAGGAAATGGAATTTAGAAGCAGTACATGGATTAACGAGGAAGGAGTACCAGCAGGCTGTAGAGAAAATGATGGATGACGGTAAAGAACTGAGTACTATCGAAGAAAAATGGGAATGTATCAAGAAATAGATATTGGAAGCCCCTAAAGACAATATAGGAACCGTTAACGGGAAAAGGATAAGGAAACTATGGGTAACGGAAGAGATGATTGCAAAGATGGACGAGAGAAGAAGATGGAAAAATGTAAACACAGAGTTAGGCAAAATGACGTACAAAGTGTTAAAAAATAAATTGAGAAGGGCCACAAATAAAGCAAAAGAAGAATGGTGGAAAACGCAATGCGTGGATATGGAAAGTTTACAGAAGAAGGGTGAAATTGGTGCTCTATACAGCAAGGTTAAGTTATTATCGGGACGTAAGAAGGCAAGATCTGTGCTAACAGTTACAGATAAATGGGGTAAGATAATATTTGAACAAGAAAAAATCCAAGAGAGATGGAAGGAATATATAGAAACACTGTATGGTAAAGAACTTAGGCCGACAAGGTTAGACATAGAAAAGGAACATGACGTAGAAGAAGATAGCTTAGGTCCAGGCATACTCGTCGATGAAATAGAAAGGGCATTAAAGGAGATGAAAGCAAATAAGTCTGTGGGGGTGGACAATATTCCTGTAGAAATGTTGGAATGGTTAGGGAAAGGTGGGAAGAAGGCCATATATGGATTGATTCGTAGTATCTATGAGGAAGGAATCTGGCCGGAAGATTTTGTGAGATCGGTGTTAGTTCCTATTCCAAAAAAGGCAAGGCTTCGTCATGTGCGGATTACAGAACAATAAGTTTGATATCCCACGCAACTAAAGTTATTCTCAGGATCATTAACAAAGGGATAGAGAGTAAGGCAAATGATTACTTAGGGGATGATCAGTTTGGGTTTAGGAAAGGAAGAGGTACGCGTGATGCCATTGCAGTAATGAGATCACTAATCGAGAGGAGTATAGAATACAATCAGGACGTTTTTGCCTGTTTTGTAGATTTCGAAAAAGCGTTTGATAGAGTGAATTGGGAAAAATTATTGCGTGTATTGCAGAAAATAGGAATGGATTGCAGGGACAGGAGACTGATCCGCAACCTGTACATGTCTCAGACTGACAGACTGTACAGACTCTCAGACTGTACAGACTCAGGTGCGAGTGGGGAACGGAGAGTCCGGATGGGCAGTGTTAGGAAGAGGTGTAAGGCAGGGTTGCCCATTGTCAGCGGTACTGTTCAACGTATACGTAGAGGAAATGATTAAAGAGGCATGGGAAGAACTGGAGGTAGGGATGAAAGTCGGAGGGGAATTCGTAAAATCGGTTAGGTTTGCTGATGACCAAGCATTAGTTGCTCAATCAGCCAAGGGGTTGCAAGCACTGCTGAGTGGATTGGAGGTTCAGTGCGATAAATATGGGATGAGAATCAATATTAATAAAACAAAGGTTATGCGATTTTCCAGAAAGAAAAAGGCTAAACTAAATATTAAAATAGGCGGGGAAAAAAAGAGCAGGTAGAGAAATTTACATATCTCGGAAGTGTTTTGGACCAATACGGTCAAAGTGGTAGGGACGTAAGGAGAAGAATTGCGCTAGGCAAGGAGCCTTCTTTGTACTTCATTTTGCCTAACTCTGTCTTTACATTTTTCCATCTTCTTCTCTCATCCATCTTTGCAATCATCTCATCCGTTACACATGGTTTCCTTCTCCTTTTCCCTTTAACGGTTCCTATAGTGTCTTTAGCGGCTTCCGATATCCATTGCTTGATACATTCCCATTTTTCTTCGATAGTACTCAGTTCTTTACCGTCATCCATTATTTTCTCTACAGCCTGCTGATACTCCTTCCTCGTTAATCCATTTAATGCTCCAAAATTCCATTTCCTAACCCGCCGCCCTTGCCTTATCTTCTTGAAACGAACATTACATTTCATAACAACTAAATTGTGGTCAGAGTCCGCATCCGCTCCTGGGAAACTGTGCGAATTTATCACACTGTTCCTAAACATGTGCCTAACCATAATATAATCTAACTGATACCTTTCTGAGTCACCTGGAATTTTCCATGTATACCTACGCCTTGTGATGTCTAAACCATGTGTTGGTGATGACTAACCCCTGGCTCTTGCAGAATTCAATCGCTTTCTCCCCGCGTTAATTCCTCGTGCCTAACCCATAGTCCCCCACCTCATCACCCTCTCTTCCTTCGCCTACCGTCGCATTCCAATCCCCCATCACTATCAAATGTTTCCCTGCAGGAACACATGCGATGATATCCTCTAACTCATCGTACGTCCTATCGACTTCTTCCTCCTAGTGGTTGCTCGGTGGTATGTATACCGGAACAATGACCAAGTTCGTCGGCTCTGCTTTAATCTCTACGAGTAAAATTCTATCTGTCGCTTGCTCTATGTTGACTACGCTTCTTCCTACCCCTTTATTTAAAAATACGGCAACCCCTCGTTGGCTCTCGTCCCCGTCGCTGTATATTACTCTATAATTGTCACTCCAGTAATCCCCGCTATCCTTCCATCTCACCTCGCAGAGGCCTAAAACGTCTATGTTACCTCTTTCCATCTCTCGCTTGATATTTTCTAATTTGCCTCTCCTCAACATTGTCCTGACGTTCCAGGTTCCTATTCTAACTACTTCCGTCTTCCTCTGAATCTTCTGTTCTGCTGCAGTTATTTCTTCCCTGCAAGGGTTTCGTGGGACTACGACCGCGGAAGCCTTGCCTCTCCCGCTGCCGGGCACGACACACGGCCTCTTGGGCCGAGTCCCGTAGTTGCCAGGACTCATATTATCTATTTATTTATTATCGACTTAATTGGGCGAGGTTGAGACTAAATAGTCCCTTCTTCCACCTAACCCTTACATTACATACATTACATTGAAGACAATTACATACAGCCAAGTGAAATGGAGAAAAATCCACCCAGACGGGAATCGAACCCGTAACCTCTCAGTTGGTAGACGAGGACGTTACCCCGCCGCCACCGGGGTCGGCAAGTATAGTGCCCATCATTATATTCTTGGGAATCATAATTGAGGTGGTTTCACGTTGCCTTCCTCAATAGTGTTTTTATCGTGACACCATCACTTAATGGCCGCCTCACTGGGGTCAGACGCCATTGCCAAGAAACAAATCCACCTCCATCCACCCCAGCCCCACCCCCCCCATTTAGTGAACGACATTGAGACACGGATGTTGATAGGCTTTACACAGCCCAATAAATGCGAATTCCATTGTTTTTAATTTGATAGGGTTATCGGATGGGGGAAGGGATGCTAGCACGGAAACATTGTAACAGTGGTTGAAGGGGGTGTTGTGGTGGGAGGCATGTTTTGGGATGGGAAGACCCGCGGACGGGGAAGAGGGATTACATGAGGCGCGATGATTGTTCACCCTGAGGTTCAGGGGTGTAGAGCACTGGTCTATATAAAATGCCGGGCAGAGTTTGCAAGTCAGAAAATAGATTACATTCTGAGATGTGCATGAGGAGTGGGGGAAGGGCGAGAGAGAGTTAAAAGGTGGGATGGAGAGGGGTGGAGTGGTGAAAATAGGACAAGTTTTGCATCTTGCTCGCAAGCACGGAGTGGGTGTGATTCTGGGGGTGGGTATATATATATACGACGCACAAACACACAAACTCTAGGTTAATAAATATTAAACACACAGAAACATAAAAGAAGGACACTTACAGTAGATATTTACGTTTCGACGGCAGTGCCGTCGAAACGTAAATATCTACTGTAAGTGTCCTTCTTTTATGTTTCTGTGTGTGTAGTATCTATTATCTTAGTGTTTATATATATATATATATATATATATATATATATATATATATATATATATATATATATATATAGCGGGTCGTATATATGGCACCTGCAGCTCCACCCAAGCTAGTTGATTTTTCGTGTACCAGTTCTTCCTGGGAAACCATAACCGGCACAGGGAATGGAACTGGCCCCCCTTCCCTGATGTGTGAATATCCACACGCCGTCGGGTTTGGTACATCGGTGAGCTCTACCATCACCTACTAAACCGACCTTATTGGGGTTGATTACTGTTTTTATTTCTATTCCAGTCCATCTCCTAATTATAAAAGTTAATTCCTCAAAAGATTTATTCGATTTTAGAATACCGTTTCCTCCACTGCCCTGCGTAAAATTTTACTAAAATCCTTCTCCTTTCAATTGACATGAACTCGCCTCAGTAAGCATTCGAATTCCGGGCGAAAGGTAGACTAGTGTTGCAGTAGGGCGTGGGAATAAGTAATGAGGCCATTTGAGAGGATTGATTGATTGGGCAAACAAAAGAAGATTCATGGAGAGGCGTAGAGTAAAGACGCAAAGGAAAGATAAGAAAGAAACACTCCGTTCAGGGCGCGCTTTGATTCATCCCTTTTTTGAGTGAAAGGAACAACGTGGCAGTGTCACGAAACTACTGTGGAAGAATTAGGATGGAAGTCACTCGTTGGATTAAACACAGGTTAAATTAGTGTGTGTATTTGAGGCAAGCATTTCATTTATTCGAGGATGTTAATGGTACAATAGAGGCCTCGACTTACTGTCGTAGATCAGATCACCAACGTAAAATCGGGACGATAATTAGTAGAACAAATAGATTTAAACTGGTTTTTCCACCGTAGGCTCAGAGAAGAAAATATTCACAAGGTTTGATTAAAATGTATTGGGAACAATATTTACCAGACGTGTTTGCGTGAATTGCTGACCTTAGAGCGTCGGTTGTTAGTTGTGTGCATGATCGTATATTGGCAATGATAAGATAGTGCAAACATCATTATTCCTGAAAATTTGTCGATGCGAAAGATCTGCGCTAATTTCGTACTCCCAAAGGTCTCTCTAGCACTAGAGGTGCCAAGGTAACCGACTACCTGACGAAAATCGACATCGTGACGATTCCCCAACCCCCTTAAAGTAGCCTCCCCGACTTGGCACCAGCAGACTATTATTCCTCTTTCTTATGAAAGTAAATTCCTCAATGGAAACCACCGTGATTTGACCCTAAGTCAAGCCGTCAAAGAAGCTTTCACGCGTAGTACCCTCGAGGACCTTCCGCCTACCAGGGACCTTTCAAAGTCACGACAAAGTCGCAAGGGCAAAAGTGTGCCTCGACGCTCAAGAAGGGATGTACTTGGAAGATTTTTGAGCCAGTGTAGCACTATCTGATAAATAAATCTATTTTTTCGAAACTTTACCTGATAATTTTTATACAAGCCATGTATGATCGCTGGCAAATTGGGGATAGTTAGAATTATGCCTTAAATAAACTAACGTCTACTTTGAAACTTTCTTACATATACTTTTTTAAACGTGCATATACTTTGTCGATATAAGGCAAGTCTTTTTTAGTGTACCTATTTTTATTATATTTTTATTACATACCGCCACACGCTCTTGCGAGTTATTATGTAGATGTGGAAAACAAAACGTTATCAACCTGTTGAAAGGGAGTTCGGACACGTTTGTTTCGCTTCACTGCTTTAATCATTCGAATATATTAAAAATAAAAAACAAGTTGTTGTTCGTACTATTGTATTTCACTTCGCTAAAAAACGCATTTGAAATGATCATCTGGTAAAATCTTAGAGTTCAACGCTTCCGTCAAAAGCTAAACGCGTCATTTTTCAATTTCTTTAAAGTGCGTCTGTTTAAGGTAATATAATTATGTAATTACAGCATCATTAGTTACATATTGCGTGCGTCGAGGATTTGAGGTACATATTTTACGGATCCTTGCAAATGAAATGGGGAGGGCGAAAATATCCTGATCGATAAACCAGCTCCCGACGCGCATTTACGCCCTGAAATCCGTCAAAGGGATACGTGAACAGCAGAGTGCCTGAAAACATTTCCAATGGCCCAGTGGCTTATTTGATGGTTTTGCCTTAGACTTCCTTTTCCATGTGCCAATACCGTTCGAGGGACTTTTCAACTGGCCGATTCACATCATGTGGCATGCAGCATCTTTATTTGAAAGGCTTTTGGATCTCTTCTTTTCTTCCTCTCCATTCATTCTACATCGCATCCTGGTAAGCTAGCGACAGGGTGCGTGGCAGCAAAGCAAAGGCGGGCATGAAACACCCAAAAATCAAGTATGTCTTAATCGCTAGCTACAACAAATGCGTAAAATAATCAAAATAATGTAATTAACGATGACAACAGGAAGGTGAGTTACGTTTTCTAAGAATGAAATATGCACGCGAGACCAAACCGCTAGCAATAAGAAGGACATTAGTTGTTATAGTATGAAATCATGAAAACCTGCGAGGCTGGTTGAAATGGAGATGACCAATTATTCATCCCCACCACCCCCAGTCGAGGTCGCTTATAGTTCTTCTGAGTTTCTCTCTCTCTCTCTCTCTCACACACACACACACACACACAAATGTTATCTTTGTGTCGCAGGTCTTCGAATTGCACAATAACATTACTCTTTTCGAAAGCCATACACATTTCATGAAATTGAAGGAAGTGTATAAGTTTGTGAATTTGAATATAATCAGAGTTTATTTGAAATAATTTTGAAGGAAATGACAAGAATCTCATTTCTAAGTTGGAAATTACTCACCTGTGTGCTTAAAAACAGCTTTTGATTTCAGCAAACATACAAAACTCATTGTTTAATTCAATTCTGACAAGAATGTTTTCCACATCTACAAAATACCCCGCAAGCCGACGAGATGACGTGTGGCGGGGGGTGCTAAGACATCACCCTTAAAAGAAAAATATAACCGAATCCAAAAGCAACACATTCAAAAGTTTTAAGTCGCCTTTTAGAAAAGGCCTTCTTTAAGGCAGCCCACGTTAAAGTTGCATCAAGAAACTACAGATAGATGATGAAAAAAGATAAATGATAGAAAATTGTCGGAGACAAATATGTATCACGACGTAAGTCCTCAACCACCTTACAGAATTACTATAAACTTTGCAAAGCTAATAATAACACTGTCAAGCATAAATGTTGATGAGTTTCATTGAAAAATAGCACAAATTTATACCCAATTTATTATATTTTTTAAAATGTTTGATTTTTTCGGGAGACTATTTAAAAATGTGTGCGAACAGCAAGTTTCCCAATATATTTTAAAAGTGCGAATGTAGTTCGCGACGCGATATGCATAACTAGCACACCAGGATATACTCGGAGAAAGCCGTATGTATTCGTAATAAAATTTAACTTTGTGATATTTCTTTTGCTGTGGTTTAACGATGCTTTTGTATGGAATCATTTCCGCTTCGACTACTCTGCTGTTAAGAGCGTCATATTTCACTCTCCTAGCGTCCATGGAGATTTTGCTCTTCAGACAATATATCTCCAAAAAAACATTTTTTCACTGAGAGATTCACACTAAGTCGCTGTATATATACACACACACACACATATGAATTGAACCCCCTTCCTTCTCCTGGAAAGGGTCTCTTGATTAGATTTAGTTCCTTCTTGAACTGGGTCCCCCCCCCCCTATTGCTAAAATGTGAAATCCACAAGGTCATCAGTCCCCTACATTTTCCCTTCTTTTTTCTGCTCCCTCGGCATAAAAAGTGGAAGGCATCTGCACATCTTCCCTCCTCACTCCTTTCTTTCCACTCGGGTGCTTTTTATTAATGCCGTGATAGAAGAGGGATCTTTGAATAAGCAAATGGACGATGAAGGAAGAAGACCAACATTCTTTTTAGGCACCACCAAGGGAGCAATCAGAAGTTACATGATTGAATTACGTAGGGCATGAAAAGAGTAAGGTATATGTGCTTTTGGTAAGTGTCTTAGAGACGGTGCAAACTTAACCTTAACTGGGTAGTTTACCTAAAATGAATGAGATACTTATTCAATATGCCCTGTGCGCATTGATTTCATTCAATTCATAACAGCCACAATATCTACAATCGCATATACCCAAGGGGACGTGAGGGATCCAGTTTAAAATCATCGAATGGCCCTTCAGATTTTACGAATGGCTTGAAATCTGGGCATCTCTCCCCTCAATCCGTCTTTCCATGGGAAGATGAGAGTATATCTTTTCTCTTGCGTTTGATTTTCCCAAAATCTAAATTAATCTCATTTTGGGGAATATCTATGATATCCGCTCCATTACTCAGCGGAAGATTCTTGAGAATATACTCTCCGCCTACGTCGTCCTCAGCCCAATGATCCGAAAACTTTCACATTTGTCTTCTTCTTCTTCCCCCCTCTACCATCTTCTTCTTCCCTATGATTCTTGAGTCCTTTTGTATTTTTGCCCTTGGGCCGATCCAATGATTATTTGGAGAGAGTCACTTTTTGGTGCGAGCATATCTTTCTCTCCGCTTATTTTTATCCGTCCCTTGGGGATGAAATCGATTTGCTGGGCTTATATTCGAGATTCCTTCGAATCCAACGGAAATTACGGCCGAGGTGCGAAATTTAAGGGTGCTAAACCTTTTTTGGACATAAATACTAACAAATAAAGAAACAACTAGCTGTTTTCCCGGGTGTTGGTGTGCAGCGTGCCCATTGGTGTTCCATCAAACATCAGAACTTTGCATTAGACACCCTGGCACATGGTCCTGCTAAGGGGCGTGGCAGGTTTCCGCATCTGCCCGGGATAATATGGCCCTGTGACATGGAGGAGAGGTCCTCGAGGACCGACTTTGGCTTTTGTTTCTTTCCAAATGGCTGCTGAAGCACTGTTGCCACCGCAAGGAATTCCAGAGGAAGAAGGCAGGATTGTCCCCATCCCGGCCGTTTTAATTTACTGACGTTAACTTGTGGATAGTGGAGGCAGACATTTCAATATGCTTCAGGATAACGAACTTTTATTTTGATTTCCTTTCCTTTTGTTCGATGTTTCTCTCTTTTACAAATAAAGATTCCTCTGCACTGACTTACGTTGGTCCCTTTTTCGCAGAACTGCGACTACACTTCAACTTTTAACTAGATCGGTTGGTGGACATTATCTTCAACTAGACGTTTAATGCCCTTTGTTTTGCTTAAACCTTTTCCTTTGGCCCTCTGCGAACTCCAGAAGTTAATGTAATACATTTGATCCTCCCTTCCTGCATTGACACCCTTGCCATCCAATACCCTTCCAATTAAGCACTTTCAGAACCCTACCAGAAGTTTACTCCAATTTTTTTTATTAAACTCTCGTTTCTCCATTGTTTGATTTCCTAAGTTATCTTCTTCCACATCCTTACAAAAGCACCTCCATCATTCCCCTCAAGACTTTTGGGCTCCACCGATGGCGTTTATGAAGAGGATTCACCAGGAATATGTTCGATAGTTCGTCAATTTCGTTAATCTCTCTAACCCCATTGTCGGTGCGTTTCTTATTTTAGAATATTCACAGAAAAAATAACAAGAGCTAATCCGCTCAGACGTTCAGCGATTCATTAATATCAATATGCAAAGATACAGAGCCGATTCAGCGAGATAAGAACTAAATATGGCCTAAAGTGAATATGGACGGTTAAAGGTATAGTTGCTAATGGAATAAAGATGTTTTCCACAGAGTACTCCTCCATAGATAACACTTGATAATTTCATAAAGGAATCAATGAAAATTATAAACGGCAGAACTCCAATTATCCGAACTCCAAGTATCCGAATCGCTTAGGGCACCGTGCGCAGTAGCGATCTGTCACTGTTTTTTATTGCTTGTTGAAAATGTGGGGTTTTTTATCCACCGCCAATTGGTTGTTTTCTTTGAGAGTGTGTTTCACCATGGCTTCGAAGAGAAAACGTGTTGTGTTATCTTGAGCGGACAAACTCAAAATCATAGAGCGATCGGATAACGAGGAAGTAACGGGCAAAAACGGGCAGTGCGGTGTTGGACAATCAACGATTTCGGACATTAAAAAGGGCAAACCTACGATTGGGAATTTTGCGATTGTGAGAGAGGAAAGTGTAGAGGAAGAAGATGAAAAAGTCAAAGTTGAAGCCGAGGAGGGACCTAGTGCTAGTGAGGCATTTGCTGCTGTCTTGAAACTGCGTTGAACTGGATGGTGCGTCAGCCCAGAGCGTGAGCACGTGCAACTTCTGACTGTCAAGCGGATGCGCGACTTCTTCGGATAGACCCTTCCTCCAGACAAAACACCAATATTTCGAATTTTCGATCATCCGAACGGGGTCCGATCCCGATTTATTCGGATAATTGGAGTTCTACTGTAGGTGTCAAAGAGATAATAACAATGAAATCGTAATTTACTAGTAAAAACAGTACTCTTCGTGACAATTTTATACAGTTAAACTAATTAATTGTTAAACAGAATGAACGTCACTGAATGCCGCGCAGAACGAAACCATAACATATTTTCATTTTCTTAAAATTCTTAATTGATTCCGTTAAAACTCTGCCACTGTCAAGAAACGTGTATGCATTATTTTATCCCTTTTTCAGTTTTTTCACATTCTAATTACGTGAAATGATTCACAATATTGTACAATGAAATATAGGAAAGTTGAAAACGCAATACGAGTACATATCCAGATATCCCTCTCATCCCTGGCATGACATTCTCTCCGCTGCAGGGAATCGGAAGACTCGGGATTTTGGAGGTAATCCCGAGCGGTTTCGGAGAAGAAGGGTGCGTGAAAAGAACTTGGAGGAGACGGGCGTCAATCGCCGAGCGGCCGCTCTCCAATAAATTTAACTTTCACATTGATATTTCTTTGCCCGCGCCTGGCTGTGTTTTGCGAACGCTGTTGGAGGAAAGAGAAGGCAAATAATTTTAAAAATCAGAACCAAATATGCAATGAGTCATGTCGGACAATTATAGAACTTCCACAGTCGAGATGGAAAGGGTAAAACTTTTAATTAAGGAATTAGGTCTCGTCTCCACTTTTCGCTGAGGTATTCCTTACTTGTAACCTGTATTTCGAGGATATCAGAGGAAATGGCAAGAAAATATTGGAAGGGCATTTCTAATGAAATAAATAATTTATTTCAGTTGATGAATTTCTTTTGAAAAACAAATGCGATGTGAAAAAATTCCTTTTCCAAATCTTCAAATTCTGATTTTCACTCAATATACGATGAATCCATTTGATTTAACTTTAAATGCGAATCGTTGAAAACCGTTGTTTTCCTATCCACTGAAAAAATGAGAGGTAATGAAATGAAAACCGAACACCCGCTAAGACAACCAGTACCCACACCAACAAGGACAAAACCTGACATCAACTGCGTGCGCCTTTTGAGTTGTCACTACCGAGTCCTCCTATCGCACGGCGATGCCACAGTATCGACACGTAGCAACAGTGTGCCACATTTCGCACGGGCTGCGTGTTATGGTGGGTGTTCGGATTTCATTTTACCGACTCTCGTAAATACCAATACGTTCTTCGCCACTAAATGCGAATGACTTAAAGAAGATAATTTTATTTTTTTTTAGGTAAGACGACTTCGTAGTGAAGTAAGTATATTCGGTAGAACCACATTATTGTAAAACAATGAAGATTTTAAAACTCAATAGTGAAACTGTTACAACAATTGGTGAACGTGTAACATTAAAAGAGTCGAAGATTTAGGTGAATAAGAATAATTTATTTAGAAATTAAAAAAAATAATAAAGTAGAGACCACTGTTTGGGAAGATACTCTTTAATGGACGACCAATCAGGTATCAATAGCACGTGTTGCCTGTGGGTAGTGACCTTCCGTCCATTTGTAAACAAATTAGCAGCTGACAAACGGAAGCAGGATTAAATACGGTGAAGTATGTCGAAAAAAATAAACCGTCTTGGATATATTCTACTGTTTCAGGCTTCACTTCGTGGAAGTATTTAATATCCATACCAAAAAAAGGAAAGAAATATTTGTACTTTTCCACAGATTTTATTAGATGGTACAACGCGTTTCACCGACTTGCGGCATCATCAGGTAAGTCGGGCTTACTGATTGATACCGACTTACCTGATGATGCCGCAAGTCGGTGAAACGCGTTGTACCATCTAATAAAATCTGTGGAAAAGTACAAATATTTCTTTCCTTTTTTTGGTATGGAAATCGTCTTGGTTTTGAAGAGGAGATCTGCGAATCAAAACAGCTAATTAGAAAAGGAAACAGAGAAATGAGTTCCTAAGCGCCAAATTTGAACATTTAACAAATGCGAAAGACCTCGGTAGCTCGCCCAATGAGAGAAATGAGAGGTTAAAGAGACTGCTAAGTGCCCCCGACCCGTGCAATAATTATTATTCACCTAGTCTAATGTTTATATTAATATCCTCGGGACACTTGTGGAACTCGATCTTTGGTATTTTAGCTCTCTCTCTCAGCGATGCGTTGTTAATCTCATCCATGCTTGTGGAAGGAACGCGGTTTAATATTCTCTTCCTTTTTGGGAACAGAAAATAGTCTTAAAGCGGACATGTGTGGTTTGTTTTCGGCCAATCAAATTCTCGAACAACATGCATTGTGATTACCAGGTGTATTTGTTATGTATGTCACGTGATGATGGTGCGCAGCATGGAAACCATGGTCGTGTGCAGTATTAAATCTTTATGCGGGAGTGCAAAGTTTCTTTTTTTACCCTCATCATGAAGGAATTCCACAAAGTTAAACTATGGTCAGGGTGAAAGAGAGAGAAAAGAAAACTTTGCACTTCCACACACTTTTTATATAACACGGCCATGGTTTCGATGCGGCGCATCATCACCACCATGGTCGTGTTATACAAAAAGTGTGTGAAACTGCAAAGTTTTCTTTTCTCTCTCTTTCACCCTCACCATGAAGGAATTCCATAAAGTTAAGCCCGAAACTGTTAGCTGTTAAGTTAAACCATGTTTGCCAAAAAGGGTATTTTTGCATTTCTTCAAGCGAACGGTGTCGCACTTATAAGTAGTATGTACTCTTTATTGATAGTTTGGCCTCATGGAAACAACTCGCGGTGCACTATGCGATATCACGAAATTATCGTCAATTTTTTAAGAAACCTCGGAGATTAGAGAGAATGAAGAATGAATGAATGAATCACCATGAAGGAATTCCATAAAGTTAAGCCCGAAACTGTTAGCTGTTAAGTTAAACCATGTTTGCCAAAAAGGGTATTTTTGCATTTCTTCAAGCGAACGGTGTCGCACTTATAAGTAGTATGTACTCTTTATTGATAGTTTGGCCTCATGGAAACAACTCGCGGTGCACTATGCGATATCACGAAATTATCGTCAATTTTTTAAGAAACCTCGGAGATTAGAGAGTCGGTACAGAACAATCTTCGGATTGATAACTCGCGCTGTCACAAAAAATGACGAAATTCGTTCCTAAAATCCTTTCATGTAAGTAATGAGAGAAAATATTGCACTAGGAGAGAGAGCTCCCAAGATGATCATCCACGTGAAGGACGTCCGAAATGAACAAACACACCGGAAATCATCGAAAAAGTGCACGTTATGATATTGGAAGATCGTCGTGCGAAGGTTCGCGCGAAATCGTTAATGGCGCAGGAATGTCGGACATCGGACAGAATGCATGCATCGGTTACATTTTGCGAGAGGAATTGCACATGACAGAGCTAAGATGGATGCCGCGCGTGCTCGAATCAAAAACACATGCGGACGAAACTTTCCAAAGTGTGCCGGGCGCGCTTTACGATAAAAACAAGAGTGATTCGATATGCAACAGTGGAATGAAACATGAAAACATCCGCCATAAGATAACAGAATCGAAAGAACAGTCCATGCGACGGATAGAGGTCCTTCAGTTCCGATGAAGGCGAAGCGAGAAAGGTCATGGCGTCGGTTTTTGATATTTGAAAAGAACTCTGTTGAGGAAATGTCTAGGAAAATGTACAAAAATACCTAAATAGTATTATTCTAACGAAACTGGACGCAAACATCCGTGCCAGCAGACCTAGTTTTACGAGGAAATGAACTGTTTAAAATCATGTTAATCAATGCACCTTGTCGCACAGGTGTCTTGGCGATGGGGAAACTTGAGGGATTTGCACTGACGTGAAATGCTGGAACATCCACCTTGCTGTTCCACATAGTTTTCATCTCCCTTGGACTTCTTCAACCCCTTCCGAGCAATCAAAAGTTTCCTCGCTGGTCAACGCTTTTCTTCCAATCAAGAAGCGATTTCGACTGTAGACGAGTACTTCGCAGCACTTACAGAAGCACCTTATAGAGACCAATTAATGGAACACTAGAACACTACCGAATGAAATATATTAACGTTGAAGGCGTATACGTTGAGAAATAAAATTTTTGATAAAATTTCTTGCACCAAATTGTCTGTTGGACTTGATACATCGAGTACAGAGACGTTGAGCATGACTCGCCAAGTGTCTAAATGCAATAGTAAGTCACAAACTGCCGTTTTTAAGCGGCTCATGTTCTTCAAAGATGGCTGAGAGTGTGTGGGGGACGAGCGCCCGCTGGACAGCCGTCGACGTCAAGAACCGACGGCAACGTGCACTGCGTGAAGTGATGAATTCAGACCGTCGTCGGTTAAGTGTGCGCATGATCGCAGATACCGTATTATTGACATTGATAAGACAGTGACAGTGAGCACACACCATTATATCGCTTTAAATTTTAGCGATGCGAAAGATATGCGCTAAACTCGTCCTCCCAAAGGTCTTACTGAAGGACGACCAGAAAGAAGAGTCAAACGTGTCTGTTTGTGAAGACCGTTTGCAACGCTATCGCGACGATTCCCCAACACCCTTACAGTGCTGGCACCAGAAGACTATTCCCTATAAAAGTGAAATCCGCCTTCTCTCAAAGGACACCGCAAAATATAACCACTGCACTCAGAGGCATCACGTAAGTTTTCTAGCAATAAAAATAGAATTGGAAAAAGGGGAGACTTTAGCTAAGAATTAAGGTTCCCGTTAGTTTGTTACTTTTGTTTTCGTTTGTTTATTACTTCGTCACTATGTTTTTTACTGACAGGGAAATACAATTAAAGTAACCTTTTTTATTTGTCTTGTTATTGATATCATAAATTATTTACCTGGAATATTTCTAATTAATACAAGGTTCGTATAAGAAGTATCGGTAGCACTTTTTTCCCGACGTGCACGAGGGAAGTGCTGAATTGTGACGGTCGTCGGTTGTCAAATGTTGTCTAATTGGAGCAAAATAACACCACTCTTTAGCTTTCTCATTATATTTCCCCGCCACCCGTTTAATGAAGCCCAGGTTCTTTAAAGCGGATCCGCATATTGGCCAACGCCGGACAGCCCGTTTCGTGAATAACTGTTCCGTTAAAAACTGTTTTGGAATTTTGCCATCTAACTTTTCAAATTCTAGCTTGCACGTTATTGGATACATTTCTTACTGTATCCTAATGTGCGATTATTTTTTAGATGATAGGATATATAATTGCATGTGCGTAGAATGAAAGGAGGTAGATATGTATTTGCATGCGTGTAAAATGATAGGATTTTTGCAAAAATCTATGCACCACTGTGGGTATGGGTTTTCATGTACGTGTTGGTTTTAAAAGTGGTATTTTTCCTTTTACGGGTGATGACCCAACACCCCTTGCCACACGCCCTTCCGGCCTCTTCCGGGGTATTATGTAGATGTAGGTCACCACCTGTAAAAGGGGACATAACCACATTCAAAATCAAAATATCAAACCTATACCCACACTGGCATATACGTTCATGTAAAATTCCTTTCACTCTACACGCATACAAATACATATACTATCACCTAACGAATACTTGCATCTTAGGATGCAGTAAGAAATGTATTCAATAACGTGTAAGCTAGAATTTTAAAAGTAAGAGGATGAAATTCCACTACCCATAGACATGCAACATACAACGGTCTCCACCGCAAGGGTAAGGAATGTGACCTAACGCTGCAGGTAGTGGGAGCATTTCCCCACGGAGAGAGACAAGGTATGGAAGGGGAAAGAGGAAAGGCAGAGCGAGCCATATTCTAACGAGTATTTAATTCAGTACGTGACAGTCACATGCAGTCGTGCAGGAAGATATTTGATAGTAAAACACACGGGGTTAGTGAAATGCATGCGATTGTGTAGACCTAATTATTCCCTAGACGCTGAGGGTGGCAAGTGGAATTTTTGCTATCTACAACCCTATATTTTAAGGTAATCTACCTGTTAAGGTAGGTTTTGGATGGACAGAACTATCAAATAAATATTTCGCAACTCCAAACAAAACCCAATCCAGCAACATACTCTGTAACGGGTCTCTCTTCATTTCTGTGTACTTCTTTCCTCCCTTCATCCCGTCCAGCATCCCTATCCTGTTCCTGCCCTTTTCTCGCTTGCCCAACATTTTCCCCTCGATTACCTTCTTCATCATTCCACTACCGCTCAATACGTCTTTCATCCATTTTTCCTGCCTCCATAGGATTTCTCTCAACAAACCCCTCTCCTCACCCACCATCTCCAGTACTTCCTCATTTGTTTTCCTTTCGGTCCATTTCACCTTCTCCATTCATCTGCATACCCACATTTCAAAAGCCTCCAAACTACGTCTATCCTCCTGCTTCAGTGACCACGTCTCCATGCCGTATATAGCTACACTCCATATCAGAGTTTTTACGAGTCTTGTCTTAACATCCCTACTCAACGTCCCCGTCATCAACTCCCTCCTCCTTGAGAAAGCCTCCTTGCCTAGCGCAATTCTTCTCCTTACGTCCCTACCACTTTGACCGTATTGGTCCAAAACACTTCCGAGATATGTAAACTGCTTTATTTTTTCCCCGCCTCTTTTAATATTTAGCTTAGCCTTTTTCTTTCTGGAAAATCGCATAACCTTTGTTTTATTAATATTGATTTTCGCCCCACATCTATCGCACTAAACCTCCAATTCACTCAGCAATGCTTGCAACCCCTTGGCTGACTGAGCAACTAATGCTTGGTCATCAGCAAACCTATCCGATTTTACGAATTCCCCTCCGACTTTCACGCCTACCTGCAGTTCTTCCCATGCCTCTTTAATCATTTCTTCCACAAATGCGTTGAACTAGTGTCATCAGTGGGTAACCGAATTTACAGCCACGGTTGCCAAGGTGAATCCAAGTTAGGAGCCAAGCGCAAAAATAAATTCTCAATTTGCAAAATATAGATTCACTAAATATAGAGCGTTACTTTTCAGTTCCCAAGCCAGTAATTTTTGCTTCAACTATTTTTCGGGGGCTATTTTTATTCCACAGGGGAGGGAGGACAAAAATAATTCGAGCCATCATTTTCAACAGACCACCTTCCGTCGTCATTTACTTTCTCTTGTATAACATTTCGTCCATCCATTTTAAGTGGATTAATAAAGCATTCCTGTTGTTTTTCATCCCCCTCCCCTTTTTCCAACATTTCCCAAACGTTCTACGAAGAGGCAAGGTAGGACGGCGAAAGTTGATTTAGAGCAGCATGTCAGTGCGCTAGATGCCATCGCCAAAGATGCACGACACCTTCGCACACTTATCAAGTCAAGTGTTAATTGTACAGGACCAGTGCCCCGTCCAGCTTCATTTGAAAAGAAAGCACAGCAGCAAAACCTCAGTAAAATCTTAATCTCAGGGCTGCAGAATAAGTTAACCATATTCACTCGCAATGCAAATCAAAAGCAGTTGATATTTTACTTCATCTACATCCACAGAAATACCCTGAGAGTCACCAAAAAAGGTGTATTGCAGGGGGTGTAGCACCATGAGGGAAGGGTAAGGGATGAGGGGGTTGGGGTTATCAAATAGGTGAAGAAAGGTGAAGAACCTGGAAGAAAAAAATATATTTTTACACATACATGCATACACACACACACACACACACACACATATATATATATATATATATATATATATATATATATATATATATATATATACATATATATACATACACAAACATATATATATATATACATACATATCCTCGCGCAGTCCCTAACCTGTACGTTAATACTTATTGTAATGAACTAACTCCTGGGGAATTTCGACTACAAACATTCTGGTCCCTTATCGTTCTTGGAAAAAATGACATTTTAACCCTGTCAGTCTTGCAGTCTATCTCTCTAATCTAATGTTAGTGATCCCTTCGACCGTAATACGTTGGGGTTCGTATTATATCTGTGATGTCATCGGAAAAGGGCCCATCTTTAAAGGTTTTTAATAAGTTTAATCTATATTGTAAACGCCGCTGTGTAAAAGAATCCCAACCTAAATTGTCTAGCAAAGTGGATACGCTGCTGCGTTGGTCATAACAATGTTTGACAAATCTAGCCCCCCACCGCTGAACTCGATCTAATTCCGAAACCAAATTTATATTTTGAGGATCCCATATACCGGCAGCATACTCTAGGTGGGGCCTGACCAAGGCAAAGAAACATCGTTCCTTCACTTTTTCATCGCATTTACCTAGCACTCTTTTCACAAATCCCAATTTTTTATTAGCACGACCGCATATTTCTCGCATGTGTTTTCCCCAGGACAGATCGTGAGTAATTGTTACACCCAAGTATTTAAGGGAATCTACCCTCGCGATTTTGGTTTGTTTTACTTTGTAACTATAAGGGAGGGAATAACTCTTTTCCCAAAAATGTGTTACCACGCATTTTTAAAAATTTAATTCCAATTGCCATGTATCGTACCAATTTTGAATTGCATCTAGGTCGTTGGCTAACACGACTCTGTCTTCGTGACTTCGATTGCCCCCATTAATTACTGAATCATCGGCGAAAAGACGGAGCTTGCTATTAACTACGGTACTGATGTCATTAATGTAAATAAGAAATAGGAGGGGGCCTTTGACACTTCCTTGTGGTGCACCCGACGTGACCTTGACAGTATCGGATGATACACCGTCCAGGACGACTGTTTGGACACGATCACTTAAGAATTGTTTAATACAGGTAATATATTTCTTATTCCGTCGACGACGACGAATTCAGCTGAATATTAGACAAGTTTTTAACGAATAATAATCATTAAATACGCCTAAAAACTGAGCATGTTGATTGAATTAAAGTATGACATTTTTTCTAATCTAAATGTACACAATATCCCGCAAGCCGCCGCAAGGACCTGCGGCGGGGGGTCTTGGGTCACCAGTCATGCATGTACAATCTCAATCGTGTCACCTCTACCCACTTACTATTAGTTTGATCATGCACTCGAAAAATTTTAATCACCCAAAAGGATGTACTCACATACAACACTAAGCAAATTCTAGAAATTGCTCCAATTCTGGAAGAACGGAGAAGAAAATAGGAGTGTGACCGGCGTATCAGAGGAATTAGGCTGGGAGCCACTTGAGATGCGAAGAGGGCAAGCGAGACTTAAGACTTTTACAAGGATTCAGAAAAAAACGAGTGGGCAAATGACAACAGAGGAATATTTATTGCCCCAAACTATTTAGGCTAGGCAAAGAGAAGATGAGGGAGATGGACTCCAGTGTGGATAGGCACAAATACTCGTTGTAAATGAAAAAATATATTTTCATTTCCAATATTAATCGATTCCATAAAGTTACACCGGGAACCATCAATTATAGTATATCAATTACACAAATACTCATTCTTTCCCCGGACAATCAGGAATCATAATAGTAAGAAACCCAAATCATTACAGAAATATGAAATACATTCCATTTACAAGTCAGGACAAGACATAAGGTATATTCGTAGGTACGTGTGTATGTTAGTTGATAGTGTAAATGTATTCGCATGCGTGCCAGTCAAAAATAGTTTTGCAGGAATATAAGCGTGTAGTGTTTGCATTAAATTGATAATTTTGCATGCGATTTTATTCTCTTTTCCGGGTGGTGACCTAACACCCCCCGCCACACGCCCTCGCGGCGGCATGCGTGGTATTATGTAGATGTAGAAGAAATTTTGATATACAATGACGGATGATGGATAAATTTATAGATATTTCAGGAGGGGATGAGATTTTTTTGGTTCCTAGAGAAAAGGAGCACTCACTTCAATCGTAGAAGTAACTCCTCCTTCAGAGAAATAAAAGACCAGGGTGAGGTCGTGTACCAGCACGTGCTATATATAATCAGCCGTGAAGGCTGGGCTACACACACGTATAGGCGGGTCATAAAGGAAAAATACAATCTCCCCGCATCTTCCTTCCATTCTTTCTTCCTCTTTCCCAAGACTTCCCAGTTTATAGGCTTTCAGGCGAAGAGCAAGCAGCCCCATCCACTATTTCGGCGACATGATAACATTTCCCCACTCGGCCACGGAGTCCATCGCGGAAATCTATTGGGCGTACTGCTTGGAGACCTCATTGTCTCCTCACCTTGACCAAGATTCTAAACGAACGAACGCGCTAAACGACTAAAAAGAAAACATCGGTAGAGAAGAGCGGAGGAGAACCCCACTGCTATACGATCGGCAAATTCGCCAATTTTTTGACACGCTCGCGGCGTCGACCGTGGCGAACCCATTCGACTAATAATAAAATGAAACAAAACAAATTACGCGATATGCGCATCCATGACGACCCGAGGGCGCAACGGAGGGGTTGGGGAGTGTTGGGACGCGTGAAGTTTGTCTTTTTTTTAACTATTTATTTTTCTCCTCCGTTTCTCGCTCCGCCCGACCCGGTTACGGGCGCAAGAAGGGAGGAGGGATGTGGAGGAGGGAGGGTGGTGAGAAAACGAACTCTCGCTATTTTTACATACCGGCCCGTAATGATCCAAATAAAAAAAATGCCAAGGCCAAGAAGACACACCGCTGAGTGTTAAGCTGCGTCAAAAACACACGTGCTCGGCGGAGAGTGATTTTTATTTGTTTTTCGTTTAATTTCCCTCGTCTACAAGTACGGGGGAGAGTCGTTTTGGGTGTGGTGCTGGGGGAAAAGGTGTTTTCTCATGAATGTTTTAAGTCTTTTCCTTTCTCAGTTTCAAGACTATCGTCTTTTGCCCCGGGGATAGATGGGCGTCTTAGTTCGTGCGTGCGTGCAAGCACTTTTATTGTCGTCATAAACTAATATTACTGGTCGTCCTCCGTTGCATGGCGCCTTTGTCCAAAGTTTCCCTCTTCCTCCTCCTCTGACCTAAATCTCTTTCACGGATGCGACAGATGACTCGATAAATGGCGGATCCCCCGCGGTGGGCTTCGGCAGCCGAAAGACTTTTTTTTCCTTTTTTTGGGTGGTGACCTAACATCCCCCACCACACGCCCTTGCGGGGTATTATGTAGGTGTAGATGAAGACGAGAGCGGCCGATCGGATTCCCGCTCCGTGGCTGCTCCCAACGCCACACCCGAGGGAGGGTGCGGCGTCGGAAAACCGCGTGGCTTCCGAAGCTGACGATGACTGCAGCAACTCTGAATCCGAAATGAGCGGGAAAGCAAACGAAAAAATTTTGGAACAAGAAAACACTTTCCTAATTCTACATGGTACGCCGTAAATCGCCACTAAGGAGTGTGGCAGGGGTTGACTGTACCCCGGGAACGTAGCATCAAAAAACTTAATTGATCTTCGATTTTTATCTACAATAAACATGTAACGAGGTTGTGGTAGTCCAGCGGTTCGGGCGTTGAACTACTGACCCGAGCAGTCAATTCCCGGTGACGCCTCTGGGCATCCTCAGGTTCATCTACAAACATCTACATAATACCTTGCAAAGCAAACGCAAGGGCGTGTGGCAGGGGGTGTTAAGGTCACCAATCATGCATGCCAAATCACAATCATTGCACCCCTACACTAATATCAGTCCGATCATGCACCAGAAGAAAGTTAATCGCACGAAAGAATATATTCGATATCAGAATATATTCAAACTGTGCAAGAGCAGTGTTATTGGGATATTCTATTCAAAGACCATGAGGGATATTGTCAAAATATATAAACTAAAAACACTAGCAGTCTCCTTCGCGCTTGCTTCCAAGTCTATCATTGATCTGTAATGGAAATATGAGGAAAAACGAACGGAATTTTAAATATATCAATTCCACTATCCATTTCCCTGATTTTACCGCACACGTTGTAGGTGGTAAAATCAGAGGGAACAGATCTACCATAGGAAGTCGGGTCCTGTAGGATGTCTTCAAAATTCTCAGATTAATTCCACTTGCAACTTCCGTCACAATTTTTTATCATGCTGGTACCAGATCTTCCTGGGAAATCATGGGCGGCCCAGGGAATAAGGAACATAGCCCCTTATTACCCGGCTAATGTGTGAATTTCACACGCCGTATAGGGCTTAGTGCTGGGTGACCTCTACTATCACTAACCAAACCGACCTTCGGGTTGATAGCTGTGTTTTTTGACAAATTTAAAATGTTTCGCATAATTAATAATGGGAAATAATTCGGACCTCGGTGAGATGACCAAAGGATTACCCTGACCTCGCAGAATTCGGCCTCGGGAACTCACGCTTCCTTTGGAATGAATAGCGCTTCCAACTGAAGAAAGTGCGGCCATGGGATCGCCTCTCTCTCTCTCTCTTTTGAAGTAGCTGACATTTTCACGGAGAATTTTGAGCAGAAAACAATAGACTTACCCAAAGCAACCATCTCTTTGGATCCGTTATGTCGATGACACCTTCGTCTTCTGGCCACACGGTAAGGAAGAACTAGAATTGCTCCCGAAACACCTAAATCAGAATGGTTTCCTGTCCTTTCTGGATGAATTGGTCAGCAGAAAACAAAATGGCAGCAATGGCCATGCAGTATACCGCAGCGAAACCCATGCCGAACGGTATTTGATGCGCATCACGCTCAGAAGAGCTCGCTGGTCAATACATTCGTTCATCCAGCCTACAGCATCTCAGACGCCGAATCACTCGCATCAGAAGAGAGATACCTCATCTCAGCGCTGGGGAGTCACGGATACCCGGAACATATGATCCAAATAAAAGGACCGCCAAATAATAGGAGGAGTTGACGGAAGACGGGATTCTGGCCAAGAAAGAGATCAAGGAGAAGCCTGGAAAAGAAAAACTGATGCCATATGCTACGATCCCGTACGTCACTAGATCGGCTGAAAATATAAGTAAGCTCCTACGGAAACATAATGTAACTACTAGGTTTTCCACAGCAAGAGAAATCGGCGACATCATCTCTCAGCCGAAGGACCGAATTCCCAATCTCATGCACGACGGAGTATACGAGATCAAGTGCACATGTGGGAAGTCCTATATCGGCCAAGCAGGAAGGACCATTAGATGAAGGACCATGGAGCACCATAGGGCCAAAGTCGGAAAACAGTTACGACTCTCGGCAATTGCCGAACTTGCGGGGTCGGAACCCGGACACACGATCAAGTTCGACCAAACCTAAGTTCTAAAATTCTCACTGTGAATCGACCGGTTAAGGTGGAACTTGGCCAACGGGACAATGTACACGCATGTGCCCGCAAGGGTTTTCAATAAGCCCTTTAAAACGCAGATCACTTCGACCAGATAGACGCCTCCAGGACTGGGGGCGAAATAGTCGTCAATCAACTGACCTACGCGACGGTAATTTCCGGAAGATGCATGGGTGTCCGTCATCAGATAGACGTCGCGGAAGCCTAAAGATTTATCCACATAATTGGGAACTACAGGAGCATACTCGTACACTATACATCTACGTGAGCTATACTTCCGTTCGCACCAATGGAGGAGCTGGTCAAGAAGGTCGATAAACTATGGTTTCAAGAAATAAAGATGAAGAGACGAAAGGAAAGAAAAAGGCTTTTTTATAATTCTCTAAATCTCTCTAGCTTTGTTGACCTCTCTCACCGCAACGCGACGGGAGTATTAATACATTGTCAATGTCATTTCCAACGAGACATTTACGTCCAATTCATATGCAAGAGATCTTCAATCAGTAGAATCTGGCTCACCTCTTCTCTCTTTCGGCTGGACCGAAAGTTTTCCACGAATTTCGAAATCGACATTTGCACGGGCTTGCATTTCTAAGAATTGATTCTTATTGGGCGCAAATGGTACCCTGAATAACTAAGGTATTAGGAAGGGAATGATTCCACACCAGACTTATCCGAATAGTCTTCATATATTTATAAAATCGAATTGACTAAGTCAACATTCAATGGTAACGCTGAAATGATATTTAATTGCAGTATTCTACCGGGTTTCGATGGTTTCGCAGAGCCCTTGCACTACACAAAAGGGTTTTCGATGAACCCTGGCACTAATGACTAGCGTCTTTCCTAGTGCTTACTAACATTTCACTAATTCCCGTTAAACCTTTTAAAAATCCCATTACGCTTCACCCGAAATTATAGCATTATGTTCTATGTTTTTACAAACTTAGAATCTAAGTGAGACTCGTACGGTTAAAGTCTACAGAAAGAAAACGACCGAGCGCATTGAAAGTCAAAGCGTAAAGAATATAATCTATGAAGAAGAAATTGAAGGAAATATATCTTTCCCATGACGCGGGAAGAGAAAAGAGGAAATCTAAAGAAGATGCTTTTTAAATCATGCAAGATGACGAAGAAGTACATTCATATGTAGAACCTATTTTTGGAAAGAAAATCTAGATTGTGGCGAGTGATATAAGATCAGACTTGGAAAACTAAAGCTGAAAGTGTCCGAATCCGGCGATATATCTAATTTGAAGTTATAATAATTCCCACTGTGTCGCAAGCCAACTCAGATACCCTGTACCATTCTGGAAGTCTGGCCTACTCTCGTCATAAATCAAGGGTCTACCAACTTAAATTCTCCGGCACACCCGTGAAGCTCACCCTCTTCACGAAGCAATTACCAACATGATGACACGGTGAGATGTTTTGTATCTTCTTGGCTGAAATTTAGCTCACGGTAGGTCAAGGATTCATTATTTAATTCACTATCAGCCAAGAAAAGGTATTCTTCGTGTTTGCTGAAATAACTGTCAAAGGACATCTCCAAATTATACTCAATTCTCAAACTGAAAAATTTCTCACTATTCGAAGTTCATTCATGAGTTGAATGTCCAATAAATGATGGAATTTCCCCTTCTCACTTTTCAATTCTTCATGAAATATTATCTCATTCCCTTTCCCTGCAAAACAAATTACTAATTTTCTTAGGTGAATTAACACTTAATTTGAATGAAGTCTCTCCAGCATGTACACAAGTTTGTGGATTTTAAATAGTTTTTTGCTGAATATTTTTGCCTTTTCCCTTCTTCTCCCATATTCTACCTTATTGCTCTCCCGTCCAACTTGTTGCTTGCACCCCCTGCCACACACCTTTATAGTGAATTCCAGTCGGTTTTGGAGTATCTTCATGCTGTTGACTTTTCACAATCATTGCTGATTTACATCGGGTGATGACACATGGGTATAAAAAACATAAACCAGCAACGGCCGCCAAACTTCATCAGCTGAAGAGTTGTGAGGAGGAAGAACTAGTAATCCAGGGTCTTCAAGCATCGAAGCTCCCGATTCAGCGAACAATGTATGTTCAACTCTTCTCGAGGCTTTTCAAATTTTTAAATATAGATTAAATGAGCCTTTGTGGGCAAATGGTGACGGAAAACTGCGAATGGAACTCTGGCTATCTACATTTTAAAAAGAAGATGCTAGAGATTTTTAGGAGCGGTCGACATTCCCTCTGTAGCCATGGTAACCACGATGTACACCTCCATAGCGCACTCCGAAGGGTACTCCACAGGCCACTTCGTTTCAAATGGACCAACCAAAGTAACATCCAGCATTCCATTCCTCATTCAGTTTTCTCATTTCATCCTCACCCAAAATTCTGTCACCTTCAATCTCACTTTAAGGTTAAACGACGTGCCATATATATATATATATATATATATATATATATATATATATATATATATATATATATATATATATATATATACAAAAACCTACCTTAAACGGTAGATTACCAAATAATATATATATATATATATATATATATATATATATATATATATATATATATATATATATATATACAAAAACCTACCTTAATCGGTAGATTACCAAATAATATATATATATATATATAAATAAATATAAGTTGACTGAGGAAAAGTGAATTTGGTGCGCAATACAGCAAGGTAAAGTTGTCATCGGGAAGTAAAAAGGTAAGATCTAAGCCAACAGTTATGAGTCAGTGGGGTAAGATAATAGTTGAACCAGAAAAAATCCAAGAGAGATGGAAGGAATATATAGAACAACTGCATTGCAGAGAACTTAGGCGGACAAGATTAGACATAGAAAAGGAACATGACGTAAAAAAAGAATATAGCTTAGGTCCAGGCGTACTCGACGATGTAATAGAAAGGGCATTAAAGGAGATGAAAGCAAATAAGGCTGTGGGGGTGGACAATAATCCTGTGGAAATGTTGAAATGTTTTAAAAAAAATTTGGGAAGAAGGCTCTATATGGAATGATTCGTAGTATCTATAAGGAAGGACTCTGGCCGGAAGATTTTGTGAAATCAGTAGTCGTTCCTATACCGAAAAAGGTAGGGGCTACATCATGTGAAGATTACGGAACAATAAGTTTGATATCCCACGCAGATAGAGTTATTCTCAGGATTATCAACAAAAGGATAGAGAGTAAGGCATGTGATTACTCAGGGGATGATCAGTTTGGGTTTAGGAACGGGAGAGGTACGCGTGATGCCATTGCAGTAATGAGATCACTAATCGAGAGGAATATAGAATACAATCAGGACGTTTTTGCCTGTTTTGCAGATTTCGAAAAAGTGTTTGATTGAGTGGATTGGGAAAAATTAATGCGTGTATTGCAGAATATAGGAATGGATTGGAGGGACAGGAGACTGATCCGCAACCTGTACATGTCTCAGACTGCTCAGGTGCGAGTGGGGAACGGAGAGTCCAGATGGGCAGTTTTAGGAAGAGGTGTAAGGCAGGGTTGCCCATGGTCACCGGTACTGTTCAAGGTATATGTGGAGGAATTGATTAAAGAGGCATGGGAAGAACTGGAGGTAGGAATGAAAGTCGGAGGGGAATTCGTAAAATCAGTTACGTTTGCTGATGGCCAAGCATTAGTTCATCAGTTAGCCAAGGGGTTGCAAGCATTGCTGAGTGAATTGGAGGTTCAGTGCCATAAATATGGGGTGAGAATCAATATTAATAAAACAAAGGTTATGCGATTTTTCAGGAAGAAAAAGGCTAAGATAAATACTAACATAGGCGGGGGAAAAATAGAGCAGGTAGAACAGTTTACATATCTCGGAAGTGTTTTGGAGCAATACGGTCAAAGTGGTAGGGACGTAAGGAGAAGAATTGCGCTAGGCAAGGAGGCTTTCTCAAGGCGGAGGGAGTTAATGACTGGGACGTGGAGTAGGGATGTTAAGAAAAGACTCGTAAAAACTCTGATATGGAGCGTAGCTATGTACGGCGCTGAAACGTGGTCGCTGAAGCAGGAGGATAGACGTAGATTGGAGGCTTTTGAAATGTGGGTGTGGAGAAGAATGGAGAAGGTGAAATGGACCGAAAAGAAAACAAATGAGGAAGTAATAGAGATGGTGGGTGAGGAGAGGGGTTTGTTGAGAGAAATCCTATGGAGGCAGGAAAAATGGATGAAAGGCGTATTGAGCGGTAGTGAAATGTTGAAGAAGGTAATAGAGGGGAGAATATTAGGCAAACGAGGAAAGGGTAGGAACAGGATAGGGATGTTGGACGTGATTAAGGGAGGAAAGAAATACACAGAGATGAAGAGGGACCTGATGTAGATTAGGTTGCTAGATGGGGAGTTACAAAATGATTATTTTATAGTTGTGTCTATTCAAAAACCTATCTTAACCGTTAGATTACCTAATAATATATATATATATATATATATATATATATATATATATATATATATATATATATATATATATATAGATGATTTCTTCGAAGTAACACGGAAGTGTTGAATAAAAAACTTAGACAGTAACACACAGCACGAGAACATATCATACCTTATCTTCCGAAGAAGACGGAGCTCAAGTCCGTCGAAATTATCAAGATATTATCGTGAGTGTTCTTTTTATGTGTTCTCGTGCTGTGTGTTACTGTCTAAGTTTTATATATATATATATATATATATATATATATATATATATATATATATATATATATATATTCAAACTTGAAAATCCCGCCATACGGCGCACAAATATTCATTCAAACAGAAATAGGTATAAGGAAAGGGGATAGGAAAACACATAAAAGGCGAAGACAGGACATGTGGGGAAGGCGGTTTTTGAGCAGATCACGAAAGTAAAAATATTTCCCTATCCGGGATTTTTACTTTCGTGATCTGCTCAAAAACCGCCTTCCCCACATGTCCTGTCTTCGCCTTTTATGTGTTTTCCTATCCCCTTTCCTTATACCTATTTCTGTTTGAATGAATATATATATATATATATATATATATATATATATATATATATATATATATATATATATATATATATATATAGACTCGACTGTGACCTGAAGAAGGCCTCGGAGTAGGCGGAAAGCTGAAATAATCTACAATTTGAGTGTTTTTTTACGTGTTATCTGTTTTATTCTGTGTTCTATTGTGCCGTCGAAAAGTTATGTATGTATATTTTTTATAAACATATATAACTTTTGGACGGTATAAAAATATACCTACCACTTCCTCAATCTGCTCCAATGAATTTCCTTCCCTTCTGACACCAAGACCATTATGGCCACAATTGACGTCATATTCCTAAACATCTCCATTCCTCAAGAAGAAGGCCTTGCTTCCCTACGCCAATTCCTCTCCAAACGCCCCAGCTCTCAAACTCCTAGCACCGATTTTCTCATTGACCTTTCTAACATCATTCTCACCCGTAACTCTCTTTCTTTTAACGACAATTTTTACCTCCAAATCAAGGGCTGCCCAATGGGAAGTAGATTCAACCCGTCATACGCTAACCTCCACCTCGGTGTCCTGGAAGAAAAGTTCCTTTCCAGTTACCCTCTAAAACGCCTTCTGTGGTTTCGGTATATTGATGACAGCTTTCTACTCTGGCCACATAACATAGACTCCCTCAATTCCTTCATCTCCCAACTCAATGATTCGTCATGTCTTTCTTTCACTTCCAACATATCAACATCACAGATCACTTTCCTTGATGTTAATATTTCCCTAACTAACAACATATTTCTAACCTCCGGACATACTATACCTACTAACAAACAACAATACCTTCATTTTAATAGCTGTCACCCCTACCACACCAAACGCTTCCTCCCTTACTCACTCTCTATTGCGGGCACCGCATTTGCAACCATCCCGAATCCCTCAACAAATACCTCAATAACCTTCACCATTCCCACTTCCAACGGGGATACTCAGATTCTCTCCTTCACAAAAAAATCCTAAAACAATCCTACACCCCCAATCCTCCTTCAACCACAGACTCCCACCCTCTATCAATATGCACCACCTACTTCCTTGGTATCCAGTCCCTTAAATTCATCCTCAAAGACCTGTACCCCATCCTCAAAAATCACGTTTCGTCCAACCTTCTTCCTAAATGCCCTTCTGTTACCTTCAAACGGCCCGCACCCCTATCAGATCTCCTCAAATCCACCAAGCCTCTTTCCAAATCCCCTCCCACCCCCAGAATCACACACACTCCGTGCTTGCGAGCAAGATGCAAAACTTGTCCTATTTTCACCACTCCACCCCTCTCCATCCCACCTTTTAACTCTCTCTCGCCCTTCCCCCACTCCTCTTGCACATCTCAGAAGGTAATCTATCTTCTGACTTGCAAACTCTGCCTGGCATTTTATATAGACCAGTGCTCTACACCCCTGAACCTCAGGGTGAACAATCATCGCGCCTCATGTAATCCCTCTTCCCCGTCCGCGGGTCTTCCCATCCCAAAACATGCCTCCCACCACAAAACCCCATCAACCACTGTTACAATGTTTCCGTGCTAGCATCCCTTCCCCCATCCGATAACCCTATCAAATTAAAAACAATGGAATTGGCATTTATATGGCTGTGTAAAGCCTATCAACATCCGGGTCTCAATGTCGTTCACTAAATGGGTGGGGGCGGCTGGGGTGGATGAGTGTGGATTTGTTTCTTGCGAGGTGGTGGAACAATTTATTCATCCGCATACATTTTCTCATCCTTGTCCTGGGTTTTGTCTTGTCGAGCCCTTATGATGACTTTGTGAGTTGACGCCTTGGTCATGGGTGTTGGGGTATCTGTGGACGAATTGTTAGTTTTCTGTGTCGCTGGTTACCATTTCCACATCCTCCTTATTCCATCTCCGCTCCCCTCTGGCCTCCCTTTCCCCCTTCATAACCTCCTCCTTCACCCCTCTCCCACCACCTGTTCTCCGCTCCGCTTTCTCCCCCTCCACATACCCCTCCTTTACCCCTCCCCCACTACCTGTTTTTCCCCTCTACCTCGTCCCCTACTCCTCTCTCTGCATCACGTACCCTTTTCCTCAGTCATATCTTATCTTCCGAAGAAGACGGAGCTCGAGTCCGTCGAAATTATCAAGATATTTTTGTGAGTGTTCTTTTTATGTATTCTCGTGCTGTGTGTTACTGTCTAAGTTTTATATATATATATATATATATATATATATATATATATATATATATATATATATATGCGGGTCACGGTGGTCTAGGGGGTAGAGCGTTGGACTACTGACCGGAGGATACCGGGTTCGATTCCCGGGCAAGGCACTTTGGGCACCTGCAGCTTCACCCAAGCTAGTTGATTTTTCGGGTACCAGTTCTTCCTGGGAAACCATAAACGGCACAGGGAAAGGAACTGGCCCCCCTACCCTGATGTGTGAATGTTCACACGCCGTCGGGCTTGGTACACGTGTGAGCTCCACCATCACCTACTAAACCGACCTTCGGGTTGATTACTGTGTTTATGGTTGTATATATATATATACAACCATATACCATTGTTACCATTTACAACCATATAAATATTGTTGTATATATATATATATATATATATATATATATATACACATATATATATATATATATATATATATATATATATATATATATATATATATATATACATATATATTATATATATATACACATTCAAACACGAATGTGTACATGTGGATATATATGACACGATATGTGTGTTCCTTTCCCCTTTCCTTTTATCTATTTCAATGTGATATATATATATATATATATAAAATATATATGTACACGTAATATAGACGATAAACACATGCATGAGAAATTTTGGGGTTCCGTAAAACATTCGAGGATTAGAAATATACCCACAATTCATACACAAAACAATAGGTAACGAGTCAGAAACAAAAATATAATTTAACATTGCACAAAGATAAAAAATAGTTCATTTTTTCCTTGGGGGAAATAGTTATGGGCGAGTTCTTCCCGTGGCACAAACCACACGTGCAGCCGGGATGATCTGACCATGACTTCCCTAGGATACGGTAAGAAGTGCTAAGTATAACAAATGCTGTTTGTTTTACTCCAATGACATTTTCTTTCCTGAACTGGAAGAGGCAAAAGACGAACTTACTTTCGAGGGCAAGAGACTGAAACGGTAGTCAATGAGATCCAAATGAGCTCCCGCAAATCATCCAAGACGTTCTCGCAACCGCGATTGAGTCCGACGTGCGCGAGGGCCTGGGCGGCGGCCCATAAAGCACACTTCCGCCCCCATGATACTCAAAAACGTCACAGAAGAAGTAACTACGACCCCTCGACACCTCAGCGACAGCCTACGCGTAAACAGACTCCCGAAAGGAAAGGTTTGCTCTTTCCTCGCCTGTAGTCATTGACCACACCAAAACCAAAGTAGAACACACAGAGGAATCGTGACGGGAGAAATTATTCTAATCGCCCATTATTTCCTTTAAGAATAATTAGATTTTGCTAACACAACTGCATAATCAAATAATATACGTGTACCCAGCCACCTTCCTTCGTGCAGCATGACGTAAATGATGCACGGGATATTTTACAAGATCCATGAAACATTCGTCTCCAACACTCACACCTTCATAAACGAAAACAATAGCTTGCTTTGAATTATCAGTACATTTGATGTGGAATAATAATTTCCGCATGCTTCCTCAATGGAAAAAAGAGCATTTCAAAACACTATTTTGTTTGAAGTAACCATTTCCTCCGTAGCCTTTTTTTCTCTTACTGGCATTTCGACGCAAGAGCTCTTAACCGCACCGTATGTCGGCTACGCGAATGCCATTGGTCGGGAATAGTACGCACGCGGAATGTGACTCTGCAATTAGCCGGAACTAAACAATACCGTTGCGAAGGTGAATTCCCGAGTAAACAAGATGGGGATTAAATGAAAAGGCAACATGGCGCGGCCGCGTCGCTCTCGCTTAAATGGAAAGAATCGAAACGGAGTGCAGTGCCCGCTCGTTTTCCATAAATCCATAAACGATTTTCCACGAGCCAAAAGTGTGCCAAGGGCCATCCATGGCTTTGCCGCCCGCGCAGATCGGGCGGGTGGACTTAGAGCCAAACCCAGGCACCACTTTTCAACGGCTTACGAAGGACGACTGAAAACCAGATAGTCCAGCATGAAACCTTTCTTACGAATCTATTTTCGAATCTGCGCCGACGAACGATCGATAATTCGCCGCAAAAGAGATTTTCAAGAGAAGATAGCATAAAGGGGGAATCGGAGAGTGGGGAGAATCAGAAAAGACGTGGGTTTGAAAAATAAACCAAGAAAGAGGAGGGTTGATCGATTTTTGCATCATAATTTTCATCGAGTCATAAAATATCTACATTTGCATAATACACTGTAAGCCGCCGCAAGGGTGTGTGGCGGGGGATGTTAAAGTCATGCATGCACAATTGTAATCAATCCACCTGCACACAAATATTAATTAGATCATGCATGAAACAAAGTTAATCACAAGAAATAAGGTACATTATATGTAATTATAATATATAATTATACATAAATACATATATATTTAATATATATCATTTCCTAGATTTTTAATATAATACTTAAATTCAAATTGTGCTCTAGAACTGTTAAAAAGATGGGTCTATTAAATAAAAAGAATGACATACAGGAATCGACGACATCTTATCCGCTCTACTATAAATATCCCTGATTTTACGTTGGTGAACTGATATAGGAGCCTTCAATGCCTCTTTAACATCCTCAGGTAGACCAGCCTGCCTCAAATCTACATGTACGAAGTCAAGTTAACCTGCATTTAAGCCTATGGTCAACAAGTAGCCGCCATCCTAATTCATCTAATAGTGTCACCATTGGATGCTCCCATCCTAATCCATCCACAATAGTGTCGTGGTGACACTGCTGCCTTGTTCACTGAACAACTTTCCCAATCCTATCTGCTCTTTGATGTTGCACTCGATCTAGTTCCAAAATTAAGCCTACTTCATCATGAGAATCCCATTCACTTGCAGCGGCATACTCGAGGTGGGCCCTAACCAACGTGAAATAACATGGCTCCTTGACCCTCTCATTACAATTCCCAAGCATCCTTTTTATGAATCCCAACTTGTTATATGATATTCCACTAATTTCACTAATATGTTTTCCCCGGGACACATCGGAAGTTATCGTTAACCAAAATCTACTATAGATTCTACATTTTACTAGTTGGTTTCCTGCATGGTGTGTTCTCTCGAGAATATCTGAGGACGTGAAATTCGCATAATGTCGCGAAATCGCCGAATTCGCCATGGCTTTGACATTTTCCGAGTGAATTAGCGTGGGAGCGAGGAGGGGATTTCCATAATCGAAATGTGAATACGCCTAGAAGAAGAGAATGCCATTTTTTATTTTAGGCAGCACTGAACGTCGAATCCAATCTGGAAATAGTGGCGAATTAATCAATGGCAGAATGCGGACAAAACTCGAGATATGCGCGGGCATTTTAAAAAGCGCCGCTGCATTGATATTAGCACACACTTCATGCTTTCATTAAAAATAACTGGGCTCAACATAATTGAGCTCCCAATAAATCTTTATTAAGTAAATAATTATACGCACATGCATACAATGTAGTTGTAAATTCGATACCGAGTGAGTTTCTCTTTTGTTTGTGTTTTTGTGTATGTCTACTTGTGCTAATTTCATATACATTATTATTCACGTCTGTGAGACTGTCACAAAAGTGTTATGCAACTATATATATGTATCTAACAACAAAGAGAAATATAATTCTTGATGTTCCATATCAATTGTGTAGAAGAAGAGGGCAGAAAAGAGAAGACCGTAAAAGCATTGGAGATGGGTTGCAACCGAAGAAAACTGAGGATGAAACGTGCGCCCGGATTGAATGACGAGTAAGCAAAAGAATAAATCAAATGAAGACTCTGAGAAGTGGAAGTGAGGCCCATATCGACACATTTTCAAGTGAGATCCATGAAGTCAGTTGTCGGGAAGAAAGTGATGTGGAGGAGTAACGGAGGAGGGTGGATGAAATAGTTTGCGACGGGGCAGGCATAAAGATGTAAGCCGATCGATTAATTGAATCGAGTTCAGCATGAAACCAACAGTTTTTATGAATGATCAGTGGTGCAGATGGCTTCTGGGAATAACAATCGTACACAATCACGCCCACGCCATTTGCAATGCCCTTCGCCAAGAGCTTTGTTCCTTTGAACTCAAACTAAACAAGCGGCGACCATTTTGACACATGTTTCCTCACGCACGGCTGTGTGACCTCTGTCGAAATCCCCAACGACATGTGCATATCCCGGATTGGAGTACAACACCCCTCAAAGAAAGGAGTATTCGTTCAGTCGGCGCGATGAACAATCAGTGCCTTGACTTAGGAAGAGACACGCGCTTCTCAACAACTTTACACACCAACACGACTTTATTACACGACACATTTCTGCTTTCTTAGTTTGCCATGCACTTAGACAAGTAACATACACACGACACCCCCGGATATGCAACTTGACCTCGTGTTCTGCATATGTAATGATGACTGAGCAAGTTGAAATGCGTTGTTTAATGAAGTCGCTTAAACAATCAATTTCTACAAGTCTGTAGTTTTCACTTCAGCACGGAAACCATTATCTGCATCATCCCCGAGTCAAGTAGTGTAGAATAGAAACTTGACCCAACTTGAAGATTTTTTTCGAGTGAAAGATACACGTTACATGTGCTGATGGCATCTCCACATGAGCTTCCGTTGATAGCAAAATCGGCGAGGAATGGCAGGCAGGTTCTGAAGGCGAATGCCCCTCACTTAAATCTCACACTGGGGGGGAGGCACTCGGGGTTGTGTGTCACGCACGGTCAATGTTTACAAACGAAAGTTGATGGAAAGGAGGAGGAAGTGAACTGTGAGTCATCGCGGATGGGGGTGTTCTTCTTTACTCGTTGGAACAATTTCCAATTGTTCCAACGCATCTAATTTTTTGTTTACATCCGACACATGTAGCACTTTTAATTTGAATTCACGGACGTGCTTGGTCTCGAGTGAGTGTTTGGCGATCATTGATGAGGTGTTGCCTAAGATGGTGCACTTCTCGTGTTCTTTTGTTCGGGTGGAGATATTCCTACCCGTTTGGCCCACGCACTCACACTGTGTCGCACACAAACACCACTCTCCCTTGTATTATCAATCGCATCTTTGTTTTTGCACAGGAGTTGCGATGTGTTGAAGGGTGTGTGCCCTAAATGCCCTTAATGCCCTAAATTTGTCCTCCGGGAGTGCATTGGCTAACTGGTACGATTTGTCGTTGATGAAAGTCCACCTCATCACGCCTGAAGCTACCCAATTTATTCCAAGGTGCGATTCGCATGTATCAATTAATTATATTGGGCACATCCCGTTCCTGAAAATTGTATACTGCAGTCAGTGGGTTACAATACAAAACACCTAGACAACGTATATTTAACTTTGACACACATGTCTCAGGGGGATTGTAAAACCCTCAGTGTCTTTTCCTACTACTTTTCGAGTGTGCATCTCTACGGGAGAGATTGGCCCTAAATGAGACCTAAACGAATTTTCCCGGAGCGCACCCCTGATCGATGTATTGAAGACACAGCCTGGCCGGCATTCGTTGCTGCAGGAAGGACCGCGGAAGAGGGCAAGGGAGGGGGCGTTCACCGAAATCATGATTCAACAGCCCCCGAGTGCCTCCCGTTTCCAGGGCAACAAGACGGACGTGAGGAACGACAAGAATCCCAACGAAGAAGCCCTGAATTGTCTCACAACGTGGAGAAATCCGCCAAGAATGAGGACTTATGGACCAGAATATCCATGTTTCATCTTTGCTTACATTCGAGGTAAAAATAAAACTCCCCGGAAGGTTCAGTCTGTTTTCGAACAGTCAATCTGTTTTCAAGCGCTTTTACCGTCGCTTTTTATTTCTTAAAGAATCGACACTTGAAAAAAATGTTTTCGTATTATTTCTCGCCATACCTAGCATGTAATCAGTAATAATGGATTCTTATGCTGTCGTATAAGTTGTTGAATCATAGTTAAAGATGGAGAGCAAAGATGTACTATGACTGAGGCTGTACGTGACTCTTCGTGATATCCATAGCGGATCAAATTACCTGAGAGTTTTTACCGGGCCTCCCATTATTGCACCATACGTCACTTGGCGCCAGTGGTGGCCAAGCCGCGGTTTGATACTGCTTTGAATATGGCTCGTCTGTTTTCTGATCACGAGGAATTTTAATCCTATTTTTTTTATTTTACGATAATCTGTAAAATATATTTTGTTGCTTTTTTAAAAACGTCCGCTTCATTGTCACTTTCAGTCCATTTAAATTGAGTAAAATATTTAAAAAGCACGGCCCAAATCTCTAATATTTATTTTAATTTCTCAATGCTGTGCTCCATTATAACGATTAAACTATCATGTTGTATCATAATGGAAAGGAGCATCGAAAAGAACAGATGGAAATTTTAAGACGAAAGCGAAAAATAGGTTGGGACGGGAATCTCATTCTAAGGTTGAGGAGAGAAAGAAATGCGCTCGAAGGGAATACTCGACACCTTTATGAAAGAAAACTATAAATTAAACTTGCATACTTAGATGCACGCCTTTTAAGATAGGTTATAAATAACACTTTGAACAAAAATACAGTTAAATAGCCAAAAAAAACCTGGCATCTTTCTCTACAAAAATCCCTTTCTTAATTTCCGAATGTTTCCTTCCTCCCTTCAACCCGTCCAAAATCCCTATCCTGTTCCTGCCCTTTGATCGTTTGCCTAACATTCTCCCTCTATTACCTTCTTCAACATTCCACTACCGCTCAATACGCCTTTCATCCATCCTTCCTGCCTCCATAGGATTTTTCTCAACAAACCCATCTCCTCACCCACCATCTCCAGCACTTCATCGTTTGTTTTCCTTTCGGTCCATTTCACCTTCTCCATTCTTCCCCACACCCACATTTTAAAAGTTTCAAATCCACACGTATCACCAACCTTTAATGACCATAAATTTGCCACAAAATCACGCTGTATACAGAAGTTTTCACTAGTCATCATTACCATTATAATTAATGTGCCTGTCATCAACTCCCTCCTACTTCAGAAAGTTCCTTTGCCTGGTGCAATTCTTCTCCTTACGTCAATACTACCTAGAGCATATTAATCCAAAACACTTTCGAGTTACGTAAATGGCTATTTTTTTTAATTATACCTTCTTAATTCCTCCGCCACACGCCCTTGCGGTGGCTTTCGGGGTATTAAGTACATGTAGATGAACCTTTGTTTTATTAATATTGATTCTCATCCCATATCGGGCACACTGAATTTCCAATTCATTCAACAATGCTTCCAACCCCTCGGCCGACTGACAAATCAAGGCTTGGTCATCAGGAAACTTAATTGATTGTACGAACACCTCTCCGACTTTCATTCCTACCTCCAGTTCTTCCCATGCTAACACTTCATTAGCAATGTTAATGGGTTGCTGTTTTTGGTCGAAACTGTTCAATTTTGGTACAAATTTCGTGGTGACCCGTGTTATGCCCAAATTATTGCTAAAAATCGAATGGCACGAGCCAATCGATATGTTTAGGTCCTCAGCAACTTCTCTAACGGCGATTCGACGATTGGCCAATTCCATTTTCTTCACTTCATCAATGTTTTCGTCTGTTGTTGACGTGCTCGGGCGTCCGGCGCGCTCTTCGTCGTTCACATTTTCTCGGCCCTCTGAGAACATTTTGCACCATCGATAAACGTTTCTTCGGTCCAAGTTAGCTTCTCCACATACCACAGTAAACAGTCGAAATGCGTCCGTGCACTTAATTTCGTTTTTCACACAGAAGTTCATCCTTTCATCCATTTTTTGGAACAGGTAAAAATCGAAGATAAGTCAAAACAGGTCCAAGAACAGCCGTAAACAAGTAACTGAACATTAAAAATGGCCGAACTTTTCGGCATAAGTGAGAGACTTAAGTGCCAAAATACCGTCACACAAAAAATGGGAAATTAAACATACGTATCCCGCGGAAATTCAAAATTCGCAATACTTTTGAACAGACTTTATCTGTACCTCTCCTGTGTTCCTCCTTTATGTGTGTTCCTATCCCCTTTCTTTATATCTATTTCTATGTAAATAAATATTTGTTCGCCGCATGGCGGGATTTCGTGTTTGAATGCGTATATATATATATATATATATATATATATATATATATATATATATATATATATATATATATATATATATATATTTTTTTTTTTTTTAGGTAATCTACCGGTTAAGGTAGGTTTTTGGATGGACCCAACTATCAAATAAACATTTTGTGACTCCCCACCTAGCAAACTAATCTATATCAGGTCCCTCTTCATCTCGGTGTACTTCTTTCCTCCCTTCATCTCGTCCAACATCCCTATCCTGTTCCTACCCTTACCTCGCTTGCCCAACATTCTTCCCTCTATTACCCTCTTCAACATTCCACTACCGCTCAATACGCCCTTCATCCATTTTTCCTGCCTCCATAGGATTTCTCTCAACAAACCCCTCTCCTCCCCCACCATTTCTAGTACTTCCTCATTTGTTTTCCTTTCGGTCCATTTCACCTTTTCCATTCTTCTCCACACCCACATTTCAAAAGCCTCCAATCTACGTCTATCCTCCTGCTTCAGCGACCACGTTTCCGCGCCGTACATAGCTACGCTCCATATCAGAGTTTTTACGAGTCTTGTCTTAACATCCCTACTCAACGTCCCCGTCATCAACTCCCTCCTCCTTGAGAAAGCCTCCTTGCCTAGCGCAATTCTTCTCCTTACGTCCCTACCACTTTGACCGTGTTGGTCCAAAACACTTCCGAGATATGTAAACTGTTCTACCTGCTCTATTTTTTCCCCGCCTATTTTAATATTTAGCTTAGCCTTTTTCTTTCTGGAAAATCGCATAACCTTTGTTTTATTAATATTTATTCTCATCCCATATTTATCGCACTGAACCTCCAATTCACTCAACAATGCTTGCAACCCCTTGGCTGACTGAGCAACTAATGCTTGGTCATCAGCAAACCTAACCGATTTTACGAATTCCCCTCCGACTTTCATTCCTACCTCCAGTTCTTCCCATGCCTCTTTAATCATTTCCTCTACATATACGTTGAACAGTACCGGTGACAATGGGCAACCCTGCCTTACACCTCTTCCTAACACTGCCCATCCGGACTCTCCGTTCCCCACTCGCACCTGAGCAGTCTGAGACATGTACAGGTTGCGGATCAGTCTCCTGTCCCTCCAATCCATTCCTATTTTCTGCAATACACGCATTAATTTTTCCCAATTCACTCTATCAAACGCTTTTTCGAAATCTACAAAACAGGCAAAAACGTCCTGATTGTATTCTATATTCCTCTCGACTAGTGATCTCATTACTGCAATGGCATCACGCGTACCTCTTCCTTTCCTGAACCCAAACTGATCATCCCCTAAGTAATCATTTGCCTTACTCTCTATCCTTTTGTTGATGATCCTGAGAATAACTTTAGCTGCGTGGGATATCAAACTTATTGTTCTGTAATCCTCACATGACGAAGCCTTTGCCTTTTTTGGAATAGGAACTAACACCGATCTCACAAAATCTTCCGGCCAGATTCCTTCCTCATAGATACTACGAATCAGTCCATATATGGCCTTCTTCCCACCTTTCCCTAACCATTTCAACATTTCTACAGGAATATTGTCCACCCCCACAGCCTTATTTGCTTTCATCTCCTTTAATGCCCTTTCTATTTCATCGTCGAGTATGCCTGGACCTAAGCTATCTTCTTCTACGTCATGTTCCTTTTCTATGTCTAACCTTGTCGGCCTAAGTTCTTTACCATACAGTGTTTCTATATATTCCTTCCATCTCTCTTGGATTTTTCCTGGTTCAACTATTATCTTACCCCATTTATCTTTAACTGTTAGCACACATCTTGCCTTCTTACTTCCCGATAATAACTTAACCTTGCTGTATAGAGCACCAATTTCACCCTTCTTCTGTAAACTTTCCATATCCTCGCATTGCGTTTTCCACCATTCTTCTTTTGCTTTATTTGTGGCCCTTCTCAATTTATTGTTTAACTCTTTGTACTTCATTTTGCCTAACTCTGTGTTTACATTTTTCCATCTTCTTCTCTCATCCATCTTATATATATATATATATATATATATATATATATATATATATATATATATATATATATATATATATATATATATATATAACTTAGACAGTAACACACAGCACGAGAACACATAAAAAGAACACTCACAATAATATCTTGATAATTTCGACGGACTTGAGCTCCGTCTTGGTCGCGTGGTCGCTGAAGCAGGAGGATAGACGTAGATTGGAGGCTTTTGAAATGTGGCTGTGGAGAAGAATGGAGAAGGTTACATGGACCGAAAGGAAAACAAATGAGGAAGTACTAGAAATGGTGGGGGAGTAGAGGGGTTTGTTGAGAGAAATAATATGGAGGCAGGAAAAATGGATGAAAGGCATATTGGGCGGTAGTGGAATGTTGAAGAAGGTAATAGAGGGGAGAATGTTGGGCAAGCGAGGTAAGGGCAGGAACAGGATAGGGATGTTGGACGGGATGAAGGGAGGAAAGAAGTACACAGAGATGAAGAAGGACCTGATATAGATTAGTTTGCTAGGTGGGGAGTCACAAAATGTTTATTTGATAGTTGTGTCCATCCAAAACCTACCTTAACCGGTAGATTACCTCATATATATATATATATATATATATATAACTTAGACAGTAACACAAAGCACGAGAACACATAAAAAGTATACTCACAATAATATCTTGATAATTTCGACGGACTCGAGCTCCGTCTTCTTCGGAAGATAAGATATGACTGTGAGTCCGTTGAAATTATCAAGATATTATTGTGAGTGTTCTTTTTATGTGTTCTCGTGCTGTGTGTTACTGTCTAAGATTTTTATTCAACACTTCTGTGTTACTTCGAAGAAATCATCTATGTATATATATATATATATATATATATATATATATATATATATATATATATCACGAGGAATGAACGCGGGGAGAAAGCAATTGAATTCTGCAGGAGACAGGGGTAAGTCATCAGTAACACATGGTTTAGACACCACAAAAGGCGTAGGTATACATGGAAAATGCCAGGTGACTCAGAAAGGTATCAGTTAGATTATATTATGGTTAGGCACAGGTTTAGGAACAGTGTGATAAATTCGCACAGTTTCCCAGGAGCGGATGCGGACTCTGACCACAATTTAGTTGTTATAAAATGTAATGTTCGTTTCAAGAAGATAAGGCAAGGGCGGTGGGTTAAAAAATGGAATTTAGAAGCAGTAAATGAATTAACGAGGAAGGAGTATCAGGAGGCTGTAGAGAAAATGATGGATGACGGTAAAGAACTGAGTACTATCGAAGAAAAATGGGAATGCTTCAGGAAGGGATACTGGAAGCCGCTAAAGACACTATAGGAACCGTTAACGGGAAAAGGATAGGGAGACCATGGGTAACGGATGAGATGATTGCAAAGATGGATGAGAGAAGAAGATGGAAAAATGTAAACACAGAGTTAGGCAAAATGAAGTACAAAGAGTTAAACAATAAATTGAGAAGGGCCACAAATAAAGCAAAAGAAGAATGGTGGAAAACGCAATGCGAGGATATGGAAAGTTTACAGAAGAACGGTGAAATTCGTGCTCTATACAGCAAGGTTAAGTTATTATCGGGAAGTAAGAAGGCAAGATCTGTGCTAACAGTTAAAGATAAATGGGGTAAGATAATAGTTGAACCGGGAAAAATCCAAGAGAGATGGAAGGAATATATAGAAGCACTGTATGGTAAAGAACTTAGGCCGACAAGGTTAGACATAGAAAAGGAACATGACGTAGAAGAAGATAGCTTAAGCCCAGGCATACTCGACGATGAAATAGAAAGGGCATTAAAGGAGATGAAAGCAAATAAGGCTGTGGGGGTGGACAATATTCCTGTAGAAATGTTGAAATGGTTAGGGAAAGGTGGGAAGAAGGCCATATATGGACTGATTCGTAGTATCTATGAGGAAGGAATCTGGCCGGAAGATTTTGTGAGATCGGTGTTAGTTCCTATTCCAAAAAAGGCAAAGGCTTCGTCATGTGAGGATTACAGAACAATAAATTTGATATCCCACGCAGCTAAAGTTATTCTCAGGATCATCAACAAAAGGATAGAGAGTAAGGCAAATGATTACTTAGGGGATGATCAGTTTGGGTTCAGGAACGGAGAGGTACGCGTGATGCCATTGAAGTAATGAGATCACTAGTCGAGAGGAATATAGAATACAATCAGGACGTTTTTGCCTGTTTCGTAGATTTAGAAAAAGCGTTTAATAGAGTGAATTGGGAATAATTAATGCGTGTATTGCAGAAAATAGGAATGGATTGGAGGGACAGGTGACTGATCCGCAACCTGTACATGTCTCAGACTGCTCAGGTGCGAGTGGGGAACGGAGAGTCCGGATGGGCAGTGTTAGGAAGACGTGTAAGGCAGGGTTGCCCATTGTCACCGGTACTGTTCAACGTATATGTAGAGGAAATGATTAAAGAGGCATGGGAAGAACTGGAGGTAGGAATGAAAGTCGGAGGGGAATTCATAAAATCGGTTAGGTTTGCTAATGGCCAAGCATTAGTTGCTCAGTCAGCCAAGGGGTTGCAAGCATTGTTGAGTGAATTGGAGGTTCAGTGCGATAAATATGGGTTGAGAATCAATATTAATAAAACAAAGGTTATGCGATTTTCCAGAAAGAAAAAGGCTAAGCTAAATATTAAAATAGGCGGGGAAAAATAGAGTAGGTAGAACAGCTTACATATCTCGGAAGTGTTTTGGACCAATACGGTCAAAGTGGTAGGGACGTAAGGAGAAGAATTGCGCTAGGCAAGGAGGTATTCTCAAGGAGGAGGGAGTTGATGACAGGGACGTTGAGTAGGGATGTTAAGACAAGACTCGTAAAAACTCTGATATTGAGCGTAGCTATGTACGGCGCGTAAACGTGGTCACTGAAGCAGGAGAATAGACGTAGACTGGAGGCTTTTGAAATGTGTGTGTGGAAAAGAATGGAGAAGGTGAAATGGACCGATAGGAAAACAAATGAGGAAGTACTAGAGATGGTCGGGGAGGAGAGGGGTTTGTTGAGAGAAATCCTATGGAGGCAGGAAAAATGGATGAAAGGCGTATTGAGCGGTAGTGGAATGTTGAAGATGGTATTAGAGGGGAGAATTTTGGGCAAGCGAGGTAAGGGCAGGAACAGGATAGGGATGTTGGACGGGATGAAGGGAGGAAAGAAGTACACCGAGATGAAGAGGGACCTGATATAGATTAGTTTGCTAGGTGGTGAGTCACAAAATGTTTATTTGATAGTTGTGTCCATCCAAAAACCTACCTTAACCGGTAGATTACCTAATAACAATAATATATATATATATATATATATATATATATATATATATATACATATATACATATAGATGATTTCTTCGAAGTAACACGGAAGTGTTGAATAAAAAACTTAGACAGTAACACACAGCACGAGAACACATAAAAAGAACACTCACAATAATATCTTGATAATCTCGACGGACTTGAGCTCCGTCTTCTTCGGAAGATAAGATATGACTAAGGAAAAGGGTACGCGGTGCAGAGAGCGTATGGGACGAGGGAGAGGGGAAAAAACAGTCAGTGGGGGAGGGGGAAGGAGGGGTATTTGGAGGGGGAGAAAGCGGAGCGGGGAACAGGTGGTGGGAGAGGGGTGAAGGAGGAGGTTATGGAGGGGGAAAGGGAGGCCAGAGGGGAGGGGAGATGGAATAAGGAGGATGCGGAAATAGTAACAAGTGACACAGAAAACTAACAATACATCCACAGATCCCACAACACCCATGACCAAGGCATCAACTCACCAAGTCATCATAAGGGCTTGACAAGTCAAAACACAGGACAAGGATGACAAAATGTATGCGGATGAATAAATTGTCCCACCACCTCGCAAGAAACAAATCCAACTCCATCCATCTCAGCCCCACCCGCCCATTTAGTGAACGACATTGAGACCCGGATGTTGATAGGCTTTACACAGCCATATAAATGCCAATTCCATTGTTTTTAATTTTATAGGGTTAACGGATGGGGGAAGGGATGCTAGCACGGAAACATTGTAACAGTGGTTGAAGGGGGTGTAGTAGTGGGAGGCATGTTTTGGGATGGGAAGACTCGCGGACGGGGAGGTGGGATTACATGAGGCGCGATGATTGTTCACCCTGAGGTTCAGGGGTGTAGAGCACTGGTCTATATAAAATGCCAGGCAGAGTTTGCAAGTCAGAAGATAGATTACCTTCTGAGATGTGCAAGAGGAGTGGGGGAAGGGCGAGAGAGAGTTAAAAGGTGGGATGGAGAGGGGTGGAGTGGTGAAAATAGGACAAGTTTTGCATCTTGCTCGCAAGCACGGAGTGGGTGTGATTCTGTGGGTGGGAGGGGATTTGGAAAGAGGCTTGGTGGATTTGAGGAGATCTGATAGGGGTGCGGGCCGTTTGAAGGTAACAGAAGGGCATTTAGGAAGAAGGTTGGACGAAACGTTGGGATTTTTGAGGATGGGGTACAGGTCTTTGAGGGTTAATTTAAGGGACTGGATGCCAGGGAAGTAGGTGGTGCATATTTAGAGAGGGTGGGAGTCTGTGGTTGAGGGAGGATTGGGGGTGTAGGATTGTTTTAGGATTTTTTTGTGAAGGAGAGAATCTGGGTATCCCCGTTGGAGGAGGGAATGGTGAAGGTTGTTGAGGTATTTGTTGAGGGATTCGGGATGGTTGCAAATGCGGTGCCCTGGATAGAGAGATCTCCTGATAATAACTTAACCTTGCTGTATAGAGCACCAATTTCACCCTTCTTCTGTAAACTTTCCATATCCTCGCATTGCGTTTTCCAACATTCTTCTTTTGCTTTTTTTGTGGCCCTTCTCAATTTATTGTTTAACTCTTTGTACTTCATTTTGCCTAACTCTGTGTTTACATTTTTCCACCTTCTTCTCTCATCCATCTTTGCAATCATCTCATCCGTTACCCATGGTTTCCTTATCTTTTTCCCGTTAACGGTTCCTATAGAGTCTTTAGCGGCTTCCAATATCCCTTTCTTGATACATTCCCATTTTTCTTCGATAGTACTCAGTTCTTTACCGTCATCCATCATTTTCTCTACAGCCTCCTGATACTCCTTCCTCGTTAATCCATTTACTGCTTCTAAATTCCATTTCCTAACCCGCCGCCCTTGCCTTATCTTCTTGAAACGAACATTACATTTCATAGCAACTAAATTGTGGTCAGAGTCCGCATCCGCTCCTGGGAAACTGTGCATATATATATATATATATATATATATATATATATATATATATATATATATATGTGTGTGTGTGTGTGTGTGTGTGTGTGTGTGTGTGTATGTATGTATGTATGTATATATATATTCATATTATACCTAAATAAAATGTAGAAAAATATTTATTCTTATTATATGTATTTATAAGTATATGTATCTATGTGTGTTGATGTGTTCTCTTGTTTCAACCGCATACTCCTTTGGTGTTCAATATTGTCCATATTTTATCTCTCTCTCAAAAGCAGAATCTCTGAGCAGGCCCACCAGCAAAATAATTAACCTATTATCGATTTGTTATGATCTTGAATTTTGCTGTCTTCCCAAACTCACGAAAGCTTACCTAACAACAGGGATCAAATTTAGCCATGGGTCGACGCTGTGAGAACAAGGTTCAAACTAATCCTACTCAAGGAAATACTTTGTATTGCCATTCATCAGCATCGGCACAATGACGGCGGCGTATCTTCCACCGATGATAGATCATATTTCATTCGACGTACAAAGTCAATGTTACGAGTATTTATAGCGTCGTACGTGGCGCCCTCCGCACCGCATTGGCGTCGGTCTCGCGGGTGGGATGCCTTCATGCGACGGCTTCCCTTTCTTCGCCGGTGGATGGGTCTGCCCCTCCGCTGCGCTGACCCTCGCCGAGAGCAACAAGCCCCCCCCCCTAACGCATCTCTGATGAGGCCCTTGCCCACGGGAGTGCCCCTAATTTCCACTCGGGGCGTCAGGGCATTAATTTCCCTCGGATTTATTCTGCTCACGTAAACACCGCCTTTATTTTTAACGAACCCATCAAATCCTAGGGTGTTAAAATAAACTCCTTTCATCTCGGACGGTGAATGTGCCGCGAACGAGGAACGAAAATAACTAGGGATTAATGTGAGGGTGATGAATTAGATTTAGTTGCCCCACGCACCCACACTTCGCCACATTCCCTACCCTTGCAATTTCCACCGGCGTCCTTGGCGTTTATAGGTTGAATGGAAGAGCGGTCATGACGGTCTTGTATCAGCCGGCCCTTCTAAAATAAAACCGTTTTAACCAACACGTTCCCACACTCAGATGGGGGAGTTTAACGGTACCTGAAACTTGATTCTGTGAGCAGGAACAGTATGAAAACGATGAGGGGGAAACTCTCGAAGGGAAAAATCTTTTGATTCGGCCGCGTAATTTCCCTGAGGACCTATCCCTGTTATTTGTGTTTCGTAAAACATCTTAAATAATGACAAGACTGACATTTTTGAAGATTCTTTAAACGAACACGAGTAATTCACGTAAAATATCGCTCAGCGTGCGAAGGTTGTTTAGGATTTCTACTTTTCTCCGGAGCGAATAAATATCATATACATTTCCAGATCGACACCCACAAAAAGCCTTAATCTATATTCAACTCTTAAACTTGCCTAATACGCAATTCGTTCATCCGACATTTTGACCCATTTTATTCCAACTGTCACCCGTCCTCCGAGGCGACAATTCACAATCAAATTGCGCAATGCGACATAGTTAACATAGGACGACAAAAAGTGCAAAACATGGGATCTTTCGTCCATTATTGGGTTTATTTCTAAGCCACGGCTTCTGTCTCCTGATGCCTGAGTTGCATGTTACATGTGTATGTGTTAATGTATTTGCATGAATATATGCAACTCCGGGTGGGTCAATCGCCATTAATTTGTCAGTTTTTCATTTAGTTTTATTCTGTTTTACTGGTGGTGACCTAGCACCCCTGCCACACGCCCTGGCTACGGCTTGCGGGGGCATTATGCAGATGCACATAGGTGCCAGAACCGGAAGTTTTTGCAGCAAATGCCGAAATTATTCCTAAAATGTCTTCCAAGTCATTTTTTTAGCACAATGTTAGTTAACAACAGCAGGTTTCCCTGGGCACGTAATTCAAACAAAGGTGTTCGGTCAATCCTCGAGCATACGTCAGAAAGACATACAGAGATGACCTTGAGCGGAGCCTAGAGGAGCAAGGCAAAAGGAACGTCAAAGTAATTGGTTAGGTCACGGGTAGTCTCTCCCTAATTATCCGTTACAAACTATTACGTATTGCTATTGGATTAATGGCAATATTCGGGTAAATTTTAACAATTTTATCTTAAACCAACCATTGTTTCGGTAAATTGTGACATTATGAAGACGTCGCGTCGGCTCACGTGAGCGGCCTCCATGCATCATCGTTTATAGCAATACCGTATACCATCACTATATATAATTGTATACAAGGATATATGAATTTATTAAGTAATCCACCTGTTAAGGTAAGTATGTAAATGGACAAAACTATCAAATAAATAGTGTGTGACTCCAAACAAAACCCAACCCAGCAACCTACCTTAAATCAGGTCCCTCTTCATCTCTGCGTACTTCTTTCCTCCCTTCATCCCGTCCAACATCCCTATCCTGTTCCTGCCCTTTCCTCGCTTGCCCAACATTCTCCTCGCTACTACCTTTCTTCAACATCCCACTACCGCTCAATACGCCTTTCATCCATTTTTTCTGTCTCCATAGGATTTCTCTCAACAAACCCCTCTCCTCACCCACCATCCCTAGTACTTCCTCATTTGTTTTCCTTACGGTCCATTTCACCTTCTCCATCCTTCTCCACACCCACATTTCAAAAGCCTCCAATCTACGTCTATCCTCCTGCTTCAGTGGCCACGATTCCGCGCCGTACATAGCTAAGCTCCATATCAGAGTTTTTACGAGTCTTGTCTTAACCTCCCTACTGAACGTCCCCGTCATCAACTCCCTCCTCCTTGAGAAAGCCTCCTTGCCTAGCGAAACTCTTCTCCTTACGTCCCTACCACTTTGACCGTATTGGTCCAAAACACTTCCGAGATATGTAAACTGCTCTACCTGCTCTATTTTTCCCCTTAATCATTTCCTCCACACATACGTTAAAGAGCAGCGGTGATAATGGCCAATCCTGCCTTACCCCTCTTCCTAACACTGCCCTAATTTCTGTGTCAGATTCTGCCACGCTGAAGCAGGAGGATAGACGTAGATTGGAAGCTTTTGAAATGTGGCTGTGGAGAAGAATGGAGAAGGTTAAATGGACCGAAAGGAAAACAAATGAGGAATTACTAGAGATGGCTGTTGAGGAGAGGGATTTTTTGAGAGAAATCCTATGGAGGCAGGAAAAATGGATGAAAGGCGTATTGAGCGTTAGTGGAATGTTGAAGAGGGCAATAGAGGGGAGAATGTTGGGCAAGCGAGGAAAGGGCAGGAACAGGATAGGGATGTTGGACGGGATGAAGGGAGGAAAGAAGTACACCGAGATGAAGAGGGACCTGATATAGATTAGTTTGCTAGGTGGGGAGTCACAAAATGTTTATTGATAGTTGTGTCCATCCAAAACCTACCTTAACGGATTACCTAATAATAACACTGTCCATCCTGACTCTCCGTTCCCCACTCGTACCTGAGCAGTCTGAGACATGTACAGGTTGCGGATCAGTCTCCTGTCCCTCCAATCCATTCCTATTTTCTGCAATACACGCATTAATTTTTCCCAATTCACTCTATCAAACGCTTTTTCGAAATCTACAAAACAAGCAAAAACGTCCTGATTGTATTCTATATTCCTCTCGAGTAGTGATCTCATTACTGCAATGGCATCACGCGTACCTCTTCCTTTCCGGAACCCAAACTGATCATCCTCTAAGTAATCACATGCCTTACTCTCCATCATTTTGTTGATGATCCTGAGAATAAGTTTAGCTGCGTGGGATATCAAACTTATTGTTCTGTAATCCTCATATAATGTAGCCTTTACCTTTTTCAGAATAGGTATTAACACTGATTTCACAAAATCTTCCGGTCAGATTCCTTCTTCATAGATACAACGAATCAGTCCATAAAGGGCCTTCTTCCCATATTTTCCTAAACACTTCAACAATTTCAAAGGGATGTTGTCTACACCCGCGGCCTTATTTACTTTCATCTCCTTTAATGCCCTTTCTATTTCATCGACGAGTATGCCTGGACCTAAGCTATCTTCTTCTACGTCATGTTCCTTTTCTATGTCTAACCTTGTCGGCCTAAGTTCTTTACCATACAGTGTTTCTATATATTCCTTTCATCTCTCTTGGATTTTTCCTGGTTCAACTATTATCTTACCCCATTTATCTTTAACTGTTAGCACAGATCATGCCTTCTTACTTCCCGATAATAACTTACCTTCCTGTATTGAGCACCAATTTCACCTTTCTTCTGTAAACTTTCCATATCCGCGCATTGCGTTTTCCACAAATCTTCCTTTTCTTTATCTGTGGCCCTTCTCAATTTATTGTTTAACTCTTTGTACTTCATTTTGCCTAACTCTGTCTTTACATTTTTCCATCTTCTTCTCTCATCCATCTTCGCAATCATCTCATCCGTTACACATGGTTTCCTTCTCCTTTTCCCTTTAACGGTTCCTATAGTGTCTTTAGCGGCTTCCGATATCCATTGCTTGATACATTCCCATTTTTCTTCGATAGTACTCAGTTCTTTACCGTCATCCATTATTTTCTCTACAGCCTGCTGATACTCCTTCCTCGTTAATCCATTTAATGCTCCAAAATTCCATTTCCTAACCCGCCGCCCTTGCCTTATCTTCTTGAAACGAACATTACATTTCATAACAACTAAATTGTGGTCAGAGTCCGCATCCGCTCCTGGGAATCTGTGCGAATTTATCACACTGTTCCTAAACCTATGCCTAACCATAATATAATCTAACTGATACCTTTCTGAGTCACCTGGAATTTTCAATGTACAGCTTCGCCTTTTGTGGTATCTAAACCATGTGTTGGTGATGAATAACCACTGTCACCTGCACAACTCCATTTCTTTCTACACGCATTCATTCCTTGTGCCTAACCCATAGTCCCCCACGTCACCACCCTCTCTTCCTTCGCCTACCGTCTTATTCCAATCCCCCATCACCATCAAATGTTTCCCTGCAGGAACACATGCGATGATATCCTCTAACTCATCATACATCCTATCGACTTCTTCCTCCTTGTGGTTGCTCGGTGGCATGTACACCTGAGCAACGACCAAGTTCGTCGGTTCTACTTTAATCTCTATTATTAATATTTCATCCGTTGCCTGCTTTATGCTGACTAATCTTCTTCCTACCTCTTTATTTAATATTACGGAAACCCCTCGTTGGTTCTCGTCCCCGCTGCTGTACATTATTCTATAATTATCATTCTAGTAATTCCTGCTATCCTTCCATATCGCCTCGCATATACCTAAAATTATCTATATTAACTCTTTCCATCGGACGCTTAATATTCTTTAATTTGCCTGTCCTCGACATTTTCCTGACATTCCTCTTATACTATTTTCCCAAATCATGTTCATACGAAATACATAATAAATTGTGTGGGAAAATCCGCCAAATTCAAATTTCCCTTTCTCCGAATAATATTCAAGAAGACAGCCTTCTTATATAACCCTATATGTGCTCCGTGTATTCTTAGTTCTTCTTTGACCCAGGCCCTGGTTTCTTTAGAACCCTCCCACCTTTCTACCCGCTTTTGTTTTTTTCCAACACGCTCCACGTCTCCAAAATATCACAAAATGCTACGATCCACATGAACCTTTCAACCTCTCTCTCTCTTATTTTGCAATGGCGTCTCACTCTGGAGCAGCAGCCGCCTCCCTTCGTCGGAAACGCCTCCTCAGCTTGGGTTTATCATGTGCGGTGTCCGTCGAATCCCTCGCTTCCGCCCCGGGATGAAGGGTTCCACTCATCCCGACTCCTTCGTGGCGCAACCCCTCCGGCTCCGCGCACTATTCGTCGGGAGAAATTCATACGAGCGCCATTTTTCACTTTTTGCGGGCACATTAGTGAACCGTGAAAGGGAGGCGAACGTTGGGCGAGTGAAGGACGCGGAAGCGATGTGGAAGGCATTCATTTTGGGCAAACGCGCTTGAGGAGGGTGATGCATCAATTTCAGACAGGCTCGATCCCTACCATTTTTAATAATAGGCATGCAATATGTTCCCCTAACTATGAACAGATCCGAAGGAGAGTGAAAAAATATTTGTGGGTCACCGCCATCCTTCCGGAATTCCTCTTATCACCGCATTGTAGTACTCATAGTTTGCGCGAAATTGACTGCACTTCGATGAGTGTTCAGTTAAAAATGATAACACAGGCCTACAAAAAAAATTTTTTTGGTGCCGGGAATCTTTGTGCTGATTTTAACTATATTTGTACAGCTGAATCCAAATATGAAATCCGTTTTTATTTAACAGCTCTACTTTTTTAGATATGGCACATCTTACGATTAGTTGTTTTAATATGTGATATATTCCGGAAAATAATTTTCAAAGTTAAACAAATCTATAAGTATACTAATTTATAACCACTCTGCGGTGTTCCTTTTATTTTCAATAAACTGTCAATAAGTTTTATGTATATTTCTATATTGTAGGCAAATGAGATTAAAAAACAAAAATCGTTTGTATCGACTTCGGTAAAAGATTTATTGATAGCTCCAAGCGTAGTTTAAAATGTGTACTTCTTCACAATGGTAACAGGTTTAGCGCAATACCAGTCATTCAACTAACATGAAAGAAGAATACGATACAATAGCATTGGTCTTACAGAAGATAAAATACCAGGAACATCGCTGGGTGATTTGTGTAGATTTAAAAATGGTGAACTTTCTTCTTGGGCAGCAAAGTGGCTACACAAAATATCCTTGTTTCTTGTGCCTCTGGGATAGCAGGGACAGACAAAACCACTGGAATAAGCAGGAGTGGCCTAAGAGAGAAAACTTGGTTGTTTGGGAAAGAAAACATCATTGCTGAATCTTTAGTTGAAAGAGAGAAAATTATCTTACCGCCTCTACATATTAAACTAGGCCTAATGAAGCAATTTGTAAAGGCTCTTGACAAGGATGGACCATGCTTCGGCTACTTAAGACTAAAAATGCCCCATATAAGTATTGAAAAACTTAAAGCTGGTATTTTTGAGGGGCCACAAATCAGACAACTTACAAAGGTTCCTGCTTTTGTCGAGTCAATGAATGAGATTGAAAAAATTAGCTGGATGTCATTTGTTGAGGTCATAAAACCTTTCTAGGAAATCACAAAAGTGAAAATTATATTGAGCTGGTAAACATTATGCTCAGTAACTTCAAATCACTTGGATGTAATATGAGCACAAAAGTTCACTACCTACACAGCCACTTAGACAATTTTCTTGGAAATTTAGGAGACAAGTGAAGAACGATGACCCCTAGAGCTGTGCTGGCGGGAGTAATAATAATTACTCCTGGAAGGGTCACCCATGCCAGATAGGTCGAAGGTTAGGAGCCAGGCGAAAGGTAGTCCACGCAGCGTCTGTTCCTCAGTGAGGCGGCTGCAATGGCGTCTGACCCCAGTGGGGCGGCCATTAAGTGATGGTGTCACGTTAAAAACACTATTGAGGAAGGCAACGGGAAACCACCTCAATTATGATTCCCAAGAATATATTGATGGGCACTATAGATAATATGAGTCCTGGCAACTACGGGACCCGGCCCAAGAGGCCGTGTGTCGTGCCCGGCAGCGGGAGAGGCAAGGCTTCCGCGGTCGTCATCCCACGAAACCCTTGCAGGGAAGAAATAACTTCAGAAGGACAGAAGACTCAGAAGAAGGCGAAAGTAGTTAGAATAGGAACCTGGAACATCAGGACAATGTTGAGGAGAGGCAAATTAGAAAATATCAAGCGAGAGATGGAAAGAGGTAACATAGACGTTTTAGGCCTCTGCGAGGTGAGATGGAAGGATAGCGGGGATTACTGGAGTGACAATTATAGAGTAATATACAGCGGCGGGGACGAGAGCCAACGAGGGGTTGCCGTATTTTTAAATAAAGGGGTAGGAAGAAGCGTAGTCAACATAGAGCAAGCGACAGATAGAATTTTACTCGTAGAGATTAAAGCAGAGCCGACGAACTTGGTCATTGTTCAGGTATACATGCCACCGAGCAACCACAAGGAGGAAGAAGTCGATAGGATGTATGATGAGTTAGAGGATATCATCGCGAGTGTTCCTGCAGGGCAACATTTGATAGTGATGGGGGATTGGAATGCGACGATAGGCGAAAGAAGAGATGGTGGTGAGGTGGGGGACTATGGGTTAGGCACGAGGAATGAACGCGGGGAGAAAGCAATTGAATTCTGCAGGAGAGAGGGGTTAGTCATCACTAACGCATGGTTTAGACACCACAAAAGGCGTAGGTATACATGGAAAATGCCAGGTGACTCAGAAAGGTATCAGTTAGATTATATTATGGTTAGGCACAGGTTTAGGAACAGTGTGATAAATTCGCACAATTTCCCAGGAGCGGATGCGGACTCTGACCACAATTTAGTTGTTATGAAATGTAATGTTCGTTTCAAGAAGATAAGGCAAGGGCGGCGGGTTAGGAAATGGAATTTAGAAGCAGTAAATGAATTAACGAGGAAGGAGTATCAGGAGGCTGTAGAGAAAATGATGGCTGATGGTAAAGAACTGAGTATTATCGAAGAAAAATGGGAATGTATCAAGAAAGGGATATTGGAAGCCGCTAAAGGAACCGTTAACGGGAAAAGGATAAGGAAACCATGGGTAACGGATGAGATGATTGCAAAGACGGATGAGAGAAGAAGATGGAAAAATGTAAACACAGAGTTAGGCAAAATGAAGTACAAAGAGTTAAACAATAAACTGAGAAGGGCCACAAATAAAGCAAAAGAAGAATGGTGGAAAACGCAATGCGAGGATATGGAAAGTTTACAGAAGAACGGTGAAATTGGTGCTCTATACAGCAAGGTTAAGTTATTATCGGGAAGTAAGAAGGCAAGATCTGTGCTAACAGTTAAAGATAAATGGGGTAAGATAATAGTTGAACCAGGAAAAATCCAAGAGAGATGGAAGGAATATATAGAAACACTGTATGGTAAAGAACTTAGGCCGACAAGGTTAGACATAGAAAACGAACATAACGTAGAAGAAGATAGCTTAGGTCCAGGCATACTCGACGATGAAATAGAAAGGGCATTAAATAAGATGAAAGCAAATAAGGCTGTGGGGGTGGACAATATTCCTGTAGAATTGTTGAAATGGTTAGGGAAAGGTGGGAAGAAGGCCATATATGGGCTGATTCGTAGTATCTATGAGGAAGGAATCTGGCCGGAAGATTTTGTGAGATCGGTGTTAGTTCCTATTCCAAAAAAGGCAACGGCTTCGTCATGTGAGGAATACAGAACAATAAGTTTGATATCCCACGCAGCTAAAGTTATTCTCAGGATCATCAACAAAAGGATAGAGACTAAGGCAAATGATTACTTAGGGGATGATCAGTTTAGGTTCAGGAAAGGAAGAGGTACGCGTGATGCCATTGCAGTAATTAGATCACTAGTCGAGAGGAATATAGAATACAATCAGGACGTTTTTGCCTGTTTTGTAGATTTCGAAAAAGCGTTTGATAGAGTGAATTGGGAAAAATTAATGCGTGTATTGCAGAAAATAGGATTGGATTGGAGGGACAGGAGACTGATCCGCAACCTGTACATGTCTCAGACTGCTCAGGTGCGAGTGGGGAACGGAGAGTCCGGATGGGCAGTGTTAGGAAGAAGTGTAAGGCAGGGTTGCCAATTGTCACCGGTACTGTTCAACGTATATGTAGAGGAAATGATTAAAGAGGCATGGGAAGAACTGGAGGTAGGAATGAAAGTCGGAGGGGAATTCGTAAAATCGGTTAGGTTTGCTGATGACCAAGCATTAGTTGCTCAGTTAGCCAAGGGGTTGCAAGCATTGTTGAGTGAATTGGAGGTTCAGTGCGATAAATATGGGATGAGAATCAATATTAGTAAAACAAAGGTTATGCGATTTTCCAGAAAGAAAAAGGCTAAGTTAAATATTAAAATAGGCGGGGAAAAAATAGAGCAGGTAGAACAGTTTACATATCTCGGAAGCGTTTTGGACCAACACGGTCAAAGTGGTAGGGACGTAAGGAGAAGAATTGCGCTAGGCAAGGAGGCTTTCTCAAGGAGGAGGGCGTTGATGACGGGGACGTTGAGTAGGGATTTTAAGACAAGACTCGTAAAAACTCTGATATGGAGCGTAGCTATGTACGGCGCGGAAACGTGGTCGCTGAAGCAGGAGGATAGACGTAGATTGGAGGCTTTTGAAATGTGGGTGTGGAGAAGAATGGAGAAGGTTAAATGGACAGAAAGGAAAACAAATGAGGAAGTACTAGAAATGGTGGGGGAAGAGAGGGGTTTGTTGAAAGAAATCCTATGGAGGCAGGAAAAATGGATGAAAGGCGTATTGAGCGGTAGTGGGATGTTGAAGACGGTAGTAGCGAGGAGAATGTTGGGCAAGCGAGGAAAGGGCAGGAACAGGATAGGGATGTTGGACGGGATGAAGGGAGGAAAGAAGTACGCAGAGATGAAGAGGGACCTGATATAGATTAATTTGCTATGTGGGGAGTCACAAAATGTTTACTTGATAGTTGTGTCCATCCAAAATCCTACCTTAACCGGTAGATTACCTAATAATAATAAGTGAAGAACAACGTGAAAGATTTCACCAGAATATAAAAACAATGGAAGCTCGCTACCAAGGAAGATGGGATAACCATATGATGGCAGATTACTGCTGGTGCTTAAAACGAGACTGTTTGAACAAAGTGCACTCAAGAAAATCGCGCAAAAGAAGCTTCTGATGTGTTAAGTGATGTTTTTATGTATTTTTTCTTTTCAATTTGTTTTATTACAGTAAACAATTTTAGTATTTGTGTTCAATTGTATTGTAAAATTCTGTTGTGTTTGTGGGTGATTTAACAGCCCTAGAAATAAATCAAGTCTTTAAATTTAGTGAGTTTTATTATTAATATAATATTTTATCATGTAGAATGTAGAATATGAATCATGTAGAAGATTTTTTTACGTAAGTAGCAACATATCTATATCTTGAAAACTATAGCTGATAGGAAAAACTAGTGTCATAATTGGATTCAGCACCCCAATTGTTCTTTAAATTAACATTAAAAGCTCCGGCACCAAAACCACTGTTGGCCTGTGATTTTGATACTTTGAATCGCATAATTGATTTTACAAATATCGAATTGAAATTACGACAACTGTCCATTAAGTAACTTGCGTTTTGATATAAAATATTAACCTGGTGACAAAACAAAGATTTATTATGTAAATGAATGAAAGGCACAATCTTAAACTATTTTTCCTCATATTTTTCATTCAATTTGAGGCAATTATCATAAGGAAACAAAATCTTTTCGATAACATCTCTGAAGAAATTTGCGGCCTCACAACCCTTTTTAAACCCTTGCCTACACCACCATGCAACTCTGCGTCCCTAGCTAAGCGCTGTGTTTGCAAGCTACGACTACGAGAGATCCTCTATCATCGGAAATCGGCGATTTTCACTACTTTTGTTAATTTTCACCGTCGGTTCATCCGTCACCACAAGGATAGGCCGAAGACCACTGCGCTGTCCTTTCGCTATGAACATCGCTGCTGTGGCCATTATTTTTAAACTGAGAATTCGCCGCTGACTCACTTCGCCCTCACCCGTTACTATTCCGTCCCCGTACACTTGGCAAGGTTGCTAATAAATTTCAAGCGGCCTGTCGCACAAAGATCGCACACTTCGCAACTCGCGTTGTGGTTTTCCATTGCAGTGCATTCCATTTTAACAGTTCGCGGAGGGCGCAAAGTGTAGAGGAACCACAGTCTGTCTGCACACACTCTGCCACAGGATCAGGTCTATGGACAGTTAGACACACCAAGAAGGTGGCCCTAGCCCCACCCACAACCACTTCGTCTAGGCAGGAAACGTAGGTTACTTTCTTCATAGCCATCCTTATTTTCCTACGTTAATCTTTTCTTTACCCATGTTCTAGGTTTCATTGTTCTTCCTCCAGTATTAGGTCAGCCTTTGCCGTTTCATGTTGCAACATGTTCAGTTCGCCGACTTAAACGATGGAAATAACACGAGGAGCTAATAGATTCATTGAAATGTTGCATCCTTAATAAATCGTCAGCAGAGACCTATGAAATGCTACAGGAGGCATATGGAGAGCGCATTCTTCGACATAACACAGCTATAAAATGGTTTTAAATGTTTACAGAGGGTAGATAATCAATTCAAAAGTATATTGGATCCGGAGCTTTTATCACTGCTCTTACGAAGTTAACATAAAGAGTGCTGATGCCATTGAGGGAAAAGATCGTTGAGAGGACAATCAGAAGTTTTGAATTGGATACAGAGGCTCATCATGATATTTTTTAGCACTAGAGGAAAACTAAATACTTATGATATTCAACGAGTCACCGAAAACCAAAGGAATCTCTTACCATACAAACACCAATCAAAGTTTAGCCTGAGAACGTCAACTAAGTCATTGCGATAGTGAAAACAATAATTTTCGTTGGACGAAATGTGATGACACAAGAGCATATTATTATCATATGGTAATCTACCCGTTAAAGTAGGTTTTCAGGTGGACACAACCACCAAATAAACACTTTGTGACTGCTATAAAAACACTATCCAGCAACGTACTCTACATCAGGTCCCTCTTCATCTCTGTGTACTTCCTTCATTCCGTCCAACATCCCTATCCTGTTCCTGCCATTTCCTCGTTTGCCTAACATTCTCCCATCTTTCGCCTAATCTTCAACATCCGCTTGACGATTAATACTCCCTTCATCCATTTCTCCCGACTCCTTTTAATTTCTCCCAACAAACCCCTCTCCTCGCCCACACTATCTATATGTTTTCCTTTGGGCCATGGTTTTCCTCCATGCTACTTTTGCTTTATTTGTGGTCCATTTAAATTTATGATTTAATCCTTTGCCTGACTTAATATTTAAATTCTTCCATCTTCTTCTCTCATCCATCTTTGTAATTATCTCATCCATGATCCATGGTTTCCTTCTCTTTTTTCCGTTAACGGTTCCTATAGTGTCTTTTGCGGCTTCCAATATCCCTTTCTTGATACATTCCCATTTTTATTCGATAGTACTCTTAACCGTCATCAATGATTTTCTCTACAGCCTACTAATACTCCTTACTTGTTAATCCATTTAAAGATTTTAGATTTTATTTCCTAACCCGCCGCCCTTGCCTTATCTTTTTGAAACGGACGCTACACTTTGTAACAACTAAATTGTGGTCAGAGTCAGCATCCGTTCCCGGGAAACTGTGCGAATCCATAACACTGCTCCTAAATCTGTTGGCATTTTCCATGCATACCTACGCATTTTGTGGTTTCTAAGCCATGTGTTGGTGATGACTAAGGCCTGTCTCCTGCACAACTCAATTTCATTCTCCCTTCGTTCATTCCCCGTACCTTTACCGTAGTCCCCCACCTCACCACCATCTCTTCCTTCGCCTACCGTCGCATTCCAATCCCCCATCATTATCAATGTTTCCCTGCAGGAACACTCGCGATGATATCCTCTAACTCATCGTACATCCTATCGACTTCTTCCTCCTTACTGGTTGCTCGGTGGCATGTATACCTGAACAATGACCGAGTTCGTCGGCCGGTTCGGTTAATCTCTCGAGTAATATACTATCAGTTGCTTGCACTATCTTCACTACGCTTTTTCCTACGTCTTTATTTAATATTACGGCAACACCTCGTTGACTCTCGTCCCCGCCGCTGTATATTATTTTATAATTGTCACTCCAGTAATCCTCACTATCCTTCCATCTCACCTTGCATAGACCTAAAACATCTACATTACTTCTTTCCATCTCTCAATAGTGTTTTTAACGTGACACCATCACTTAATGGCCGCCCCACTGGAGTCAGACGCCTTTGCAGCCGCCTCACTGCACAAAAGCCCTTCCATCACGTCAAGGTTGTAGTCCATGGGAGGGAAGAGAATATTATTTTTCTTAAAATAAAGGCCCACGCAAGCAATTTTTTTAATAAATGGATAATGATTTGAAGTGAACTTCGTTTTAGTGTCAAATAATAATTTTACTAATTACAACCCGGAAAAAGTCCAAGAAAATGTTTTGATTTCCATTGCAACGAAAACAATGACTTCGTATGAAAACATTAGCAATAATAACACAATAATGTCACCTACTGAAGTACCACGACCCATTCCAACATGAAATTCTATTAAATGTTTTTCTTGAATTTCCGACGCGTTTTGAAAAACAAGAGCAGTGGATTTCAATTGAAACGGTTAAACACATTTAGCCAGAGTGAATTGGTGAAACAAATAGGGCCGCCTATATAGACCGACGGAAGAGTACTTATCTAACCATGTGCTTCATTTGAACACGAATGTATTCACTTTTTGTACCGTACTTCACTTCTCGCACGCCAATGAAGGCCTCACCCGAAAAGTTTAAAAGTCCCACAAGACATTGTTCGTAATGCAAGCGTATTTAAAAAAATAATAAAAGAAGAGTTCATTAAAATCCTTACAAAGTCTTTTGAAATTTGGGGAAAATATCGATCTAATGAATAACTAGGGAAAACTCGAAACGAAAATTATCAAATTATTACAGAATGTATAGTAACAATACTAACAACATATTGATTAATAATATCATCGATAGTCGGGAAATAATTGATTTGATGTTTATCGAATGAATATCGAATGAAAATTAACGATATTATCAATAATAGGGGGAAAGTGAACACGATTATTATCAAATTACTTTCGCATGCAATATATTTTAAAATCGATGATCGAGAAATATTTGTTTGAACAATTATCAAATGACAATCGCGAACGACTCGTCAATATTTACGTGAGTTGGGAAGCATGAGACGAGCAAATTATATAATGAATACACGGAATGACAGTAATCGATGCAGACAGATGTCGATACACATCTCTGGTATCGGACGGGTGCGCCTCGACTCTTCCGGGGAGGGGTTGGGAAAAGGAGAGGGCCGCCGAGTCCAAGATTAAACCCAGAGGGGGAGCACGCGGTGTGCTGCCCACCCGTCCGTCCCGCTCTGCTTGCTCGGCTCGACCCAATTCCGCGTGGCGATCCTCTTCTTTTTTCCTTTCTCTCCTCCGCCCCTCGAGACGGGCGTGGGCACAGCCCCCGCGACTTAAACCCACCCCCGCCCCACCAACACGCCCCCCGCCGCCGCCTCCAACTCTGATTCCGTCCGCGTGTTGCGGTGATGCGGAAAGGGGTGCTGCATTCCAGGGAGAGTGGGGGAGCGGGGGGGAAGACGAGCCTTGCAGTGCGCCGTTCCTTAAGATTTTAATAGAAGGTGCGCAGGTGGTCCACTGCGTTACCGAAAGACGAATACGGCGCGAATTGGTGGATTTGGTGGGTGCGTTTCAAGCGCTGACGCGTTGCCGCATTTCCATTGGACGACGAATACGCACTGAGCACACGCATGCAGTGAAACGCGGAAAGGAAGAAGCACGAATGTGGGCGGAGAGGTTGCAATACAATTCGTGGAGTTTGTGTCAACAAAACAATCATTGCGTCATTCATGATGCTGCTACGGATCTACAATGGAGTTCAACGGGGAAGAAAACAATGAAAAATCCCTAGGGCTGTAAAAACTTTGAGGTGAAAAACTGGTGAAGCGGGAAGACTCAGGCGAAAATTATTAAAACGGTTTCAATTCAATGAAGAAAAGATTTTCCCAAACGCATCGTCCCACAAAATCTCTTGAAAGGCGACATATCTGGTGTAAGAAAAAAATCGGGATGGTGTGCACTCCTCAGCAATTCGGTATAAAATTAAGTTTCCTTTCGTACGGCACCAATGAACTTGCTGTGGCCCCAGCATTGGATGCAATAGTATGTGTTTCAGCTTAATGAACACTTAGATCCCACCGTATTATAAGAGGGGACCTGAAGGTCTCAATTTCGCCCAGAATAAAGACGTTTATCTATCTATCTATCTATCTATTCAGCCAGGGTTAGAATTGGCACACTCGGGGAGCTGCTTCTCCCAGAATCAAATTGACTAAATCTATCATTCACGAAATTGAATCTAATAAGGTAAACTTTTAATTGGGCGAAAATGGAATTGTATAAATACTGACCGTGTAGGCCAGTGGTTCCCAAAGTGGGCGCTACCGCCCCCTGTGGGGCGGCGCTCTGGTCTATGGGGGCGGAAAGAGGCAAAGGGGGAGGTGGGGGGGCACCTCAGTGACATGTGACAATGTGACATTTGCGAAGACCTTCCTTTTGACTCCGATTTTAAGCTTCGTTTCTAAAGTTTACATTGTTTCTCGCGTCTGGAAGTTGTGTTTACTGACACTTTAAAGTAGAAACGGTTGAAAAATATTCCCCAGTCTTTCTCGCGCAGTCTTTCGAAGGGGTTTAATCTCATTTGGTATCTCTTTGAAACACAACTTCACGACACAGAGTACTTCGGCAGTAAGGTTCGGCGTGAATAAAACGGGTGTGATTGCGAAGAGGAACCAGCTTATCTGATCATTAGATTCGCAGTTTTTACAACAAGTATTTACCTCATATTACTCATATTCCAAACAATTCGGTTCCAACGATATTATCAAGGAGGTTTTATTGGCAAGTTATTTTTCATTCATCGCATAGTACCATCCTTGTTATAGTACTGTCAAATCATTTTTTGTATTATTTTATGTATATAATTAAAAAAGAATACCTTTTCTCTCATACATCTCATCGCCTCGCCTCATCCGTCAATGAGTGGTCGTCACCATGGTTGTGTTGCATACTTGAGAAAATTTGTACCAAATGCTTTCACTATTCGTTGTGTCATTCGCCAACAACATCTAGCGGCTAAAATACTGACTGATGATCACCTTCAAAAGTCCTTAAACATTGCAATTGCAGCGGTTAACACAATCAAAGCCCATGCCCTTAATGATCGACTCGTTCGAGTGTTGTGAGATGAGAACGAAAAAGATTCCAAACGTTTCTTACCACGCATGGAAGATCGTTGGCTATCAAAAGGCAATTGTATAAGGTGCTTCTATAATCTTTTTGACACTGTCATGAATTGTTTTTAGGGGAGAGGTGCTTTTCTCAGTGACAACCTTAAAGAGGAAAAAGAGACGTTTCAGGCGTGATATGGTGGAATTTCATGATTAATTAAAATTGGCAATTTTCCACAAAATCAATTTTTTTATTAACACGACTGGTTTCGATGTAACTACATCATCTTCTGGTAACAATCATTTCTCATTGTCTACTATGTATGCTGAAAAGCAAGTAAGGGGAGGGTGGTGGAAAATGGGGGAAAGAGGGAGGGGAGGTGGGAAGCCGCGTGGGTGAGATATGAGAGGGGGAGGAGAAAAGGTGTGGGGGAGGAAAAAGGGGTGGGGGGGAAAACAACACAGTCTGGAGAAAGCCTCGTAGCTGGATGGAGGCGGTGTCTCGTTGAGGGTGATCCCTCGGTGCGGCGCCAAGCTCCTAGGGCCGTGGAGAAGGGGATGAGCCCGGGGTTTCCCCCGTCGTTGACCGGGCGCAGGTATCCATGCACAAAGAAGTGTGCGAAAAGGAGTAAAGATTTGGGATCACTATCTATGTGGTTCCAAGGGGGACGGGGGGGAAAGCACTAGCGAGGGGTGGAGTAGGGATTTCACTTGCAAATGTCGGCGAGAGGGTGGGGGGGTGGGTGGGAGTTGTCCCGCAGCGTGGGCCTTGCCACATCGTCCGTGAGGAAAGGGGGTGGGGACACAAGGCTTCCCGCCATCTTCTGGACAACGTGGTCAGCGGTTGCACAGGGGGATGGGGGAATTCCAATAGTTAAGGACAGGGGATGACTGGTCACAAGTGTGTCGAGGGAAGGTGATGGAGAGGAGGGGGGAGGGTGAAGATAAAAATTGGACTTGGTTGATGAGGTCCAAATCCTTGCGATGTGCGATTTCCAGCTGTTCCATGGCATCTAGTTTCTTTCCTTTGGTCAGGCTGTGAAGCATTTTGAAATCTATATTGCAGAAATAGTTTGAACCAAGAAGATGTTTGGCAAATAAAGAATTGGTATGACCTGTGATATAACCTTTTGAGAAGTGACTTTTACCAGAAGATGATGTAGTTACATCGAAACCGGTCGTATCAATAAAAAATTTTATTTTGTGGAAAATTGCCAATTTTAATTGAACCTTAAAGAGATTAGGAGTGACGTTGCATTTTTGTCTGAACTATTTGCAAAATTCAATTAAATGAATTTACATATGCAGGGAAATGATACTAACCTTGTAAAGGCTAAATCTGTGGTGACTGTATTTACTTCCAAGTTGATTTTATTTAAGCGCAACGTAGATCGCCGCGAGTTTTATCAATTTCCTTCCCTGCTTAAGCTAGAAGAGCGGGCTGGTATGGGCGATGGTGATGATTTGAGAGTCTTTTTTGAGCATTTAGCCACCTTGCATAAAAATATAACGCAGCGATTTGAGGATCTTCTTTTGTTGGAAATTCCAGACTGGGTGATGAATCCGTTTGTAGATATTAAAGAAGTTGGAGTATTAGTAGAAGAATTAATTGGACTACAAAATGGCGTTGAATTGAAACCAAAATTTAAGATAAATTATCAAGAAGGTTTTGGTTACAGAAGGAGGTTTCCGATCGTTATCCTGCATTATGCATGGTGGTTAAAAAACTTCTTCATGCTATTTCGACTTCATATTTGGTGGGACGTGGTTTTAGTGCAGTCTTTCAGCTTATTTCCAAGAAAAGAAACATACTTTAGGTTTGTGAACACGGTGATGAAAGACTTATGCTAAGTGACCTTTAGCCGGACGTAGGAAAACTGGTATCCGGTCATCAAGCCCATCCATCCGATCATAATTTTATTTAATGGACATATGTTATTAAATTAGGCAATATAATCTCCTCAGATGACTTACAGACCATGGAAAACTATAATCATTAGTCACTTAATTGTTTAACTAATTAAAAGGAAACATGATCGGTTATTCTAGTTTCATAAATTGTAAATGTTCTTGTTCTATGATTGCTTAATTTAAGTAAAAGAATGACACGTAAAATTTTAAAAAAAGCTTTTTCAAAATTACGTTTTGATAATTTACTTTTATGTTGTAAAAGGGAGTCACCCGATTTCCTTTAATTGTGCATTAAACCACTTGCATAAATGTGATATAAAAACTACGTATCTATTGGATTCTAAGTAAACATTTGACAAGTAATTGTTTTCCATTTAATTACTTCAATGTTCCTCGTTTGGTTATTTTGTTTTATGATTTTGATTATTATTTTAAAGCTATCGATTGGGGGGCGATGAGTTTATGGATCCAAGGAGGCGATGGCTCGAAAAAGTTTGGGATACACTGCCCTAAGGTATTCGACATTATTCTTCAATCGATAAGGTTTAAAGAACATATTTCGCGCCTTCATCAAGTCACAGTGCAGCCAGCATGTGATAAATATTGCCAATAAAAATGGCTCTCCAAGAATATCTTCTGGAAGGTGAACTATGAAGTGATGCCAGTAAGATACGTTTATTTTCATCTTACAATGCTTTAGATTCTTAACGCGTAGGTCATACGAACACGTTTCGAGGGTTTAGGATAGTTGGAAGACAAGAGCGCTGATCATATATTGGGATAAATAAAGTAGAATCCAGCGCATTTTGTCACTTGAGATCAGGTTATTTATTTATTTATTTACATAAACTTCGTTGCAATTAGGCAATTTTCCTGGTGGCAACGGTCCAGTGTGATCACTGGTCACTCTTACAATGCACATGCATACACACACAAGAAGAACAGATATGAGACAAAATGCTCGTATATTCAATGACACTTTTAAGATTACCGACCTCTCCTTTACCATCACACAAGGATTAGGTGTACACCACACGAGTACATACTACGCACCGTCCATCGCCACACTTTGTCCGTACTCACGTAATCTTCAATTTCATATACCGTTCAAAATCGCGTCCCGTTAACACATTATTCATAGCACAAGTACATACGGTTTTATCACGTACATTTCTCACTCACACGTTACAGATAATTATTTTAAGGAGAGCATACACCTCGTTTTAAATTTATTTAATGAATAAGGTAAGGACTTAAAGATTTCCTCAGGTAACTCATTCCATTCTTTTATTCCACGATTGAGGAAGGAGTTTTTTTTAATGTTTGTTTTGTGCCCTCTATGTTTTATTTTGAACTGATGGTCCTTCCGCCCAATGTAATTTGGTTTGTCTAATCTTTCTGAGAGCTCCTCCCACCCCTTCTCTTTATTTACTATCTTGAACATCCCACATAGCCTGTTCAGCTTCCTTCTGAGTCAGAGCGGTGTCCATCCTAGTGTCTCTAACATTTCCGTCACACTATCTGTCCTGTTATGTCTTCCTAGAGCGTACCTAGCTGCCTTTCTCTGTACTTTCTCAAGGTTATTTATATGCACCTTTACCATAGGGTCCCATACTGTTGTTGCGTACTCCATTATTGGTCTTACAACTGAAATGTATGCTAATTCTTTGGTGGATTTGTTGCTCCCCTTAAGGTTCCTCATGACCCAGTGTAGAGTTTTAAAAGCCTTACCTGCCACCTTATCTATATGATGTCCCCATTCTAAGTTAGCTGTGAGATAGACACCTAAATATTTACATTTCTCAACTCTTACTAGATTTTCACCTAGCAAGTTATAATCTCTATTTTCCCTTCTCCTTTTCCTACTAAATGTTATTAGTTTACACTTTTTTGTGTTTACACCCATTTTATTATTAGTAATCCATTCCGATACTCTGTTTAGATCATCCTGTAATATATCACTTTCCCTGTTGTCTTTTATTTTTCTATATATTATACAGTCATCTGCAAAGAGACGAATGTTACATTCTGCTTCCTTATCTATGTCATTGATATAGGATAGGAACAGTATTGGAACAGTTATGCCTCTCAGATCCCAAATATTATAGAATAGATATATGGATCAAAGATTGTTCACTAAATTTTGTGAAAAAAATGGAAATTCTCCAAAACTCATGAAATGTAGACAGTGGCATACGGTAAGTCCGCTCTTAGTAGATGAAATGTTTATGAGTGGTACAAGCTCTCCCAAGATGGCCTAAAAGATTTCCATGACGAACCTCGCTCTGGACGCCGCAGCACCTCAAAAACAGATGAAAACGTTGAAGCAGTGATGAAAATTGTCGTGATTAATCGTCGAATTCCTATTAGAGAAGTTGCGGAGGATGTTGGCATATCGGTTGGCTCGTGCTATGCAAAACTTTCGTATGTTTTGGTCATGAGACGCGTGCCAACGAAGTTCTTTCCGAAGTTGCTTCATTTTGACCAGAAGAACCGTCACATGAGCATCGCTCAGGAGCTGTTGAATGACGTCGATGATGATTCTGGTTTTCTCAAAAGGATTATAACTGGTTACGAATCATGGTTATAACAACTAAGCCCAATATTCCCAAAGGAGGAACCCAGGAGAACCAAGACCAATAAAAGCACGCCAAGGTCGATCAAATGCCAAGGCTTTGATCACTGTTTTCTTCGATTACCGTGGCATGGTACATCAGGAGTTCTCACCCAAAAGGTCGTACGATCAATAAGGAGTATTAACAAGAAGGTATGCGCCGTTTGCGAGAAGCAAGACGAAGAAAAACAATTCATGGCTTTTGCATCACGGTAATGCACCTGCTCACTCATCGTATCTTGCGAGAGATTTTTCGGCCAAAAAAAACACCACAATCGTGCCTCAGCCACAATATTCATCGGATTTGCCCCCCCCCCCCCCTCCCGACTTTTTCCTGTTCCCAAAACTGAAGATGTCGATGAAAGAACAGAGATTTCCAACTATTGAAGAGATAACAATTGCATCGTGGGAATTCCCCTCCGACTTTCATTCCTCCCTCCAGCTCTTCTCATGCATATTTAATCATTTCTTCCCCATTGAACAGCACCGGTGACAATGGACCACCCTGCCTTACCCATCTTTCGGACACTGCCCATCCGGACTCTCCATCCGCCGCATGCAGACGAGATGCACCAAGTGTGTGACTGTTTGATTACATGAAGATCTATTGTGATTTATCATCACCATATTCATCGTTTCAATCCCAAGATTGGTTTTCTGCAGTCTGTTGCATTATTCTCGATTCATTCATGTAATGCCCTCTCAAACCCTGACTGATAGCTTCTCTGTCCTTCCTTCCTAATATGTTTCCCAGGTCTCTTGGCCTTCCTTCCGTCATCTTCCCTTCATTTTCCCTCCTCTTATTTCTCTAACTAGTTCATTATGCCTTACATTTGTGTCCAACCCGTTTGCTGTTCTATTCTTTGTATGGTCTTTTTATTCATCTGTTCTTCCGTCATACTTTCTCGTTTTTTGTATTGATTTTCCAATTAATCTTCAGAATTCTCTTTTTCGATAACATGTTTCAAACGTTTCTATTCAACGTTCAAAGTTTCTAACCTTTCAGTGGTTTTCTGATGCTTCATATAGTATCTCCACTCCATAGTGTCCCATGCTCCTTACGAGCTCGTTGACGATTCGCATCCTTGCTTGTAGCTCCAGATGTTCTTTAAACATATTGTCGTAAATAAAACAGTTTCTGGCGTAACTTGGTGGAAAATCTTCATACTGACTTTTAATACTATTGTTTTAATAATATTGTCGTAGTTACCTCTTCTTCAAGAACACCTTCTTAGCTTGAGCTATTCTTCGCTTGATAACGGTGGAACATCTTCCATCCCAAGTGATTCCAGGTACACGAATTTGCTCTAGTTGTACTCCTCAAATTGTTACATCTCCCATCATTTTATCTATTTCAGATACGAATATTAAAATTTTCTTCTTGTTGGCACCCACATTATATTCTCGTAGCTCATGCTTGTTCATTGGCCATCACGGTTGCTTTCAAGTCCTCTCGCGTTCCTGTTCCCATCACGATGTCATCTGCGTATCGGTCGGTATATGTCATTTTAATTCCTTTGGGTTATTTAGTTAGATTTTGTTATAACTGCGTATCGTGCGAAGGAAAAACGAGTGCTTGAATATGCCTGTGATGGTGCCAAATTCTCTCTTGTTTTATCCTGGAGGTCGGAGTCACCAATATTGCTTGGTACCATAATAGTGCCGTTGGTGGCACAAGTATTCCCAGGTCCCCTCGACCTTTGCAGAAGTATTGAAGTGTTACTCTATTCGAGAACCAAGTGACTCCCAACATAACCATGACGTCTACTCGATGGATTTTCTCTGAGATTAACATAATTCCGAAATTAACATTTTCTCCAGTTTATCCCAGATAATTGAAAATAAGAGAATAGTAACTTTGTGATTCCGCAGACATTTTATTACGATAGGACCCGGGATTCGACGTTCGGTGTCATCTTCAGGTGAATATAGTATTTCCTGAAGATGACGTTGAACGCCGAAACCTCGGTAGCATCGTAATAAAATTTCTGCGGAATCACAAATTTACTATTCTTCCATTTCCAGTATGAATCGATTCCATAAAGTTACGTCGGAAACCATCAATCATACCCAGATACTCGCATCTCATTCCAATTGCGGCCTAATTATAGCGTCCTATCATCTCTCTCTTTATTTTTCATTGAATTTTCTGGAAAACAGTTTAATAAAAACCAAGTTTCTTAAAGGGTAAACCGCACATTCTTCGGTTGCATACACTACAAGAAATGACTCATGCAAACAGCACGGTGGCGCACATTGGGTCGCATTGTAGAATAGGTTCCCTATTAGTCGTAGCCATGTATTCGGTATTCCGATATTTGAAATTCATTTAGAAAAGAGATCGTTACCAAATTTGAAATGTCAGTGTACTAAATCCGTTTTCCAGACTTAAAGATTTTTGAACGTAACGAAACTTTTCCTATTATTCTGTATCCGAATAAACAACTGATATACATGAGTTAGTTCGAGTTATTGTCTCATTGGTTCGTGAGGTGCGAGTCGGTTAATGTGGTCACACCGTGGGAGAGGTCGGGGAGGGGACTGGGAGCGGGCGATTGGTTTGGGGGCCCGAGGAAGCACCACTTCCGATCGAATGCAATCATACAAATTAGACGGCGTAATTGCGTTCGAGGGCCATCAAAATAATTGCATTAGGCGACAATTTGGTCATTAAAATTTTCGCGTGGTAGAATTATGAACGGTCCATTATTTCAGCTTGTTCAACCCGCTCGCAACAATTAATTCTTCCCCGGATCATAATTTATTTACCTATTAGGATACAGTACCTGAAAACCGGAGCTTAGATGGAACAAGGGATAAAGTATGAATTTACTGCCGCCAAAGGAGTTCCGTGCGTCGCTATGTTACTTTCAAACATTTAGTAATAAATCAGAGTCACCCGGTTTAATAATGTAATACGAAGCAGATGTAAATTGAAAGTAGTCTGACAAGTTGACTGATCAGTTTGGTTACGTTTTCGTCAAGAGTATTGTCCTTTGAACGAAAGATTTATTTTTTTATTTGTCATAATTTCACTCGTGAAGAAAATCCTGTTTTGAGTGTCCGGCAAACATTGGGTTTCGTTGCCGTGATAATGACCTCAGACTTGTGGCAAAGGGGGTAGCGAAGGCGTGGTAACCCCCCACGTTTACCACCGCTGGATGGGTGGCCACAGGGCACAGCTGTCGGGTCACGCCCTCGGATCAGACGGAGAGATTCCTGGAAGGAATTGACCACCGCAATCCCACCCAACCTGCACGCCGGGGTAATACACTAGATTTTGCCCTTCGGCGTGCTTTTGGCTGAACACGCCTGTGGCGAGCCTCACAGAGTAGCCTGGCTCTGCCTCGACGTCGAACAGAAGATCTCCATATTTTGGCCCTTTTCCCATCTCCTTCGCATCCACGTCCGTTTCATTCGGAGCCAAAAGTTCCACCGCTAATATGGTAAGAGCAATATGGCCGATGAGAAGGACATTACATGATTTGTATTAAAAGTATCGTGAAAAGGTTCGCGAAAAATATATTTATTTAAGATATTTGCCCAAAATTTGAATAATATTGTAGAATAATAAATGCGGGAAAAATAATTGATTGCTCCAGAGGTTTATTGATAACGTTTGCAAATTCTGCTGCGAAATTGGGACGAATTTCTACGTGGACATTGACCCCCACATTGAAACATTGCGTCCATACTTTCCTCATAGGGTGTCGGTATTGCACTTCTCTGTGGTCATTATTCGCCGCACATAAATTGCAAAATATGTTATGCCATTACGCAGGGCCGGACTGTCCCGTTCCCAAGCGTTGCCCGACCGCACTCTCCATGCAATGGGACTACTGCGGTTTGAAAATGAATTAGACTAATATGGTTCCATAAACTCAAGTGTCGGCCAGTATTTCGGTGGCGAAATTCGGCTCTTGGACTGCACTTCCGGTACCAACCGCGGTCCTAAATGATTCAGGACGAAGAGGACAAGAACGTTTTCCCAATAATTACTCTGATTTGGACTATTGGCCATTTGAACTAAAAATCATTGCGTGGTACCGAAGTATATTTTAAATTTCCCCAAAAATATCAAGTAGGTCTTATTTTTTTAAACAAACTTCATGATTTCAAAACGTGATATGCATTAATATTTGAAACAAAACTCCTTTTCCTACATGACTGAATTCAACCATTAGACAAGCATCGAACTCTAATTCTTTCTCCCACTTAACGTGACAATGATTCCGTACTAGAACCGATCATGGTCGGTTTACGCATTAGGCAGGCATGCACAAGTTAATTATAAAAAGTATCGGCAGCAAGTGTGCGCATGAACGCAGATCGCATTGGCATTGACGAGAGAGTGACAGTGGACATAAAATTATCAAATTTGGCGATTCGAAAGATCTAAAGCGCTAAACTCGTCCACCCGAAGGCCTTTGGACGGACGACCAAAGGAGCAGAGCCGAGTGTCTGCTTACAAAGAAGACCTTCTGCAAAGGCATCGCGACGATTCCCTAACCCCTTACAGTCCCCCCGACTTGGCACCAGTAGATTATTATTCCTATCCCCTATAAAAGTGAAATCCGCCATCCCTCAAAGGACACCACCAGACCATAGTTTGACCCTAAGTCAAGCCGTCAAAGAAGCTTTCACGCGTAGTACCCTCGAGGACCTTCCGCCTACCTTGGAGCTTTCAAAGTCATGACAAAGCCGCAAGGGGAAAAGTGTGCCTCGACGCTCTCAAGGGAAGAAGAACTCTGAAGAATTCTTAGGCTTTGTCGCAATATCTGATAAATAAATTCATTTTTCTCCGAGATTTTTTCCGACAACTTTTATACAAATCGTGTATGTTGCTTGCATTTACTGGAAAATAAATTTAGATTTTCTTGAAAATCCAAGCAAATATCATGCATTCCATATTCTCCGCCTATTCATATCGGAATAACATAAAAATTTTCCCAAAGTATAAAGAGGAGGCGAGTAATAAGACCGTGTGACGATATCGCATCGAAGGCACCAAAGAATTCTTCATCGCCGGCGAATGATATATTCTGCATTTTTCAACAAAATCTAAATTGATCAATCCAAAAAAAAAAGAAATTCAGGAAAAAGTTCTAATCAGTAAGCGACAAAAGTTACACCCTATCTATAGATATTGTGGATTTGGTTAACTGAAAACAACTTCGACAACTTTTCTCCAATAATTCTTAGCAACAGAATAACAAGAAGACGAGTGTGGCAGGCCATTTAGGGGAATTAGGCTGGGAGACTCTTGAGATGCGAGGAGAAAAAACGAGACTTACAAACTTTTAGAAAAGTTCAGAACAAACGAGTTTAACGATGATACTAAATAAACTATTCTGGCTCCACACTACTTAGATCAGACCACAAATATAAGATTGAGAAAGGAGAAATAGATTCCAGTACAGATAGATATGCAAATGATTTTTCTCCAGCCGAACAGGAATCATAATAGTAAGAAATCGAAGTCATAACGGAAATATGAAATACTTTTAATTTCCAAGTCAGGACAAGATTAAACGTTGCGTAGACATAAGGTAGGTGTGCGTTAGTAGTATAGGTAGTTATAGTATTAGTAGTAGTTAGTAGGGGGATCGGAATGGTTTGGAGGCTAACGTACACGCTTCCCACGTACCGAAGGCCCGGGTTCGAATCCTGGAGACAACAAATATTTTACAGTGGCACCTCTACCCTTACTCGAGGTGCTTTGTGGTGAGCACTTTCAGTGAGTACGACGTCCGTCGGATGGGACGTTAACCTGTGTGGCCCCTTGGCGCCTTTAATTAAGAGTAGTAGGCTAATGCCGATGCCGGGTTTCTCTCCTTCCTTACCCACCCATCCCTAATGGCGCAAATGACCTTAGCTGTCGGTCACCTCCCCAACAAAACTAAAAATGTATGTATTTGCATGCGTGTGGGTTTTAAAAAGGTCTTTGCATCAATGTACACGACTTTGTGTACCAGGTGTGATCTAAAAAAAGAACAGACTGATTTTATTCTGCGCAAACCGTTCAACAGTTCGAAACAAGACACAGTGCGCCATCTAGCGACACATCTGCCGACTAAAACGAGAGGTGCTGCGCTTTTTTACGGCGAGTCGATACACAGCAGCAGCGGTACGTGTCTTAACCTGTTCGTCGCCGCATGCAACGGCAGTTATGAAGGAATGAAAACAAAAAAAGGCCGAGACCGTAAACCTTCTTAGTTTGCGGTCTCGACCTTTCTTTGTTTCCATTGATTCATGATCGTAGCTACGTTCATTGTACATTTACCTATTAATGAAAGAGCTAGAGGAGCAGCGTTTGTGCCAGAAATTTTGTTTCAAACTTGGAAAAAGTGCTATGGAGACATTTGGAATGACTCAGCAAGTCTTTTTTTACGAAGTAAAGAGTCGAAGGCTGCGTTTTGAGTGATACAGTCGTTTAAAATCGCGCCTTATTATTAAATTAAACCTTCATCGATAGATGAAGGTTCGCGAACGGGGCGGCCTTCCACTTCGACAGACCCCAAACATTGTAACAGTCTAATTGTACTATTGTACAGCATAACTGTTAAAATACTGTTTGTATGTAATGTGACCGTTACCACCAGGACAACTTCCTAATTGCAACGAATGTCATCAATCAATTCACGCAATTCCGAAGAACCATGACAACTTGGTGAACGACTTGGTGCGGGAAAATCGCCGATTAACTCTAAGGTAGAGAGCCGAGGAAGTGAACATTAGTTTTGGATCCTGTGAGACAATTTTGACAGACATTTTGGGCATGACGCGCGTCGCATCGAAATTCGTCCCTTTCGGATGCTGACTGATGAACACGAGGTTTTCGCCAGAACCGAAACTTCCGTGAACACGCAGCAGCCATCCTACTCTCCAGACGCGTGTGGCTCCATCAGACTTTTATTTGTTTCTAAAGTTAAAATGAACCTTGAAAGGGCGTCGATTTGACTCTATTGCGGACATTAAAACTAATTGCACGGCGGACCTGAAGAGGATCCCCAAGGCGGCTTACCAGGCAGGGTTCGCGAGCTGGAAGAAATGTTGGCAAAGGTGTGTCGTCAGACAAGACATGTACTTCGAGGGCGACATGTTCGATTATGCTTTATTCGTCGAAATAACAAAGTTATAAAATCAGTCCTGTTTTTTATCACTCTTTGTATTTATATTGCCATGAATTTGTTTGGTTTTGCATGCGGTTTTATTATCTTTTTCTTGTGGTGACCTAACACCCCCCGCCACAAGCCCTTGTGGTAACTTGAGGAGAACTAAGCAGATGTAGCTGAACAAGAAAACAAGAGTCCCTTAGCATATTGCCTATGCAGCTATTCAACGCACTTACGTGGGTTATATTGACATTCTCCTTCCTCCAATGCCAAGAAAATCGTCATCAAAATACGACCACTACCCACATTAAAGTTACGTCAAACGATCCCCATCGAATCCCTGGAAAATGTTTCCCGAATGCGAAATGAATCATGGGAACTGCGGGAAATTTTTTTACAGGATCGGCTTGTCGTTGCATGGTTGTTTACGCTAAGGATGAACCAACGTTTCCATGGAAAAACCTCAATTCACTTTCCTTTTCACTTTTATTTATTGATTGCTTCCAAAGTCCAATGGATGAATCGACACAATTGATCAAATCCCCCGCAACACAGACATGTTGTGATAAAGGGTTCCAAGTTTAATATATGGGTTCAGCACGAATAAATGTCTTTATCCACCGATGTTGTAGTTTTCGTAACAGTGCTTTCAGAAAAAGCACGACAGAAATGGCCGTGCCGCCCATTTCTCTGGTCGCGATTCGAGTGTCGGCGGAGCAATATTTCCAATTCATCGGTCGGACCTCAAACTCGCACTCGGGTCACTCGGACGACCCCTTGGCACGCCTTTTTATTTTCTCCATTCCGAAAACTTCTCTCTTCCTGTCTGACGCTTCCTGCCCACCCCACCCTCGTTCTCGTCCGATCCTCCAAAAGGCCGGCGACGCTTGACGTCGGAAGTGGCGAGGGGTGGAGGGAGGCATAGATTGCAGCAGGAGGGTGTCCACTCTCGGTACATTATTCTTTAGTGATGCCGAGAGGAAGAGGTAGTCGATCCGCGTCCGAGAGTTATGCCCTGATCGCGTGAAGGGGGCGGGACCGGCGCAGAAAGAACGCACTGCGGCAATCGCTCCAATGGAGTCGAGCATCAGTGAGAGTGCTCGGCTTGGATAGTACGTCACCCTATCCCTGTTCGAGGCACTATCCTCTCGGCGGCAGATGGAGTTGAAATCCCCACCAAAGATAGCCTTCCCCGAGAAGGAATAAAGGTAGGGGAGGAGAAGTTCATTAAAATATGTTTCGCGCTGTGACCTAGCACGCTCACCGGAGGGAGCGTAAGAACTGGTGATGTGGATGTCATTCACGATAACGGAAGTTATTCGGCCCTAGGCGTGGCGGCGAACATGAGAGAACGAAATGTCATTTCGGACTAGAGTGGCGGTGCCAGAATAGCAATAGGCAAAATTGCCGATAGCCTGACAGGCGTTCGCATCCCAGACTATGTCCTCCTTCACTTCTTGAAGGAGGATTACATCAGCCCTGAGATCGCGGAGAAACCTTGGAGGAATGTAATTTTCAAGGGACTGTAAACGCCGGCAATATTCAGCGAAATGATATTCATTGGTGAAACGACAGGACAACCATGGGCACCGGACATCACTTACCAGAGTTCTGGTCGTGCCTTAGGTCGCTCCGGTCGCGGCTCGAACCCGGGCGACGAGTACTTCGCGGCTTCCCGGGACGCTCGAGGGTCGACGAGCGTGGGGGCGGGTGTCGCCGCATCCCTCCCCCCCCCCCGACCTCGTCCGGAGAGGAAGAGCCAACCGTGGTCTCCACGAAGAGTAATTCGGCAGCGTTCCACTGGGGGCCTTCTTCGAGCGACCACAGCAGGCACTTCGGGCTCGTTCATCTCCTCGGCGGTGTTCGGGTTGGCGGTCATCGTCATTGTCTCCGCATACAGGTAGCTCTTCCCTCCCTGGTTCCGAGGGCAGATCTAGCGCTCGTGGCTTTCTTGGTTGCAGCGGGCGTAAGTGCGGCGCTGACCCTCGTAGATGATGATGGTCCGGTTGGCGCCGATGTGGTGGTACGAGGGGATATTTCTCTCGACCATCAACCGCACCACCTTGGTGCCAGTGAGCACACGCGCCAACCTGTCGCCCTCCCACCTGTTCTCCCACGGGGGATGGATTTTACCAAAACGTTGGAGCTCGCCTGTTATGTCTTCCAACGGGGTCTTCACGGGGAGACAACGAGCCCTGACATTACAAGGGCTGCCGGAAGTCTCGTCAATAGTTATTGTCGTCCTCTGGTCACTTAAAGATGGAAACGGTAGTCTCCCCGCAGAGCATTGTCTGAAATTCTTGTCATTGCAGCTTCGGTTGTCAATTTCAAGAATATCAAATGGCGATTTTATCCAAATTGGATCGTCTCTCTCTCTTCTGCTGGAGCCGCAGCGACCCTAACGTGAAGAGGTGGAACTCCAACGGAGTAGAGAGCCTCACCTTTGGCGTCAAATTGCAAGGCGAGCGTGTTTAAGCGGCCCACAGCCATTTAACAAAATCAAAAGCAGCACACTTGCATAAAGAAGGAAAGTTCACCAATCGAACGAACAGTCCAAATAGAGAAAGAAAGCACTCATGTACCCTCCCTCCCCGCTACAAGCACCCGGCTGTGGCAAAAAAAAGGAGCCTAAGATGTACACCAGCAGTCAAGGTCAGTCTTGAGCCAGTAAACAAAACGAAAGCACGGCCTTCAAGGCGGAAGAAAGTCGAGAGTCTAACTCAACACTTCTGGAAGAACTACGCGGTCAAACGCCGTTCGAAACAAAACACGATCGGAACCTCGATTTCCGGGATAGCTCGGTCGTGCCACTCTCCAAATCGCGGCGGCCGATGCCTCGATCTCCGGCGAAATCAGACACTCGGTAAACACAAACAAGTCCTAGCTATCGAGAAAACGTAATTTACACTGAAATCTGCGGGGGCGTTTTGTAACCAAGTGTACATGCACACACACACATACACACAAACCACTCGTACATCTTTTACACTGAACGTTTCAATGATCACGTTTTCAGCGCTAGTTTCCCATAACCTGTCTCAGGAAAAGTATTTATTGCAAGTTCTTTTGCAGATTTTATTGGCCACCAACTTCACTATGGGTTACTACTCCGAGGATCGACCAATTACCACCTGTCCAATTTAGTAAATACTGTTCCAATCTGGCGATCTCTTTATACCCTCACACCTCCTCGCGCCGAAATTTTCCATTGCCCTCCTCTCATAGTTCATTCCAGGTCTTTCTCTCTCGTTTTCCCAATCGGTATGACCTTCAATGACGATTGCTTTTCCACCCTTCTACTCTTTCATCGGTTGCTCCATTTTGCCATTTCACTCTCGGGATTCTTCTCGGGATCCTTCTCTGGCTCCAACACCCCTGATCTTCTTTTCTCTGCTTTCCCTATCGTCCAAGTCTCAAATGGGTAGAAAAGTATAATCCACGCAGAGCGCTTTACGAATTGTTTCTTTATACAAATTCCAGTTGTAATGGTCGTTCGTATTTGCTTCTTTTAAGCTTCCTATTTTGTTTACTGCATGTACCTCCCTCCTGCTTCTTCCATCACCACAGATCCTGCTTCCTTAAGACGTTCAAACTCTTCCACTTTTCTAAGTGTCTCTTACTCTTGTCCTACTCGCTGATTGACTAACTGCTTCGAATGCGGACCATTGCCTCAGTTTTTCATTCATGCTCATCTGGATTCTTCACTTTCTTATCTCCTTCTTCACACTGACTAGTATCCTTGCAAGTTCTTTCCAGTTCTCTGCAAAGCTATATCGCCCGCATATTGTAGCATAATATTCTTTCTTCTTGAAATTGTACCACACCTCATGCTTTCCTTGACCCCGTCAATTAACCTCTCAATGTATGAACACGTTAAATGGCAATGGCGACAACGAGGAGCGATGCCTGATTCCTGTCTTTAATTTACAGCGACTAGTCACTGCTGCATGCTCCCTATATGTATAAAGAGATGCTGGTATCTTCGTAAAGAAAAAAACAAATTTCAAACCTGGAGGATTACCCCCCGATGTAATGACGGGTTTAATCAGGAATTAAATGACAAGATAGAAATTACAGAGAGATAAGGCAAGGGCAATTAGACTCCAGCATGGACAGGTTTTAATCAATTAGGGAACACTTGCGCATTTCGCGTTCAAAACAAGCAAAATAACCATGAGCACGTACTCAAAAATCTACGATTGAAAAAATGAATTAAGCAATAAGTATTGAAACACAATGCACTTTAACACACAATTACATAAATTACGAGTAAGCAACCTGTTTTGCTAAACACACACCCTGCCATACGCCCCCTCGTCGACTTGGTGGACGCATAGTGTACATTAAGTTCCGTTCGGAATGATCAAACTCACCTGCGTCAAAAGAGGATCGTCGGAGGGTCTCGAGAAAATTGCATTTTATTGCACACGGGAGATCCTGGGATGCCAGAAGCGCGGAACCATGACAAGTGTCACGTGACTGGCCCCGCGCGGAAGGCCGAATGAGGGATACCAACCTACAAAAGCAATCCACCGACTCGCGGTAGTTACTTGTGTGACTACATGAAAACTACATGCGATGTCCCTAGGTCTACGCGAGCCTAGGGCTTTGTTGGCCCATTACTTCATGCTTCCCGACGTACCACTCCCCTTACCGCCCAGGCAATTACTTTCTCTTCCTCGCCTATCCAACATTTTCCCTTTCATCACAGCTAGAGAGACGGAATGCACTGCATTTGCTATCACGTTCACCGAGAGCCTTCGAAACTCCGATATCTCTTGATGTCCGTCATCAGCCCACTTTTCATGCCGTCAAGTTTCACCACGCAACATCCTCTTCCCATTCCTCACCAGGAGAGAAGACTTCCTCCTTAGTCCTCCTTTTATTTCAGTTGATTTCCCCCAATTCTTCACCTCGTCTCTTTTTAAAAGGCTCGAACCTGCGTTCATCCTCTTGCCTCAAAGACTAGCTCTCGGAACCAGTTATGCTGTCTACACTTTAAATTTGCAACGCCTCGATAACCTCCTCCTTGGAAATGTTTCTCTTCGCCTATGCCTTCAATGTTCATCCAAGTACTACTTATGCACGCTGCTCAGCCCGCTTTCCTCCACACTTGGGTGTGCCACCCAAGCCACTAACGCAGGAAGGCGCCGTCCGGTAGAGTAACTGCTGATCAATGTCACCCGAGAAGTTTAATTAACCCTCAATGACGGAATGCATGCATATTTTCTACTAATGTTGTGTCTGTCAGACTTCGAGTTTAAAGGGAAACGTGTCGATCGGTCCTGGAGTCAATTTCTCTAATTTCGCATTCTGCTCTGAACTACCAAGGTGGCAAGATGGAATTCTCATGTCTAATTTACATATACATGTACACAAGCCGCAGCAATATCGAAAAATGCATACGCTTCCAATTCCAATTATCTCCCACGCGATGGCTAACATGCCTATTATGGCATCTAATGGTTCGAGGAAAAATTTACAATTTAAATTTGCTTTACAATAAATCTTCCTGATTTTACGTTGGTGATCTGATCTACCGTACTAAATGAGGGCCTCTATTATATGTTCCTAACATCCTCAGAGAAGTAACCTGCCTCAAATTCACTCAGTAAATTTAACCTTTATTTAAGCCTACGGTAAGCTAGTGGCTCCAAATCCTAATTCTTGCAATGGTGTCGTCAAATACAAAGGTTCAAATAACTGCGGGAGATGCCGTGACAGTAACTTTTTTTACCAGAGTCATCCGCCTAAATGTGCATTACAATGCAAATATTACATAGTGTAAAAATCATTCACCTTGACCGGGATTCGAACCCGGATGCCTTGACGTCCGGCCGAGTGCTTTAGCCAGTTAAGCTTCCGGGACGTCCTATTACACTACGAAATTTTGGGGGAACAAGATGATTAAGAAGGAAGAGTTATCAGGAAATATTTAGAGGGGTCAAGGAGTCCAGAAATCCACCGATATTTTTATCAGACACTGTGGATGAGAATAATAATATCCAATTAATACCCAAATGCCACCAAAGCAATCAATTGGAATATCATTTTGAAGGGTCGATACCTAGGCGTACGTACGGGGGGGGGGGGTGGAGGGCGGTGCATTTGTCGGCCTGCGATTTACCCTTAATTGAGGATGAATGGAAAACACACGGATTGGGTTTCGTTTTGGAATTTTCCAAGGGAAACATCAACCGTATCTGATTGAAGAGTAAACTTTCAGGTCATTAACCGAAGATACTGCCCACCATGGCGACCATTTCTTTTCTCCTCCAATCATGAATAAAGAACTAAAATTAAAGATTGTAATTTAAATAAAACGAGACTATTTAATTTTAAATTATTTCGGTCAATCTTAATATTTTTAAAATTATTTTCAACGAGAAATTTTGAATTTTTCCTCCGCCATAGTACTTACATCCCTTTCGTCGTTCCATAGACTGCGCAATGCGAAAGCGATAGTATTAATTATCATAAATAGCACGCTCCACCAACTCGCCATTAGTTCGACCAATTTTCCTTTCACTTCGCCATTCCCACCTCATAAATTTCCTAATGAGGTGAGTTCAATATGGCGGCAGAGCGCATCCTCAATCCGAAGGGTGTCGAATGCTCCACTCTCACTCGACCCGTCCCGTCGCTAGGGCAGAGGAAAGCCGTGTGGGAGAGGGGGCAGAGAGTCTTAAGGAGAAAGATCGGCAATCCGTTACAAAAAATTCCCCATCGCTCATTATGTTTGCCAAAGTGACCGTATCCGACGCCTGTGGAGCGGAAAGACCGGATCTTGAATCCTCCGTTAAACACGAGAGAGAATCCCGGCGGAAAGTTTTCGTTTCATTAAAAGTTTCAAAACAATCTCAGCAGAGAACGAGTTGCTTTGGGACAGACATGTTTCCGAATCTTTAAAAGGTAATTTTGTGGATGGTTTGATATTGGACGTTCCCAGACATCTATTATGGACGCGCTGCCCTGTCAAGGTAGAACATTCGAAATTATTTCAATTATTTTTCCGTGAAATTAATATGGATGGTAAGAAATGGTTTGAAATGACAGGAATTTGACTGCGAACTATTATTCAATGGAAACTTCCTGGGAATGCGGTACATCAACATACTACATGCCGCCGCGAGAGCGTATGACAAGAGGTTTCAGGTAATCAACCGTAGAAGAGAATAAAACCGCAAGCGAAACCCACAAATTCATGCCAATATCATTACACACCCACAATTCATGACACAAAGTCGCATACATTCATGCAAAAATATTTTTACCTTACACATATGCATGCACTATCAATTGCATAGCACATGCACCTACGACTGTACATTATGTCTACGCAACGTTCAATCTTGTCCTGACTTGTAAATCGAATTACTTTACTTCACGATCTCTCCTGGGTGTAGCACATACGGAGAATGTGTGGAAAAGCTAACAAAAAAGATTCATTAGAATAGTACTTGGTAAATGTGATGAAAAGGTCAAAGAGAAATGTTATCCTTCGCTAATTAGGTCTCATTTTTAGAATATGCTTCCAGTAGTATATGGGATCCTCACGAAATTGGATTGATCGAAGAATTGGATCGCGTGCAGCGTAGAGGAGATAGATATTTGTAAAACGTTGTTAAGATAGATTTAGTAGCGCATTCAAAATATTAGAGCAGCTAAGCTAATGGAGCTTTCTTGGCTCATTCAATCACTCAATGGAGCGAAGGTTGATACTCTAGCATAAATTGGAAGGAGGTCTTTTTGGAAGTGATGTTGAAAATGCATTGTTACTCCCATCGTTCTACGGTAGGAAATGTCATTATAATGAAATTGGCGAGATTAAGTATAAACCAGATGGATTAAAGATGCCTTTTATCAAGAAATCGCACAAATGTCCGACCTAACTCGGAGAAAGCACCTCAGAGACATCTGCAGAGCAGTATTAATGGCTCATCAAACATTAAATATGGAAAAATCCTCTTGAAGAAGCGATGAGATGTGGTGTCACTTGGTGTTTATTAAATCTCGCCTTGGATGCGATTTGCATTTTCGGGGAAGCTGAAGGTAGAAGCTGCCCATCACATTGTCGTTTGAAGACGACATGCGAAACATGAAGATTACCGTGACCGTACATACCTGCCGAAACGGTAATTTAATTTAAATTTTTCCTTTGAATGTTATTGTCGTTGCATCATATCTTATTGTGTAAATTATAATTTTTATGGATGTACTTTACATTAGAATCCATAGACTCGCTTTCAATATTATTATTTAGTTGTGTTAGCCAACGACCTAGATGAATTCAAAATTGGTGCGACACATGGCAATTGGAATTAAATTTTTAAAAATACGTAGCGATACATTTTTGGGAAAAGAGGCATCCCCTCCCTTATAGTTACAAAGTGAAACAAACCAAAATCGCGAGGGTAGATTCCTTTAAATACTTGGGTGTAACAATTACTCACGATCTGTCCTGGGGAAAACACATGCGAGAAATATGCGGTCGTGCTAATGAAAAATTGGGATTTGTGAAAAGAGTGCTAGGTAAATGCGACGAAAAGGTGAAGGAACGATGTTTCCTTGCCTTGGTCAGGCCCCACCTAGAGTATGCTGCCAGTATATGGGATCCTCAAAATATAAATTTGGTTTCGGAATTAGATCGAGTTCAGCGGAGGGGGGCTAGATTTGTCAAACATTGTTATGACCAACGCAGCAGGGTATCCACTTTGCTAGACAATTTAGGTTGGGATTCTCTTACACAGCGGCGTTTACGATATAGATTAAACTTATTAAAAACATTTAAGGATGGACCCTTTTCCGATGACATCAAGAATATAATACGAACCCCCAAAATATTACGATCGGAGGGATCACGAATATAAGATTAGAGAGATAGACTGCAAGATGGACAGATTTAAAATGACATTTTTTCCCAGAACGATAAGGGACCGGAATGCTTGTAGTCGAAATACCCCCAAAAGTCAGTTCATTACAATAATTATTAACGTACAGGTTAGGGACTGCTCGTGGACATGTATATATTTTTTTGTTACAGGTTTCCCCCACCTTCCCCCACCAATTTGAAAAACCCCAACCCCCTCATCCCTAACCCTTGCCTCCTGGTACTACACCCCCTGCCACACACCTTTTTTGGTGACTCGAGGATATTTATGTAGATGTAGATATTGTTTTTCAAGTTTTCACTTCTGTCAGCCGAATCCGAGACTGCCGCGTTTTTTTATTTAATCCCTTTGAAGTTTTCCAGAATATAAAAATTTGGACGAGACAACATTGGCTGGCGTCATTCAGCGATGCTTGCATTCTTTATTATCGCCCTGAAAGTTATTCGACGGAGGAAATGAGATTGAAATGACGCAGGTATGTTGATCTCCCATTTCTTTGACGTTGCTTGGATACCCAGTCTGCGTTTTTCCTCCGATATCTCGATCACTTCGATGTAGTGACGTGACGTTCCAACCCCTCCTTCCCTCCCCCGTGCCTTCCTGCACGACTCATTCCTCGGCATTGAATTAAACCCCATTTCATTTCATTCTTTCCCCTTTCTTCTTCCCTGGAAAATTATCACTTGAAATAACTGTCAAAGTACGAATTTGTATTTCTTTTGGAATCTCCCGACTTTTTAATGTGGAAATATTTTTAACACACGGAAACCTCTGTTCCAATTATTATTTGATATTTGGTTATTTTTCCTATCTTGGATAATGATACGGAGAAATCAGCACTGCATCAATTGAGTTCACGATAAAAATCAAGATACGCTAGATCAATCGTGCTCTGACAAAATATATTAATAAAGTCTAAAGAAAGGAAGTAGGAAATGAGGAAATTGAAAGTTGTTGTTTCCTGGGAACAAAAAAGGCTTGGTTTCACGCGACTGCAGTTCAGTTACTCCTTCAGAAAGCTCCTAAGCGGCAGAAAAAATACCGTGGACGAAGATTACTGCACGTGTATTCGTGTCAAAATATGTTACTAAAGGAAGGATCAGTGTGACAGCTTTTAAAAATGGATTATAAGTCGAAGAAGAAACCGTAAAATACTCGTGATATTTGAAAATCTATAACTAAAATAAATATAAATAAAATAATTTTACTTCACCAATAGAAAAATATATAAATTAATATAGCTAATAAATTATTCCGTCCGTCTTTTCCTTACAACTTCCAGTGTTATGACGGCAGGATTAGTTATTCGCAAGACCACTACCCTAAGGGTATCGGGGTGTACAGAGAATATTAAAAAAACCATAAGCACAGAATATAAAACCCGAAGGTCGGTTTGTTAGGTGATGGAAGCCCCACCTCTCCTGTGTTCGTCTTTTAAGTGTGTTCCTGTCCCCTCTCCTTATATATATATTTCCATGTGAATGAATATATATATATATATATATATATATATATATATATACATATATATATATAAATTCACTGATAGTCATAACAAACACAGAAACCAAAACACACAAAAGAGGGACTCACTGGTTCTCGAATTTTCGGTGGTCCAACCACCTTTCTCAAGAGGAATTAGGAACAGAACTTATATACTACTAATATATATATATATATATATATATATATATATATATATATATATATATATATATAAATCCAAGAGAGATGGAAGGAATATATGGAAACACTGTATGGTAAAGAACTTAGGCCGACAAGGTTAGACATAGAAAAGGATCATGACGTAGAAGAAGATAGCTTAGGTCAAGGCATACTCGATGATGAAATAGAAAGGGCATTAAAGGAGATGAAGGCAAATAAGGCTGTGGGGGTGGACAACATTCCTGTAGAAATGTTGAAATGGTTAGGAAAAGTTGGGAAGAAGGCCATATATGGGCTGATTCGTAGTATCTATGAGGAAGGAATCTGGCCGGAAGATTTTGTGAGATCGGTGTTAGTTCCTATTCCAAAAAAGGCAAAGGCTTCGTTATGTGAGGATTACAGAACAATAAGTTTGATATCCCACGCAGCTAAAGTTATTCTCAGGATCATCAACAAAAGGATAGAGAGTAAGGCAAATGATTACTTAGGGGATGATCAGTTTGGGTTCAGAAAAGGAAGAGGTACGCGTGATGCCATTGCAGTAATTAGATCACTAGTCGAGAGGAATATAGAATACAATCAGGACGTTTTTGCCTGTTTTGTAGATTTCGAAAAAGCGTTTGATAGAGTGAATTGGGAAAAATTAATGCGTGTATTGAGGAAAATAGGAATGGATTGAAGGGACAGGAGACTGATCCGCAACCTGTACATGTCTAAGACTGCTCAGGTGCGAGTGGGGAACGGAGAGTCCGGATGGGCAGTGTTAGGAAGAGGTGTAAGGCAGGGTTGCCCATTGTCACCGGTACTGTTCAACGCATATGTGGAGGAAATGATTAAAGAGGCATGGGAAGAACTGGAGGTAGGAATGAAAGTCGGAGGGGAATTCGTAAAATCGGTTAGGTTTGCTGATGACCAAACATTAGTTGCTCAGTCAGCCAAGGGGTTGCAAGCATTGCTGAGTGAATTGGAGGTTTAGTGCGATAGATATGGGATGAGAATCAATATTAATAAAAGCAAATCAATGCGATTTTCCAGAAAGAGAAAGGCTAAGCTAAATATTAAAATAGGTGGAGAAAAAATAGAGCAGGTAGAACAGTTTACATATCTCGGAAGTGTTTTAGACCAATACGGTCAAAGTGGTAGGGACGTAAGGAGAAGAATTGCGCTAGGCAAGGAGGCTTTCTCAAGGAGGAGGGAGTTGATGACGGGGACGTTGAGTAGGGATGTTAAGACAAGACTCGTAAAAACTCTGATATGGAGCGTAGCTATGTACGGCGCGGAAACGTGGTCGCTGAAGCAGGAGGATAGACGTAGATTGGAGGCTTTTGAAATGTGGGTGTGGAGAAGAATGGAGAAGGTGAAGTGGACCGAAAGGAAAACAAATGAGGAAGTACTAGAAATGGTGGGGGAGGAGAGAGGTTTGTTGAGAGAAATCCTATGGAGGCAGGAAAAATGGATGAAAGGCGTATTGAGCGGTAGTGGAATGTTGAAGAGGGTAATAGAGGGGAGAATGTTGGGCAAGCGAGGTAAGGGTAGGAACAGGATAGGGATGTTGGACGGGATGAAGGGAGGAAAGAAGTACACCGAGAAGAAGAGGGACCTGATATAGATTAGTTTGCTAGGTGGGGAGTCACAAAATGTTTATTTGATAGTGGTGTCCATCCAAAAACCTACCTTAACCGGTATATTACCTTAAAATATATATATATATATATATATATATATATATATATATATATATATATATATATATATCGATGATGCGGAAGTACTCACGAGAGCAATATAACTTTTGGACGGCACAATATAACAGAAAATAAAACAGATAACACGTAAAAGGACACTCACACTGTAGATGATTTGAGCTTTCGGCCTACTCCGAGGGCTTCTTCAGGTCAGACTGAGAGGTTTTGAGGGAAGAGTGCCTGGGTAGGGGAGGGGGGGCGGAAGGTTTAGAGACTGTTGGGAAGGAAATTAAAGATGGCGGTTAAGGGAGGGAATTTTAAAGGATCGGAAATATAGGATGTATGCGGATTCGCGAGTTGCCGAGGGCTTCTTCGTCAGACTGAGGGTGACTTGAAGAAGGCCTCGGAGTAGGCCGAAAGCTCAAATCATCTACAGTGTGTCCATTTACGTGTTATCTGTTTTATTCTATGTATGTATATATATATATATATATATATATATATATATATATATATATATATATATATATATATATATATATATATATATATATATATATAAAATGTAAATTCACTAACTAGTTGACAAACACAGAAACTAAAACATATAAAAGAGGGACTCACTGTTTCTCGAATTTTCGGTAGGGCAACCACCTTTCTCAAGAGGAAACCGAGCATCCACCATTGCACCACCGAAAATTCGAGAAACAGTGAGTCCCTCTTTTATATGTTTTAGTTTCTGTGTTTGTCGACTTGTTAGTGAAAATACATTATTGTGCACGTTCGTGGGTTTTTCAAGAAAGTGACTTTAATATATGTATATGTATATATATATATATATATATATAACCGTAAAAACCATAGACATAGTATATAAAACCCGAAGGTCGGTTTGGTTTGAGTGATGGTAGAATTCACCCAGTACTAAACCCTACTATATACGGCGTGTGAAATTCACAAATCAGGGTAGGAGGGCCATTTCTTTTCCAGTCATGGTTTCCCAGGAAGATCTGGTACCCGAAAGATGAGATAGTTTAGAGAGAATATAAATATGTGTATCTGTTTAACTTAAATTTAATTTCGGTTGATTGGTTGTTTTCCAGAAACAAAACATGCAACACTTTATCATATAAATGTGGCGTTTTCGTCAGTTCAACCAGAAATCCCCATTCATTTTGAGAGCGCAGAAAGGCATAGTATAGTGTTCCGAAGTATGTTTTCCCTTTCAGATTATATAGGATTCTTTAATCACCGTGTACGTACCCCGGACCAGTATTGCTTCTTTTTCGACGAAATTCCCCGTTTGCTAAAGAAACAGATACGACTTGAGTTGAAAGTGACTCAACTGAAGTACTGCTGACTGTTTTAAATTTGAAGAAGTAGTTTTACTGTCCTTTGTAGGATTATGGAGCGTAGTTTATTATGGTTCAGAGACGTGATCGTCAACGCCAGAGGACGGACGTCGACTGGAAGCCTTCGAGAGTACGGAGGGGAATGTAGAGAATAAAATGTACGGAAAGAATAACTAAGGACGCGGTTCTAGACACGGTGGAAAGAGGAAGAGAGAGAGAGCGGCTGTTGGGAGAAATCGAAGAAGGCAGGACAACTGAAGAAGGTGTTGAGGTATAATAGAGGGGAGATTGCTGGGGAATGCGAGCTGGAGATGGAAAAATATGGAGGTATTCTGGATCAAATTGATAGAGGTAGAGAGTATGCAGAGCTAAATAATTAAATGACGTTGTTCGACCGCGGTAGGGGAGAGAATATTCGGGTCAGAACTAGTTTGGTGTGTATTCACCCCCTGCCACACACTCTAATGGCTGCTCGCAGGCTACTAAAAATACTAAAAAAAAGGAATGTTAGCTTGATATTCTTCAATTCTGGCTGAATCACCTTCCCCCCACCCCCCCCCCCCGTCTTCCCATTCCTCTCGTCGCCGTGCAACAAAGCAGGACTAATTAACCGATTACGCACGATTAATTAACGAGTAACTTGGCAAAGACCATTTTTTTCTCGTGACGCAGATTTAGGGAGGGTAGTGCTAATTATTTTCGCTGCCAATGCAGTGGCGGTAAAAATAATACACGCTGGCCAACGTGAGTTAACCGTGTTATTTTTTTATGAGACCTTGAGTCCCAAATGGGCACTCCAAAGACAATCCCCTTCTTTCTTCTTCTTGGGAAGCGCGCGGCGTCTTCGGCAGTCTATAATAACAGCGACTGCCTACCTTCATTTGTCATTTCAGTTCCGCGCCAGAGATGCGTCGGAGCCACTGTCACTCGACAAAGTGTGCGGCTCGTTCATTTCACAAGAGATGTCTCATCGTGGTCCACGAAGCGAACTTCTGTTTATTTGGGTGAAGAAAAAGACGACGCCCCAATCACCTTAAGACGCTTTTCGTCCTTAGGGGGCACTTGCCGCTACTTCCCCTGAAACCAACGACCCCCAAGAGGGAAAATAAAAAACATTTTCTTCTAAATATATTTCATGGGCGACGCGTACGTCTTTTCCGTCGAACTGAGCTTTATTGAAAGAGGGGTAACACTTGAGCGGGAGGATCAGTTATGAGTACTTCGGCGGAAATGTTTGAGGGCAAAAGTGCGTTGTAATGGTGTGATTATGGAGAATAATTGCGTGGACGGAAGAACAAGAACGTAGGAAAAAGAGAAATGGCGAGAGGCAAGTAAATTAAAGACGCTCATGCAGCAAGTCCATGGGAAATATACAATTCATCTCCAGGGCCAGTCAAAGAGTTGGAGACATTCAACATTTTAGTATTACCCTGAAGAAAATAGAATAAGGAAACTGCTGAAACCCAAGCAGAAGTAATGAGAGACTCAGTTGGCCCTACAAATTTGGAAATTTCATCATTCTGAAAAAAGGACCCTTGAATTAATTTTTAAGATTTAAGAAAATATATTTAGAGGTTACCGTGGAAAAACTAATATCTTCACTAAATCGTAAGTGAGCATCAAATCTTGTATTTGATTCGGTTTTTTTTCCAACTCGCGTCCTTAAAATAAACCAATAATCAGATATTCGTACGATAAAATGGTATTTCTTTTATACTCGGCTGTCAGTTCAGACTGAACTGCGAAATCATTTAATATTTTTAAGCAATGAACATTTTATTCAGGATAATTGCATGGACAGAGCCTTTTTCCTTTTGCCAGAGTGTTGATTCTGTGTAGATAAATGGTAGAAATGGCTTTCTATTCCCACGGGGGCATGATTTCAATTGCCAGAGTATTTTACCAAACATAATTATGAACAAGGCACAGGAGATACATTCGCTCTAGGTAATAGCTATCATCGTCACATAGGGTAAAAGGGAGTTAGATAATCCCATTTCATCTACATCTACTTAATAACCCGCAAGCCGCCGCAAGGGCACCACCCGTAATCAACAATAAATCGCATTAAAAAGCCATAATTTTAGACAGTCCACAAACAGAACATGGTATATATTCATCTTAAGAACCCGAACATCTCGTTACAACACACAAATGCAATCACACAAATCACCAATTAACATACACGTGCATCTACAGATACTCCTGATAGCTTTGCATTGTTTAATTTTGTTCCGATTTGTAAATGAAATGTTACTAATATATTCTAAAGTGACTTTGGTTTCTTACTATTATGATTCCTGATTGTCCGGGGAAAGAATGAGTATTTGAATTCATCTGTATTGGAATCTCTTTCTCCCTTATTTCATCGTTGTGGTCTGATCTACCTAAGTAGTGTGGGGCCAATACCATTCATTTAGTGTCATCGTTAAATTCGTTGGTTCTGAATCTTTCTAAAAGCTTCGCTTGTTCTCTTCGTATTTCAAGGGGCTCCCAGCTTAAATCCCCTAAAAGACATGCCACATTTGTGTTCTTATTATAAAATTTTTTACGAATCTGGCGGATTTTCCCTGGACTTTATCTAATTCTTTTTGCCAAATTTTCTCCCAAGGATCTCAATTACTTGTGGTATATTCCAAATGTGGTCTAACAACAGCCAAATAACGCCTCTCTTTAACTTTCTCATTACATTACCCCACCACCCGTTTAATGAAGCCCAGTTTCTTTAAAGCGGTTCCGTATATTGTACTGATGTGTGCTCACCATCAAAGGCGTGGTGTTAGAACTACCCCCAAATATTTAACTGGATTGACTGGAGTTAGCCTTGCACCCTCTATTTCATAGTTTATGTCCTTTTCGCCACTTCCTTTGTTCCAAAATTCCATAACTGCGCATTTGTCTACATTAAGCATAAATACCCATTTCTTGCACCAATCCGAGATTGCTTCTAAGGCTCTAGAGAGTAGCTCGTGATCTAGTTGGCTCCTTATTTCCCTGTACACCACCGTGTCATCAGCAAATAACCAGAGATTGCTACAAACGTGTGTGGTTAGATCATCAATGTATATTAAGAATAAAATCGGCCCTATTACATGATTATTCCCTGGGGGACGCCCGAAGTTACATCTCTATCTGTTGAGCATAACCCATCGATGACTACTATTTGTACTAAACGAATGAAAGACTAGAAGTCTTTCATTCGTTTATCCTGCCTCTTAAAAGAGTTCTCTCAACAAACCCCTCTCCTCACCCACCATCTCTAGTACTTCCTCATTTGTTTTCCTTTCGGTCCATTTCACTTTCTCCATTCTTCTCCACACCCACATTTCAAAAGCCTCCAATCTACGTCTATCCTCCTACTTCAGTGACTACGTTTCTGCGCCTGCGAGTTTTTACGAGTCTTGTCTTAACATCCCTACTCAACGTCCCCGTCATCAGCTCCCTCCTCCTTGAGAAAGCCTCCTTGCCTAGCGCAATTCTTCTCCTTACGTCCCTACCACTTTGACCGTATTGGACCAAAACACTTCCGAGATATGTAAACTGCTCTACCTGCTCTATTTTTTCCCCTCCTATTTTAATATTTAGCTTAGCCTTTTTCTTTCTGGAAAATCGCATAACCTTTGTTTTATTAATATTGATTCTCATCCCATATTTATCGCACTGAACCTCCAATTCACTCAGCAATGCTTGCAACCCCTTGGCTGACTGAGCAACTAATGCTTGGTCATCAGCAAACCTAACCGATTTTACGAATTCCCCTCCGACTTTCACTCTCAAATCCAGCTCCACCCCAAAATACCCCAAATTTGGGCTTTGGATGAAAATTTAAACGCATTTAAAGAATTTGAGTAACTTTCAGGATTTGTAAAAAAGGATTATTTCTATCATTTTGCTCACAAACCTCTTTCTAATGCTCATTCATTTCATAATAAATTGTTTAGAAGGGATAATCATTTTTAGAATTTTTCATTCTTCTCCATTAAGCATGAAAACATGCAATACCCCCCATTTTGGCATCCTGAAGGAATTTTTAATCGCTAACAATCAAGTATTTTGGATTCCACATTGTTGAAATATTGTTTTTATTCCAGAAAAACTGTAAAATACCCAATTTCTGTATTGGATGAAAATATAGTCCGTGATGAATTGTTGGTCATGTTAAAGAACGTTCCTTTACCTCGCAGTCAATTCTGGCGATAATTGCGCTTAATGAATCGTAACTTTTTTGTTCGTTTGCCCGCAGAAACTAGTTCTGACCCGAATATTCTCTCCTCTATTGCGGTCGAACAACGTCATTTAATTATTTAACTCTGCATACTCTCTACCTCTATCAATTTGATCCAGAATACCTCCATATTTTTCCATCTCCAGCTCGCATTCCCCAGCAATCTCCCCTCTATTATACCTCAACACCTTCTTCAGTTGTCCTGCCTTCTTCGATTTCTCCCAACAGCCGCTCTCTCTCTCTCTCTTCCTCTTTCCACCGTGTCTAGAACCGCGGCCTTAGTTATTCTTTCCGTACATTTTATTCTCTCCATTCCCCTTCGTACTCTCGAAGGCTTCCAGTCGACGTCCGTCCTCTGGCGTTGACGATCACGTCTCTGAACCATAATAACAATCAGGGGGTGAAGGATCGTCTGTTGGTGGGGAATCCCTCCCAACCCCTCCCTCCATCGCCACGCCCCGCCAGGGAAACGCTCATACTGCGCCACGTCTTTTCCGTGGAGAGGCGCGAAAAGGCGTGGCGAGGGGGATGACTGAGTGTATCAAGAAGGTCGACTTGCGGAGGGGAAGGGAAGGTGATGGGGTTTGAGGGCGTGGTGGGAAAGGGGTGTTGGAGGAGGGAATGGGGTCAGGCGGGGGCCGGGCATAAGAGGGTCAATACAATAACGGCATCATCCCTTGCTTTCCAGAGGCCATAATCAAAAAGACGCCGCAAGTTGCCGGTGGTGAAGGGCTGGAGGGATTTGATGGCGCGGTGAAAGGATGGGGGAAAGTGCAAAGGTGGGGGGGAAGAGGAGAAATGGGAGAGAAAGGGGAGGAGGGAAGAAACCAGGATAAACTCGGGATTTCTCATATGTCCTCACACTTCTACGTCCTCCGAGGAAATGTTCCTCGATGTCTCTGTGCATTTGGGGGTTGCCAGGATTCACCGCTTACTCATCCGCACCACCTCTCCTCCACTACTACATTCTCCTCCACATACCACCCGGACCGCGTAAATTACTGCAGTAATCTGCGTAAATTACCGCGATAAGTTTCGCGGTTTACCGCGCCCCATTAACATTCAGCTCAAATTCAAGGCACGCCATTGATGTCGAATCGAGAATTGAACGAAGTCCTTTTCCGCACTTTTCTCCGCGTATATCCTGGTGCGCTAGATATGAATATATCCACTTACTGCACGTGCACTTTTCAAATATTTTGCGAACACTTGGTGTTCACCCAAATTTCTAATTAGTTTCCCGAAAAAATCAAGCATTTTAAAAAGATAATCAATTGGCTATTAATATATGCTATTTTTCATTGGTATTCATCAACAGTATATTTGACAGGACTATTGGTAGTTTTTTAAAGTTCATTCCGTACGTTCGCTCAGCACCAGTGTCTTAAGGCGTATTTTTCCAGCATTTGCTGTCGCTTATCTTTTTGTGCCATCTATCGGTAGTTCACAGCATTTATCTTTAACGTCGGCTGCCTTAAAGAAGGCATTTTCCCAAAAGACGACGTAAAACTTTCTTGCCCGAATTGAATTTAGCATTGTCTTGTACATTTTTACTGAAATCAAAAAGCTACTTTTCAAATCTTACAGATGAATAATTTCCAACTTTAAAATGCGTTTCTTCTCATTTCCTTTGTATACTATATGCACAGATAATATTCAAATTGTATATATGCAAAGATAATATTCAAATTCATATGGATATTTACTTCCTTCAATTTCATTATACACGTATGGCTTGCTCAAAGAGGTATATAGTATAATGCACGCAGTGTGCTTTCGCTGCATGCACTTCATTTGTGCAGATACACGGTGCATTCTGAAAGCAATTCAATTAGTTTTTAAAGTAATTTATTGACCAGATTTGCACAAATACTTATAATTATTCAAAGTACTGTCCTTGGGCTTTCACACATTTTTTCCAGCGACTCTGTCATGACCGGTAAGCACCCTGGGAGGCGTCTTCGGGGACCTCTCGCAAGGTCTTCGTCATGGCTCATGAAGGCGTCCTTCGTCATGAAGGCCTCATTCGGGAAATTGAGAAGGTCCAACGCCGAACAACTAGATTCGTGGAAAACTGTTACGATAAAACGAAAAGCGTCACTGAAATGCTTAAGGAGTTGGGATGGGAATCATTGGAAGAAAGACGACTCAATGCTAGTTTAAACTTACTAAATAAATTCAGATCCGCATGTTTCAGCACCGAGGTCTCGAAAATTATTCGCTCTCCAACATATATAGGTCGCTTGGATCATGTGTACAAAATTCGGGAAATAGATGCCAGAACCAGCAGACTCAAGGACTCCTTCTTCCCACGGACAATACGGGATAACAACTGCAGGGTCACACTCGGAGATAACAAAAATGCCACTTGCCACCCTCGGCGTCTAGGTAACAATTAGTTAAACTCAATTGCATGCACTTTCACTAACCTCCTGTGTGTTGTGTCAAAACCCTTCCCGCATGCCCGCATTGGAATGCCATTAAGTAATGTAGTGCTGTTTACAATACTGTTTGCTCTGCTTCTGGTACCCTAAATTTCCCCTTCCATCCCTTGTCCCTCTCCGTGGGGGAGCCCTCCTCCAACCTGCAGCGCTGGGTCAAATTCATCACCTTGGGTAGGGGAGCGTTTTATGTAGCACGTTCTTGTGGTGGTGGTATTTCGCCTTGCTACTTACTAAAATCTAGCTAGCACGTTTTTGGATAAATTTCTTGCTTCATCCTAAGGTACAATTACGAGGTACAATCACGTATTTGTTGGAATTAAGCATATGTATTTGCATGTGTGTAAATTGATAGGATGTTTCTATGAATGTATGCACTCCTGTGGATTTGGGTCTGCATGTGTGTGTTAGTTTTGAATGTGGTGTTTCTTTTTTCCTTTTTTTGGGTGGTGACCTAACACCCCCCGCCACACGCCCTTGCGGGTTATTATATTGATGTAGATGATGTAGATGACTTATTGGATCTCTTTTTGGACGAAAAACGGGTTCCTTTTAGGGCTGCCTTAATCCGAGGGAACAAGAAGAAGTCTGCCAGGGCAACGTCAGGTGGGAAAGGAGATGTTGGAGGAGGGAATGGTGGGTGGGCCACCGATGGTATCTGGTGTTTGGCCAGGAACTCGCGGACTCATAGCACGTTGTTGTGATGGTTTCCATGTAGCGGAGATCTCTTCTCTCGTCCTGATGACCCTATTTCGGAGTATTTCCAGCACATGCACGTTGTAGGCAGCGTTAACTGTCCGTCCTTGAGGAACAAACTCCTTATGGACCACTACTTTACCGTCGAAAAAGACGATGAGCATTGTTTTCACTTTTGATATGCTCATTCTGGCCTTATTGGACCTGGGGGACTGGTCGGTTTACTCCTCAGAGAGCTTTGGCGTTTTGTTTCAGAATCGCATTCAAAAACCCAGGTTTCATCACCAGTGATGATGTTGTCCAAATAATCATGTTCATTTTCAATACTTTGCAAAAGTTCACCTGACATTTCCGCTCGATTGGTCTTTCGTGAAACGGTCGGCGCGGAGAGGCTTGACGCTCGGCTTGATAACCGACGTCCTGCCGCTTCCACAGCTTCGAGAGCACTGAGATCGGTTTCGCGGCAAATCTTAGCCAAGTGGTCTCCATTCCAGCCTCCATTCCACTCCGACCAATAGGAGCGGCGCGGGAAATTCAATTGCATTACTTTTTAACTCACTTTGTTAGCATGTATAGTTACCATCCAATGTGCACAGGGCTATTATCTTTTTACCTTTTTTTTAACTGTGGCAAAAATTTTTAATTAGGTTCAATAATGTACTACTGTTTTTTTACACCTTCTCAATGTTTTTCTAAAGGTCTATAGCACTTGGGGAAGGTTAGAGATTGCTATTTCTTTTCTGCCCTCATTGGCTTTTCCATTTAGACCTTTATTTGAATTATTACACTCCTAAAGCGTAAAAATACCTCGGGATATTCCTGAAGTTCACTTGAAACGAAAACTCAGGTTACCGTTTACCAATCAATATCTTAAGAGACGTGAACGAACCGTGGAACAATAACGACTGTGATGCGAATATATGGATGCGATCTTTATAGATTTTCAAAAGGCATTTGATAAGATTCCACATGGTAAACTCATCCATAAATTAAAGGGCGCAATAAATTCGGTCGAAGACTTCCTTTCAGAGCGGGAACAGAGGGTAGTCCCCGACGGCGCTAGTTCCGACAGCGTACGTGACCTCGGGGCTACCTCAGGGAAGGCCGTTGCTCTTCTTGATTGTTGTTAACGATTTGAACCGCGAAGTGAAAAGTAAGATAAGGATGTTCGCGGATGACAAATTGATTTATCGGGAGATATCTGGAGATGAGGATCGTTTAATTCTAGCACGTGATTTAGATAGCATTAATGAATCCTGTTCAAAATGGGGATTGCCATTAAATCTTAATGAATGTTCGGTGGTAAATTTCTTTAAAAGATCCACGGGATTTGTTTACAAATTAGCTGGTGTTAACCTAGAGATAGTTGATAGGTGAAATACCTAGGTGTTACATTCACTAAAAACTTGACTTACCCATAAACGTAAAAAGTGCGGGCAAGCATATAAAAAAATAGGATTTATTGGACGCATTGTCGGCAGAAGTGACTCCAAGGTCAAGGAACTTTTTTATCACGCTCTTGTAAGGCCCCATTTAGAATATGCATGTAGCGTATGGGATCCGTGTGAAAAAGGCCTCATTCGGGAAATTGAGAAGGTCCAACGCCGGGCAGCTCGTTTCGTGAAAAACTGTTGCGATAAAACGAAAAGCGTCACTGAAATGCTTATGGAGTTGGGATGGGAATCATTGGAAGAAAGACGAGTGTGACAGGTCTCTTAGGGGATTTAGGCTGGGAGCCCCTTGAAATACGAAGAGAACGAGCGAGACTTGGACTTTTAGAAAGATTCAGAAGAAACGACTTTAACGATGACACAAAAGAAATTATAATGGCCCCACACTTCTTGAGGTAGATCAGACCACAAAGATAAAATAAGTGATTCCGGTACAGATTGATTAAAATACTCATTCTTTCCCCGAAAAATCAGAAATCATAATAGGAAGAATCCGAATTCCTTTTAGAAACATTAAAAACATTTAATTTACAAGTCGGGACAGAGTGAGACATAGCAAAATATCAGGTGTAATTGCAGGTGCATGTGTATGTTGGTTGGTAGTTTGTGTGTGTGTTTGCATGTGTGTGAAAGGGTGAAAGGGTTCTTGCATGAATCCATACAATATTTCGTTTGTGGATTTTGCATGCGTTATTATTCTTAATTATGGCTGTTGCCCTAATACTCCTCGTCACACGCCCCTGCGGCGGCTTGCGGGGTGTTGAGTAAATGTAGATGAGTTATGGAAATGTGTTATTACCCCCATCGTACTACGGTAGGAGAGATCACATCAATAAAAGTTGAGAGATTGGTTGCAGGACAGATGGATTTAAGATATCATTTTTCTCACGAACGGTGAGGGAATTGAATAATACCGCGGTAGGGGTAAGAATATTCGTGTCACAATTAGTTTGGTGAGTTATCATCCCCTGCCACGCACTCTAGTAGTGGCTTGAGGTGTACTAAAAAATGCTAAAATTCAAAGAGATGGCGCATGCTGCTTCCATTGGGTCGATAACGAACCCTCACCATCGTAATTTATGCGATGGATTACGGCTATCCTGCCGCAGGCAAAATTTTTGGGCGTGAAGGCAAGACTTTTGAACCTTCAATCATTTGCCTCGAGGTTGGTCGCATGTCGGAGCGATCGGCAACTGTTCTACTGGGGAAAGTAAGACTCATCGATAGCAAACCGTGCAAGGAATGATCCTTGATCGAGGCTTGATAAGGTGTGCGCCTTAAAAGGAACGAGGTTTCATCAAATGGGGACGTAAAACGAAATAATTCACTACTGATTAAGGACATGCGTGACCATCTGTTTCCAAGATGGAAACCCAAGGGGAGTAAAATAAATTTAAAAACCGAAATATTTAGATGACCACCTTGAAAGATTAAAGAGAATTCAAACCGCTAGGTGTCGAAGAAGCGATGAGAGTCTTCCTTTCTCAAATGATATTTCAAATATTCCATAAGTTACAGGTTTTGTTGTTTTTCTCTTTAATACCATAGCACTATTATTTAATACCGTAACACTATTTTATGAATAGTGAACTTTGGATTTTATAAATTTTCTTTATTTGCTATCGAAAACAGACATCATAAATGAAAACAATCCACAATTTACAAAAAACAAATGTACTTTTTGAGATTTTACTCGTGCGACAGCGGATACAATGCAAATCATCCACGGTCCATTATTCCTTCCTTATTTTCCTTCCTTCTTCATTATCCTTATCATCCATCGTAAGTGGTCGTATTTTCTTTAATAGTGGGACACAAGACAATTCTTCAACCTTCCTCTTTCTGATTCTGCTTTCTTTCAGCAACCCTGAAAGCCCAAAATAAGCGATGACAACGAGCGACCCATGGCATAAGCGATGAAAGCGTATCTCGCTCATTGACATTGCTCAAGGTATTTTTAAAATAAGATGCAGGAATATGAGCCTTCATTGGTGCCAGAATAAGTCACAAAAAATTCAAGAAATATCCTCTGGATTTGTCAATAAGGAAGTAGGTGAAGAATGCATTTATATTCCAGATTCCATCGTTTCAATGTTTTTTTAAATAAAAAGTGTCGCCAGCACTTCTTTTCCGATTTGTATGCGGGGGTGAGTCGAGCGAAAGCCTTCAAACTGCGCTACAATTTAGAAATGTCGTGCCAATGCCAATTTTTGTTTACCACAACGATAGCCATGAGTGGCCTACGACTGGCAGCGACACACCGGAACGCAACAATAGTGTTAACATGGCCGCCCAAACTTTAAGCATTCACCAAAGAGAAATAACGATCTCTCATTCGTTTATTCAGTTATAAGGCGGAGTTGATAATATCTTATAATTATAATTGATGATTCATTGAAGCTTGAAATTTCAGAATGGTGACTCGATTATATCAAGTAGGCAATGACGCCTGGATTATATGCACGAGTAAGTTACTGAACAGTGTTTTTTTCCGTATCAGACTCACCACCACGACCTTTTTATAGAAGTAAAACCCATTATGGTTTTTATAGAGGTACTCGTTAACTTTCGAAGCGCTGAAATACTTTTGCTGTAATCCAAGAGAACCGCACGTGAAAATGTTATGGTGTAACCTTCAATAGTCAATAAATTACGGGATAAAAAATATTTGAGTTTTGAAGCATTCCATGTGACTCAGCCAGCGTGACCTTCGCATCGGCCCATTCTCTCTCTCTCTCCCTCATTTGCTGGTCATCATCAAAGCTTATTTCTTTTTGACGGGAAAATGCACCTTTCCAATCATTGGACAACGAGTAAACGTCTTCTCTGCCAACATTTCAGGGTTCCTCAAAAATTTCATTGGCCGCAATTATCAGCCAGGAGAAACTTCGGGCCTCCTTTCTCGTGACCCTCTCGCCTTAGAATAAAATCGATGCAGAGGGCAGGTCCATCCCGAACGCGCTCCACGAAGACCTAGAGATATATTTATTTTGGCTCTCTGCAATGTTTGAAAAAATTGAAGCAGTAAGGACTACGGATTTTATCAGTGCCTGGGAGCCCAAGTGGTCACAAAACAGAGAACCAACAACACTAACTGCGAGGCCAATAAGACTTGAAATAGGCAAGTCGAGATAACTTAAAGCAATAAATATATTATTGAGACCTCACGCTGCAAGTGTACCGGCAGATAAGAAGAACACGCGGGTAGAAAAAGAGATATTAGAGACACGATTTGGATTTTCGTGCACGTTTCGGGCAAAAATAAGGTAAACACAGCAACTTCGTGATAATGCAGAAGATAGATCTTGATATTATCTCCATTTTCCTTTCACGAAACTTTGATTAAAATAAGTCCAATCACACGAGTTTTAAAAAATTTTGCAAAGGTCAGCTGAAGGTCTAAAGTAAAATAACCATGGAAGACATCGAAAGAAAGATCGCAAACACTTAGGATTTCGAGAAGAGATCGAAGATCGCCCAGTGGCGTATTGGTTTAGAGAGAGAACGATTTCCAAATCTGGGAAGGCATCGCCACGCACCACCAAGAACTGAGTGGGACATTTGTTTGACAGCGTACGACTAACAAAATATTTTCATTTTTTATAAATATTTTTCGTCCGTCATTTCGACTTAATTAAAAATTATATCCTTCTGCGGTGTACATTGACCCAAATGTATGTATTCTCCTGTTGATTAATTAAGAGTTATAATTAGTAAATATAATTCATAATCCCGCAGCCTGTATCAAGACTTGGAGAAAATTGCAAGTGAAGACTCTAAAATTTAACTTTTAAAAACTATCATTTAGTGCCACACTGTATTTGTATGCAATGCACAAAAGAATAACTTGGCAACTAAAGCTGAATTCCAAATAAATCGTACTAATTTAGAGACCTAGGCGCACCCTTGTGTAGAATAATATTTTATGCTCGGGTGACAGCAAAATATATAACAGTAAGGTAAGGGGCTAGTTTCATCAACTTTAAACAGAATTTAAGTCAAAAATATCATTATCCAATGGAGGGAGGGTCAGATCTCCCCTTGGATCCACCCCTGACCTGTGTAGCATTAATTTATTAGCAGTGCGAAATTGATTTTAAATTTGCGCTATTAGAAAGTCTCGTACATGTCTATCAGACTGCTATCAGGTGCGAGTGGGGAACGGAGAGTCCGGATGGGCCGTGTTAGGAAGAGGTGTAAGGCAGGGTTGCCCATTGTCACCGGTACTGTTCAACGTATATGTAGAGGAAATGATTAAAGAGGCATGGGAAGAACTGGAGGTAGGAATGAAAGTCGGAAGGGAATTCGTAAAATCGGTTAGGTTTGCTGATGAACAAGCATTAGTTGCTCAGTGAGCGAAGGGGTTACAAGCATTGCTGAGTGAATTGGAGGTTCAGTGCGATAAATATGGGATGAGAATCAATATTAATAAAACAAAGGTTAAGCGATTTTCCAGAAAGAAAAAGGCTAAGCTAACCATTAAAATATGAGGGGAAAGAATAGAGCAGGTAGAGCAGTTTACATATCTCGGATGTGTTTTGGACCAATACGGTCAAAGTGGAAGGGACGTAAGGAGAAGAATTGCGCTAGGCAAGGAGGCTTTACCAAGGAGGAGGGAGTTGATGACGGGGACGCTGAGTAGGGATGTTAAGACAAGACTCGTAAAAACTCTGATATGGAGCCTAGTTATATACGGCGCGGAAACGTGGTCACTGAAGCAGTAGGTTAGAAGTAGAATGGAGGTTTTTGAAACTGGAGTGCAGAGGATGGAGAAGATAAAGATTCCCAAGACAAAGGGAATAAAAAAGGCACAATCGGAATCCATATCCTTAGGAATTTTTTAATCATCTAATATTAGCCAGCTCTCAATATTTTGTGAAAGAAAATCCATTCGATTCCCTCTAAAAGCACGCAACTGCGCCATTATCTCGGAACAACTCTGATTCCAGACCATCGAGAGTAGATACCGAATGAATCAACTCAACATCAATCCAAAAATAAGATGAGAGGAAAGTAAAGTGAGCAGTACCTTGATCTAAGGAAAGCGTAGAAGGGAATTATGCGATTGACCTTGGAGGCTATTTAGAATGAGAAACATGCACCCATCGCCATCGACCAACAAGATACGCTCTATTCCTTTCCCGTGAACACGTGCTTATCGGAATGAACGAACGAGCGAAATGGGATTACGCAAAGATCAGGCTTGCGCCGCATAATTACCAGTCGAAATCTGGCAACAATGGACTCCTGTTTCATTCCGATAATATGAATAATTCGCCTCAAATGCCACAACATGTGCAACAGCTTTGTAATGCATAAATATCTGTTTTTTTATTTAATTATTTATTTTTCACCTATTCATAGAAATGTTGGCCGTTCTTCAATATTTGAGAAATATTCTAGCACAAGTGAAGTAGCCTTCCGAGGGCCCCAGGATGAAGAAGCGATTGGACAGTTGGTCGATCCTTTTGTCGATCCTAAAAAATCCCCCGACGTGTGTTTGCATACCGCAAATAAAGCAGGGATGGAGCGCCCTTCCGATCCAGTAGAATAACCCAACACCCAAGAAACGACGTCACGACCTATCTTGGTGGTGTTCCAGATTAAAAGGTTTACATTGAATTGACATATCACTAACAACCTGAGGAAGACAAAAGGAGTGGCCGAAACCCTTGACCCCCTTCTGGCCTATAAAATACATATGACCCTGAAAACCGTGAACGGACATAAATGGAACGTCCTATAATATACTGACAACATAATACATACATTACAAATAATACACTGACAACATTTCCGAATTATTCACTGGCGAAAAATTGTTGGTGCGCTGAATATAATGCAATCTCCTATGTAAGATTGAGGGAGCATTACTACAAGTAAACGACACAGTTTCAGGCGTAACACGTGGAAATCCTTCATGGCGAAATAAGATGATTTTGCATGTGGTTTTGTCCCTTGTTATGGGTGGTGACCTAACACCCCCCACCACACGCCCTAGCGACGGCTGTCGGTGTTGATGTAGATGAAGACTCTTCTTTCATCAACACTACGAGTACTGTGTTGGATGGGATGTGCCTCAGGACCTTATACAGTCCCTCTCCACCGGAATACATTCACTCACCTTCATGTTCTTTCGCAGATTAAGAGGGAAGAGGAAAGTATAGTATTTCTACAATTCTCCACAACAACATGAAAACAAACAAAGTGAACTGAATTCAACAAGAAAAGAGTAAACTGGTCCCAAACTAAGATACGAAATAGCTAACTTTCTCCCCGAATGGAGGATTGAGACCACTGTGAGCACAAAGGCTGTATCGGTGAGAGATAAACTAACTCCAAATCGATGGCAGACTTCTGAGGAACAGAGGGAAATATACGTCTCGGCGCGCAAGGGAGAATTGAAACCAACTAACGGAGTTTCCATTCCAAACGCCGCAAACAGGAGGAGTATTTAAGTCCTGAGGTCGCCCTTTTATTTCATCTCAACCAGAAGCAGAAGTAAAGATGTGATTGAGGTTAAACATAGGCGGACACAATTTATGAACACAATACTTCAGTTGGCTTCACAAGGTTCGCACGGCTACAGCCCCAAGGAGCGTTTTCAATCCTTAAAACAGCACGGCTAGTGCACAGGAACAAAGTGTAATCATCCCTTATCCACTCGCTATCGTATTGAGGCATATCGAAATTCATCGTCAATTTAGTGAAAAATTGAGTGGTTATGGTGTTATACAACAAAAGCGGCCTCTTGCTAGCGTCAAAAGTTCAAATGAGACCGAATAACGTCTTAACGTGGCAACGAATCCAAGAAGACTTTGTCACGGACCAGCCGGTTTTTCTGGTGAGCGAAAAAGATCCCATTTTACCCCACTACAAAAGCGTTCTTGGAGGCCATGGAGTAATGGCGTCGCCGTCGTGAAACATGTGTGCGTCGTACGAGGTCATTATGCTGAGAGATAACGAAAGTTTCAACTTCCTGGCCTAGGTAGCTTGTCATAAAACAATTAAGAGAACTCCAAAGCACCCCGCCCAACCGGAGATACGAAGGGCGTGGATCGTTTCCAAGGCAACATATCTTAATTCTCGATCCGAGCATCGTACTTACTTCTACTTCTACATAAATACCCTGCGAGCCACCAAAAAGGTGTGTGGCAGGGGGTGTAGGGGTTGGTTGAGGACAAGTTTTGCATCTTGCTCGCAAGCACGGAGTGGGTGTGATTCTGGGGGTGGGAGGGGATTTGGAAAGAGGCTTGGTGCATTTGAGGAGATCTGATAGGTTGGCGGGCCGTTTGAAGGTAACAGAAGGGCATTTAGGAAGAAGGTTGGACGAAACGTTGTGATTTTTGAGGATGGGGTACAGGTCTTTGAGGATGAATTTAAGGGACTGGATGCCAGGGAAGTAGGTGGTGCAACGTAAAGTTACTTGTCCTATTTTCACCACTCCACCCCTCTCCATCCCACCTTTTAACTCTCTCCCGCCCTTCCCCCACTCCTCATGCACATCTCAGAATGTAATCTATCTTCTGACTTGCAAACTCTGCCCGGCATTTTATATAGGCCAGCGCTCCACACCCCTGAACCTCAGGGTGAACAATCATCGCGCCTCATGTAATCCCTCCTCCCCGTCCGCGGGTCTTCCCATCCCAAAACATGCCTCCCACCACAACACCCCCTTCAACCACTGTTACAATGTTTCCGTGCTAGCATCCCTTCCCCCATCCGATAACCCTATAAAATTAAAAACAATGGAATTGGCATTTATATGGCTGTGTAAAGCCTATCAACATCCGGGTCTCAATGTCGTTCACTAAATGGGGGGGTGTGGCTGGGGTGGATGGAGGTGGATTTGTTTCTTGCGAGGTGGTGGGACAATTTATTCATCCGCATACATTTTGTCACCCTTGTCCTGGGTTTTGACTTGTCAAGCCCTTATGATGACTTGGTGAGTTGATGCCTTGGTCAAGGGTGTTGTGGGATCTGTGGATGAATTGTTAGTTTTCTGTGTCGCTTGTTACTATTTCCGCATCCTCCTTATTCCATCTCCGCTCCCCTCTGGCCTCCCTTTCCCCCTCCATAACCTCCTCCTTCACCCCTCTCCCACCACCTGTTCCCCGCTCCGCTTTCTTCCCCTCCATATACCCCTCCTTCACCCCTCCCCCACTACCTGTTTTTTCCCCTCTCCCTCGTCCCATACTCTCTCTGCACCGCGTACCCTTTTCCTTAGTCATATCTTATCTTCCGAAGAAGACGGAGCTCAAGTCCGTCGAAATTATCAAGATAATATTGTGAGTGTTCTTTTTACGTGTTCTCGTGCTGTGTGTTACTGGATAAGTTTTATATATATATATATATATATATATATATATATATATATATATATATATATATATATATATATATATATACATACATACATACATACATGCACACATGTATACATATCCTCGCGCAGTCCCTAACCTGTACGTTACCTTCGTACCTGTACGTTACTTAGCTCCGAGAAGCATTTTCCACGAGAGGGGAGCTATTAAATGTTCCGCAACGCGGCGCTGCATATCAGCAGGGGTTCTGAACGGAAAGATCAAGGACAGTCGTGGTGGATCCTTTTGTTGACATGACGACAACACCGCTATGCAAGAAATAAAGTGTCTTCATAAACATCCAAACTCGTTGTGAAGAGCTAGAAGCTGGAGAAGAAGAGCCGAAGAAACTGGTCATTTCTGAAAACTCGCGTGAAACTCCACGTGCCTCCAGGGGCGTGGCAGACACGTATCCCCAAGTGTAATATTGATGCAGGGGGATTTGTGCAAGTACAATCAATGAATGTGTTTTTCATAGAGAAATATAATAAAATCATACTCATTACTTTCATAATGGACCACGTATTGTGCTACAGTGTGTTATGTCCTAACCTAGTGCATGCATTTATTTCACTGCTATTTTTGTGTGCTTTGTGAAATTTACCTATAACTTTGATCCCGTTGGTAAAACTACAAAGGGCATTTAACGAGACTGACGAGGGATTGGCTGGAGACTCCTTAGTCTCACTCCAAAATAAAGACGACTATCTATCTGTATTCATCGGGACACTTTTAAAAATCACCTTGCGCTCAGGAACACTTTCGCTACTAAAACGCGTACGCCAAAGTATGTCAACAAACCCTTTCTCGAGTTTTATAGATAGAGATCTTACCTATCTTCGTCAAAAGAAGGCGTCCTTCCCTTCTGGACCATGGGCAGAAGGGAAGAGAGCATTTGTTTATTGCATTGGCCGCGAAATTGGGTCGAATGAAGGATGCGAAGGACAAGTGTGTTTACAGTGGAGTGACCTAACATTTCGAATCCCACGAGTCGGCGCGGCGATTGTTGGATCCTGAAATAGTTGGTTAGTTTGAAGGGTGCGAGGGAGGCTTTCCAACCCCCTTGGCCGGACTAATTGGGTCGGCGGAAGTATTTCTCCGGAACGGGATGTCCGTCACTCCTCCATCCCTGCCGAAGGCAAACTCAATTTCAATTCAATTTCCATACCTCATCCAAGTGTTGTGGCGCGTTTATCGCAATTTTAGAATACAATACAAATTGTATATAACCAATGTATTCAGGGTTCTTTCATATTCTTACCCGTTTTACGTCTACGGATATATTTATTATTCATTTTTTATACTTTTGCGTTGGTATTTGTTATGGTTTGCTTATGTGTGTGTATGTATATGGTAAGCATGTATACATATATGCATATATATATATATATATATATATATATATATATATATATATATATATATATATATATATATATATTGTATATATATATATATATATATATATATTGTATATATATATGTATAATTTCATATAATTCGTATATATATCTTTATATATACAATTTCATGTGTGTATGCATATATATGGGTCGCGGTGGTCTAGTGGGTAGAGCGTTGGACTACTGACCGGAGGGTCCCGGGTTCGATTCCCGGGCAAGGCACTTTGGGCACCTGCAGCTCCACCCAAGCTAGTTGATTTTTCGGGTACAAGATCTTCCTGGGAAACCATAACCGGCACAGGGAAAGGAACTGGCCCCCCTACCCTGATGTGTGAATATTCACACGCCGTCGGGCTTGGTACACGTGTGAGCTCTACCACCACCTACTAAACCGACCTTCGGGTTGATTACTGTGTTTATGGTTTTTATGTATATATATATATACACACACATTCAAACAAGAAACCCCGCCATACGGCGAACAAATATTATTTCACACATGAAATAGATATAAGGAAAGGAGATAGGAAAACACATAAAAGGAAACACAGGAAAGTTGGGGAAGGCGGATTTGAGCAGATCACAATTTAAAAATACTTCCTTTCCCGGGATTTGAACACCGGACCTTCAACTAGCCGGGCGGATTCTCTACCAACTAAGCTAAAAGGAAACCTAATCAACATTGAGATCTGCGATGTTTTAAAGCGCCCAGGTGCTCCGATTGCATGGCCCAGAGAGTGAGAGCGTTATGTAGCTGTTTCAACCACCAAAGGAGAAATAGACAACACACACAAGAAGAAAGGAAAGTAGGATAGCAAGCATGCAGCATCTTAGAGGATAGGAACAGAACGGTGAGTTTTATGGCACGCATAGCCAGAAGAAGACACGAGCCACATTGGCCAAATACACATTCAAACACGAAATCCCGCCATACGGCGAACAAGTATTCATTCACATAGAAACAGATATAAGGAAAGGGGATTGGAACACACATGAAGGACGAACACAGGACATGTGGGGAAGGCGGAAACAAGCAGACCACGTGTGTAAAAATATTTCCTCGACCGGGACTTGAACACAGGATCTCACCGGATCACCGGGTGTAACAGCTCCTTTGGTCCATATTGTTCCATAAAATCGGTTTTCTTCTTCACAATTACTGAAAATAATTTTCTTTACTTTGTCTTAAACATTTTAACCTGAGATCTTCCCTTTTCCCGGACCATCTTAATCCTGGCACTATTGTCGTCGCAACTCTCGTCAGACTAATTGCTGTGTTGGTTTTTCGCGGGAACCACGAAAGAGACCAAAACACAACCTCTCAACCACGAATACCCTCTGTGGTGGTGTTTACGGGAAATTAATCCACGCCAGGGACCACACACACGCTATCCTGTCTGGAATCCTTCAAAAGGCTGTGGGACCCCGTTAAAGATTCTAGGTGGAAAAGTAACCCTTCACGAGGCTGTAGGGAAGACCCCGTTAAAGGTACTAGGATGTTCTACAAGTACACACTCTGTACCTATCCAAGAAGGACGAGCACAGACCATTCACACACACACTAGCACTCAATAAACGCACACACACACACACTCAAAAGGGCCCAACTTCTGGGAGCATCTGAAAACAAAGAGCGTAGACGAAGATATGCGTCGAACACGCGTGTATCGGCCACAAAGTGTCCCTCTTCAGCGAACTAAACGGGAAAAAGCACCTCCAACACTAGGTATAAAGTAACTACCGAAGTTCGGTTTCAGTTTTATATGTTTTTATTTCCGTAAACATATAGACATACAAGAGAAACATAAAATATAGATACATAGGGAAAATGTAACAATGTCAGACCCATATGTGTCCTCCCTCCTGTTGCCACCCTGGTACGGAACGAAATAAAACTAAATGTCAGAAAATCTAAGACTTCCGTGCCGTCACCTCCCTTCTCCGTTCAAAAGGTTGGGAGCACTACACTTACCAACTAAAATGTGACAAAAGACCCCACTTTGTTCTCCGGGGTCTCCCTAAAAATACACCTATCCCTAGTATTGAGGAAGCCCTGGCGGACATAGGTTTTCCGGCTGATAAAATCGTTCAATTGAAAACAACCCGTCCCTCTCAAATCCAGCAGGCAGAGAGAAATGCCATTCGAGCCGCAAACGCGGATACAGTACTCCCTGCAATCCCACCTAGGGAACTACCGCTATTCCAAGTTCGTCTCCAAGACGACTCAAGGCGTGACGATTTTCTAAAGACATCCTCCCTTCTCCACCTAAGGACAAATGTTGAACCCTTCCGGCAACCAGCAGGCCCACCTCAATGCATGCCCTGTCAAAGGTGTGGTCACACACACAAAACATGCGGGCTTAGCCCCAGATGTGTCAATTGCTCAGGTGACCATCATTACAGGGACTGCACAAAATCTAAGGACCTTCCAGCCAAATACGTCAACTGTGGTGGTCCTCACACAGCCAACTATAGGGATTGCGTAGTACACAGAGGAATCCTGTACAAAATTATGCAAAGCGAGCGGCCATCAATGATAGCTCTCTTCCGCACCCAGCTTACACTCCTCAACAGTCTTTTCCACCTCTACAAAACGCTTGGAAAACGCGCCCAAACCCCCTCCTTACGTCCGCTCTTCCCAATGCAAATCCTACTCCTCTTCCAAACGCTCCATCTACACCTACCTACCTCAGATTGACCCATTACCAAACCAAATCCCTGCTGCTAAACCTTCCGTCTCGGGTAACCTTAAACCTCCCTTCTTACCATAATCTCAAAACTCTTAACCCAAGAAGACAACGCAACCATAATTTCAATCCTGAAAACCGACCTAGTACCCTGTCTCATTCAACTCCTTAATGACCTGTAATCCAGCTTCCCTTCCCCATCACCCAAGTCTCCTCCAGTGGAACTGCAACAGCATTCACCGTATAATCCTTGAACTCCAGCACCTTTCTACTACCCTCTCACCGGACATCATACTGCTTCAGGAGACCAAATTAAAAGCCAACCAGTCACTCTGCATCCCCAACTATAAAGTTTTCCGCCGTGATAGACCAAACAGCCAAGGTGGGGGTGTAGCCATCCTCTTCAAAAGGAACCTATCCTGCGACCAAATATGTCCGCCAAAGTCAAACCTCTTGGAGTTAGTGGGTTTAACCATCTTGACCCGTGAAGGAAAATTAAACGTCTGGTCAGCTTACTTCCCCCCTCGTCGCTCCTAATTCCCACAGGAGGACCTAGATGCTCTTTCGACTGTTTTAACCCCCCGCTCTATACTGGGAGGCGACCTTAACGCCAAACATATGGCCTGGGGCTGCCGCATAAACTCCAGTCGCGGCTTTTCACTGCGTTGCCTCCAACAGTCGGCGAACTTCGCCATCCTAGCGCCATCCTCACCTTTCCCCCAAATCCTGCATCTCCAGACATTCTGGACCTAGTACTTACTTCCCTTTTGCTCAATTTTCCCATTTCCGTCATCAACAATGCGGCTTCCGACCACTGCCCTGTTACCTTCACGGTTCCTCTGAACCCCTTCTTTCCTTCCTCACCAAAATCGAAAATCAATTGGGAAAAATTCAACTCAACCTGCTGCTCGACTCCCTGACCTTGACCGGATGTCTCAAAACCATGCCAGGCCGGACAGCTGTGGCATCGCATCCGGCACCCTATAGATGGTAATTAATACAGAGCTCTAAGAAATCTGGTTATTTCCCATCTAAGGAAACAGAAACAAACTCTCTGGGAAAATAAGTTAACATCCTTATCTCACAAGGATAACTCCGTCTGGCCACTTGCCCGATCCCTCAGAAAAAGGTCCACTCCCCCTGCTCCGCTTTCCTGCCAAGGGAAGTTAGCTTACTCGGATATCGATGAAGCCCACACCTTTGCTGACGTTCTGGAGCCAGTATTTCAAAACCCAAATCCCTCCCCCTTCGATACCCTCGTTAAATCCTCCGTCCAATCCATTGCATTCACCCCCTCTTCTTCCATCCCTCCGATAACTCTGTCTGAACTGCAAACAATTATCTTTCAGTCAAAATCAAAATCGGCTCCGGGTCCCGACTTCATCTCCTACTGTCACCTTAAACACCTCTCCAAATCCTTCACCCTGCACCTCCTAGAAATTCTTAATTCTTGTCTCCGCCACTGCTCCTTCCCCCCTACCTGGAAGCAAGCAAAAATCATTCTGCTACCAGAGTCTGGAAAGGACCCTAAAGATTCCTTAAATTACCGACCCATCAGCCTCCTGCCGTGCATGGGAATAATCCTTGAACGGTTAATCCAATCGCACCTCCACGAAGAACTCCTCACTTTAAACTACTTGAGACCCGAGCAAACCGGATTCAAAAAGAGAACAGCCACAACTCACCAAATTCTGAGATTGGTTGAACATGTCACCTTTGCGTTCAACATAAATAAGCTCACTCAGGTGGCTTTCCTCGACATCAAACGCGCCTTCGACCGAGTCTGGACAGAAGGTCTAGTCCACAAGCTAGCCCAGCCAGACCTATCCTTCTCCCTGGTCAAAACTATATCCTCCTTCTTATCCTCAAGAACCTTTTTCGTATCAGTGAACTCCCGTCCATCAAACCCCAGACGTATCCTCGCGGGGGTCCCTCGAGGAGCCATCCTTTCCTCAACTCTCTTTAATATGTACATAAACGACCTTCCATCTCATCCAAAAACTCAACTTTTTCTATAATCCGATGATACCGCTGTGGCCTCCCAATCCTTCTGTCCAGACACCACGGCCAAAAACCTATAAAATTCACCTCAATAAAATGTAAAAGAATGGATGTTATCCTGAAAAATGACGATTAACCCTGAAAATGCGAAAACGTCCTTTTCACCAGACAAAGGAAACACCCCTGCACCACCCAACTAGTCTACCATAACGCCCAAATCCCACAGACCAACACTGCTAAATTCCTAGGTGTTATGCTTGATCAAAAACTATTGTGACACGATCACTCCGTCTATGCCAGAAATAAAGCCAATGCAGCTTTTTGCTCGATATACCCCGTTATGAATCACGACAGCCCCCTCAACATAAGCACCAAAGTTCATCTTTTTAAACAATGATTAGGCCAATCCTGACCTATGGCTACCCGGATTGGGGTACCATTGCAGCGAGCAAACTCAACGAAATCTGCGCTTTCCAAAATAAAACGATCCGGAAAATAATAAATGCACCCTGGTTTGTTCGTAATGGCACCCTCCAAAATGACTTGAAACTACCTGACCTAGGAACACATCTCCAATCTATTTCTGAATCCTCCAAATCCTTAGCCCATACCGACAACCCCCTCCTAGAAAACATCTGGACATTCGTACTCAACCCTCATTTCAAACATGAACGTCCCAATTTCATCACCATGCCCAACAGCCTCTAATATTGTAATTTCACCCAAAATCCACATACACACCCGAAACCCTTAAAACGCCCTCGAACAACTCTATCCATACTCCGTTGATCAGCAGCAGCTGGACATCGGAACAGATGCGCCTGACGGAGCAGTCATCTTTCTATTGGTTGTTGGTGGAAAAAGGAAGGGGGAGAGGGAGGAAGGTGGGTGGGGTGAACAGAAACCCCCACCTTCCTCCCTCTCCCCCTGCCTCTTTGCCAATACGTGTAAGTACTCCTTCCCCCCCTTCCCCCTTCCCATCTTCCCACCAATCCTATTGGCCCCCCAACCTTTTCAGCCACTATATATTTTGGACGTCTGTCCGCATTCGCCCACTTTCAAGTTATTTCCTTATTATTACTTTCCACCCCGAAGAGGAGTTCATCCTAAAACGGGGTTTCCGTACTTTAAATATCGTTACGTTTATAATATTTTATGTTTCTCTTGTATGTCTATATGTTCACGGAAATAAAAACATATAAAACTGAAACTGAACTTCGGTAGTTACTTTATACCTAGTGTTGGAGGTGCTTTTTCCCGTTTAGTTCGCTGAAGAGGGACACTTTGTGGCCGATACACGCGTGTTCGACGCATATCTTCGTCTACGCTCTTTGTTTTCAGATGCTCCCAGAAGTTGGGCCCTTTTGAGTGTGTGTGTGTGTGCGTTTATTGAGTGCTAGTGTGTGTGTGAATGGTCTGTGCTCGTCCTTCTTGGATAGGTACAGAGTGTGTACTTGTAGAACATCCTGGTACCTTTAACGGGGTCTTCCCTACAGTCTCGTGAAGGGTTACTTTTCCACCTAGAATCTTCAACGGGGTCCCACAGCCTCGTGAAGGATTCCAAACAGGATAGCGTGTGTGTGGTCCCTGGCGTGGATTAATTTCCCGTAAACACCACCACAGAGGGTATTCGTGGTTGAGAGGTTGTGTTTTGGTCTCTTTCGTGGTTCCCGCGAAAAACCAACACAGCAATTTGGTCTGACGAGAGTTGCGACTGTTGTTTACGGCCGATTGGAGTTTTTCCCCCTTATTATTATAACCTGAGGCCGTAGATCTCTTGATTTCTTTCTACTATTGTCGTAGTCTTTACGACTCTATCCTTCATCTTCTTGGCATTTGTTAGTGTCTTAAATCAATTTATTTAGTTTGTCATATATGTTTTTTTAAGCAGTAATGTATCATTTCTTTGACTGAAGACATTGCAAGGATTTTCGCCCTTCCCTTTGTTTTATATTTTTCTAAATTTTTTGTCTTAAAAAATCTAGACGGAACGCCTGTGTGTGTGTGCCAGGACCATCGAGACCAGGCTAAAGGAACACCAAAGAAACCTTCGACTGGGGCAGTTGGAGAAATCAGCCATCGCCGAACACAGCATCGCGATGGATCACTCCATTAACTTCAACGGGACGAAGTTACTTGCCCACGCCGGTGGTTACTGGGACGGAATAGTCAAAGCATATATTGAAAATAAATGGCAGGGCATAATTTCAATAGGGATTCCGGCCATTCCCTCAATAATGCATGGGAACCTGTGCTAATGGAGGTAAGAAAATGAAGGAACGGACCACAACTGCCCGGTGGCCAATCGGGAGGCTCCCTCCTCGGACCAATCACAGGTCACCTGACCCGAGAGCTCAAAGATATAAAACGGCCGTTCAGGCATTAAAACGATACCGCTCCCGCTGAAAAGAATTTTCATTTCCGCAACCGCATTCTTTTGCAATCTTTCCTATCCTTGTTACTTTCCACCTCGAAGAGGAGCTAATCCTAAAACGGGGTTTCCGTATTGTTATTATGTTTCAACAATAATTTATATGTTTCTTGTATCGCTAATCTTTACGGTAATAAAAACATATAAACTGAATTGCATTGAAACGTCGGCCAAAATGGAACCCCTGACACGGTGGAAGACCCGAGGATCCTTCATGAAGCAAGTACGCCGGGAAAACACCAGATCTTTCTTTACTACAATCATATACTTTCAAATAACCTATGATTTCAAACGAGGACGCGATTAGGGATATGGAAAAATTATTTCGGAAGTATAACATGAGCATCAACAAGAGACAAATTGAAATCCTTGTGTGTGGAGGAGAGAAGATGAAGACAGAGATGAAAATTCGTCGAGTGGAATTCGAGCAAGAGGAATTCTTCATCTCCCTGAGCATCATTATAACTTGGGATGGAGGACGTTGGATGGACATCAATTAGCGAAGAAAAGCTAAGAAGGCGTCCGTAAGGAAGAGGCAACTTCTACATTCAAGTACACTGAGATTTCAAACAAGGAAGCAGTTCGTAAGGAGCATTATAAGGAGCAACGACGTGGTACATTGGGAAAGTGTAACAGTAAAGAATAGAAACCTCTGGTTGGTTCACATTCCCTGCCATTGTGACTTCAGGGGTGGAGGCCACGATGCGTGCATGGAGCCACGGTGCGCCACGATTACGTGCATGTCAATGCACAGTAATATGATTTCCTCTGCTTAATTTTCAGTTATGCGTTAGCTGTCTCGTTTTTATTGGAGGCCTGCCGTGTCACTGTTTGTGGTTCATTTTTATTTCCTTTCTTCGCATAGCAAATAACTAATTTATTAGATGAATTAACCCATTTTTTAAAATTCAGTGTTCCTCCAGAATTTATAGAAACACGGACGTTAATGGATAGATTTTCATTCACTGAATATTTTGCCCGTTTCCCCTTCCTCTTCCATAGCCTCCCATATCCTCTCACCATTCCAATCTGGTGCTTGCACCCCCTGCCGCACACCTCTTCGGTGATTCGCGGGGTATTTATGTCGACGTTTGTTTGGTAAATACGGCGCAAGAAGGGCACATTAGTGTAGAAATAGTTGTAAACAGATGGAGATAAAGTCATAAACAACAATAATGGAAGGTAAAATTAAGAGAAGATCCCGCCGAGAAGACCAAGAGACAAGCGCGAGGAAAAAGTTGAGAAGAAGGTAGAGAAGGAATCGGGAGGCGAGACGGAGTTAACCCTGAATAGGAAAGAAGGACAATGAAACAATCTCAAGTTTGAAATACTGATGACGAATTCACGAATGACCGACCCCGAGAGGTGAAACAAAGGAATTTTCGCGATTCCCGCAATCATTGCTTGAAGCTAATCGGGTAATGTGTCGCCGATCAAAGTGGAATAAACAATTGCGACGCGGCTGCCGGGAGGGGTCGCTGCATGAACAGATCGCTATGTTTTCTTTTCGAGAGAAGGTGAGAGTACGAAAAAAAAAGAAATTCAGTGGGCGTAACTTCGGTGATCTCATTAAGAATACATCAGTACTGTGTACAGCGCCACGTACGTGCCATTGACGCATTAACGGCGATGCATCAAATATGCGACGGCGTCCATGGGCAACTTCCACGACAAGGACTACTTTTAATTCGACAGAGAAGAAAGTGGGGATTCATCGGAATTCTCTACGAGAAGAAGCATCACAACGTACTAATAGTTCCTCTTCCAGGGGCGGCAAGAAGCCGACAGGCAAAGGCCCGACGGCGATTAAGACGCAGAATAGTTCCAAGCTAAGGAGACGCGAATGATAGCGAGTAACTCTTACGCTCAAAGAAAACATGACGAAAGAAGAAAGAGAGGTGAAATGACGCGGATGGTGGGTGGCGCTGGCAAAGACTTCGGTGGAAACTGCGCTTCGAATGACAAATACTTTGAAAAGACAAAATATTAGCGACAATAGGTAAATTTAGGCTCAGAAAGAACCTAAGTTCATTATTACTTCCATCTGTTTGCTCCAATGTCAATTTAAAGCAGAAAGACATCTCTTTCGCGTGCTTCCGGTGGACACTCAAAAGAGGAGTTTTGGCAAATCCATCAGCGATTGCTACTTCGAACGAACATTAATAAATATAAACATGAAGTATTTTTGAGAAGGTTTTTAACCATTTTAAACTGTGAAGCGTCTAAAAATTCTAATGATACATCAAATGTAATCCGAAAATGAAATTAGAATAACGTTGTCTGACTGCGCTAGGAGGGAAAAGTATTTTGGGTCCTAAGTGGTCTGGTGTGCAACCAAACCCTGCCACACACCCTTGCGGTGACTTGCTGAGTACTAGTATGTAAATAAAATAATCTTTCCAAGAGAACACGCATAAAAAGAATATGCGGATCAGCTTTAAGGGAGCTTGATTTCATTAGAGTGGTTGTAGGGACGTGTAATGGAAATGTAAGGGAGAGGTTTTTCAACGCTTTGGTTCCACGGCCACATTTGGAACGCGCAGAAAGTATCTCCCATCGAACGAGGAAAACGTTTATTAAGGAATTGAAAAGGTTCCGGGAAAATCCGCAAGATTTTACTAGGTTAGTTGACGTTTCGACTGTACGACCATCGTTTTGAACTAAATATGAGTGTCCTTTCTCTGTGCTTCCGTGTATAAATGTTATAATCAAAGTTTACATACATGTGTGTATACATATATATGAATAAATGCATAAACACAGCAATCAACCCGAAGGTAGGTCGACTGGGTGGGTGAAGGCAGAGAGTTCACCATGCTCCAAGCCCTATGAGGCGTGTGGTGAAATTCACACATTAGCTGGGTAATAAGGGGACCAGTTCCTTATTCCTTGTGCCCGTTATGGTCCCCCACGAAGATCTGGTTCCTGAATAATCACATACCTTGGGTGGAGCCGTAGGTGCCCAGAGAGGATTGCCCGGGAATGGACCAAATGAGGGTCCATCTCCTTCAGACTTGGCCCTCCTCTCCCCTCCCCACCCACGCACTCCTCATTTCTATATCCTTCCGAAGATTCACAAGCCGGGTAATCCCGGTCGACCGATTTTATCCTCCCGTCACTTCCCAACAGAAAGTATCTCGGCATTTGTAGACGACTATCTCCAGCCGATTGTCCAGGCACTGCCGTCATTCACTAAACATTCCTACCATTTCTTGGATAGGTTAAAATCTACCTCCCTCCCTCCAGATGCCGAGATTATTATGGCCGCTACAGATGCCACATCCCTGTACACATGTATTCCCCACTCAGAAGGTCTCTCCGCCCTTCAACATTACCTCTCCCAAAGCCCTTAACCACACATCCCCAGCACAGACTTTCTCCTCAGCCTTTCCGAGTTCATCCTCACCCGCAATTCCTTCTCCTTTAACGATAATTTCTACCTACAAATCAAGGGTTGTGCCATGGGTAGCCGGTTCAGCTCGTCCTATGCAAACCTCTTTCTTGGTCTCGCGGAGAATAAATTCCTGTCACAACAACCCCTGAAACCGCTATTGTGGCTCAGTTATATAGATGATATTTTCTTCTCTGGCCACATGGTCCTGATTCCCTGAAAACTTTCATTTCCAACCTCAATGCGTCGTCCTCTATCTCCTTCACGTCTACGGTTTCCTCCTCCCAAATCACCTTCCTAGATGTAAACATATCACTAATAGACCACAAATTTCACACATTTGTACATATAAAACCCATATAAAATAAACAACAAGACACATTTTAACAGTTGTCACCCATATCACACCAAACGCTCCATTCCTTATTCCCTATCCATAAGGGGACACAGAATTTGCAAAGAACCCGACTCCCTAGACAATTCTCTCAAATTTACACCATTCCATCCTCAAACGAGGTTATCCTGAATCCCTCCTGAACAAGAGGATCCGAAGAAATGCGTACACTCCCAGACCTTCCACCACCGCGAAAAACACCTTCTTTCAATTTGTACCACGTATCTCCCTGGCCTAGAATCTCTGCGTTCTATCCTAAAAGACCTCTACCCTATCCTCAAAAACCACAATTCGACCACCAACCTTTTCCCCAAATGCCCCTCTGCCACTTTCAAATGCCCGCCAATCTATCAGATCTTCTAAAATCTACCAATCCACTCCTTAAATCCTCGCCCCGTAACAAAACCAATCCCAGACCCTGCAAAAAACCTAGATGCAAAACATATTCTATTTTCCAAACCAAAATCCCATCCCTCTCCCACCAATTTCCTACTCCTCATGTACCTACAGCAATGTTGTGTACCTTCTCAAGTGCCAACTTTGCCATGCCTTTTATATTGGAGAGTGTACCAAAACCCTTAATATTAGAATCAATAATCATCGAGCCTCATGTAACAATTCCTTCCTGATTGGTATGCTCCCAGTATCCAACCACGCCTCCAAACACAACACTCCCTTTGACCAATGCTATAAAGTATCCATCTTAGCATCCCTCCCACCCTCAGACCCTCCACTGAAACTCAAAACACTAGAGCATGCTTTCATCTGGCTCCTGTATTCCTGGAGTCGCCCAGGTGTTAATAACAGACACTGATTACCCCTTTTTCTATGTGCTTATGCGTATAACATAATTTCATCCCCCCTCCGCCCCAAACACCTTCCATGTCATCCCCACTTTTATTAAAAACCCCGCGCCCAACACTGTCCCTCCAAACTCCTACCCTAGCATACCTTTCTCCCCTCCTCCTTCCATCCAGTGCTTCCGGGCCCACCTTTACGTCGGTTCTGTTCCTTCCTCCTCATACGAAAGGTGGGTGTACTACCGAAAATTAGAGACCCAGTGGGTCCCTATTTTAGGTGTTTCTGTGTTTGCGTCTACTAGTGTTAATTCCATTAAAACAATTGATCGCGTCCGTGGGATTTTTACAAAAGTGTTCAAATATGAAATCCCGCCATACGGCGAAAAAATATTCAGTCACAAACAGAAAAGGATATCAGGAAAGGGAATAGGAAAACAAAAAATACGAACACAGGACAGGTGAAGAAGGCGGATTTGAGCAGATGACAAATGTGGAAATATTTCCTTAACCGGAACTTGAACATCGGACCTACCACTTGCCGGGCAGATGCACTACCGATTACGCTATTAAGGAAACCTAATTTACACTGACATCTGCGATTTCTTTAAAGGGCCCAGGAGCCCCGACTCCTTGGCCAAGAGATGGCTTTAGGCCGCTGTTTCACCAACAAAAGGAGGAATAGACAATACTATATATATTTTTTTATTTTTATATATACACGTATATGTTTTACTTTATTAGGTAATCTACGGGTGAATGTAGGTTTTTCAATGCACAAAACTATCAAATAAACATTTTGTAACTCCAAACAGTAACAAAACCCAATCCAGCAACTAATCAACATCAGGTCCCTCTTCATCTCTGTGGACTTCCTTCCTCCCTTCATCCCGTCCAAAACCCCTATCCTATTCCCGTCCAACATCCCTGTCCTGTTCCTACCCTTACCTCGCTTGCCCAACATTCTCCCCTCTATTACCCTCTTCAACATTCCACTACCGCTCAATACGCCTTTCATCCATTTTTCCTGACTCCATAGGATTTCTCTCAACAAACCCCTCTCCTCCCCCACCATTTCTAGTACTTCCTCATTTGTTTTCCTATCGGTCCATTTCACCTTCTCCATTCTCCTCCACACCCACATTTCAAAAGCCTCCAATCTACGTCTATCCTCCTGCTTCAGTGACCACGTTTCCGCGCCGTAAATAGATACGCTCCATATCAGAGTTTTTACGAGTCTTGTCTTAACATCCCTACTCAACTTCCCCGTCATCAACTCCCTCCTCCTAGAGAAAGCCTCCTTTCCTAGCGCAATTCTTCTCTTTAAATCGCTACCACTTTAACCGTATTGATCCAAAACACTTCCGAGATATGTAAACTGTTCTACCTGCTCTATTTTTTCCCCGCCTATTTTAATATTTAGCTTAGCCTTTTTCTTTCTGGAAAATCGCATGACCTTTGTTTTATTAATATTGATTCTCATCCCATGTTTATCGCACCGAACCTCCAATTCACTCAACAATGCTTGCAACCCCTTGGCTGACTGAGCAACTAATGCTTGGTCATCAGCAAACCTAACCGATTTTACGAATTCCCCTCCGACTTTCATCCCTACCTCCAGTTCTTCCCATGCCTCTTTAATCATTTCCTCTACGTATACGTTGAACAGTACCGCTGACAATGGGCAACCCTGCCTTACACCTCTTCCTAACACTGCCCATCCGGACTATCCGTTCCCCACTCACACCTGAGCAGTCTGAGACATGTACAGGTTGCGGATCAGTCTCCTGTCCCTCCAATCCATTCCTATTTTCTGCAATACACGCATTAATTTTTCCCAGTTCACTCTATCAAACGCTTTTTGGAAATCTACGAAACAGGCAAAAACGTCCTGATTGTATTCTATATTCCTCTCGACTAGTGATCTAATTACTGCAATGGCATCACGCGTACCTCTTCCTTTCCTGAACCCAAACTGATCATCCCCTAAGTAATCCTTTGCCTTACTCTCTATCCTTTTGTTGGTGATCCTTAGAATAACTTTAGCTGCGTGGGATATCAAACTTATTGTTCTGTAATCCTCACATGACGTAGCCTTTGCCTTTTTTGGAATAGGAACTAACACCGATCTCACAAAATCTCCTGGCCAGATTCCTTCCTCATAGATACTACGAATCATTCCATATAGGGCCTTCTTCCCACATTTTCCCAAACATTTCAACAGTTCCACAGGGATGTTGTCAACTCCCACGGCCTTATTTGCTTTCATCTCCTTTAATTCTCTTTCTATTTCATCGTCGAGTATGCCTGGACCTAAGCTATCTTCTTCTACGTCATGTTCCTTTTCTATATCTAACCTTGTCGGCCTAAGTTCTTTACCATACAATGTTTCTATATATTCCTTCCATCTCTCTTGGATTTTTTCTGGTTCAACTATTATCTTACCCCACTTATCTTTAACTGTTAGAACAGATCTTGCCTTCTAACTTCCCGATAATAACTTAATCTTGTTGTATAGAGCACCAATTTCACCCTTCTTCTGTAAACTTTCCATATCCTCGCATTGCGTTTTCCATCATCCTTCTTTTGCTTTATTTGTGGCCCTTCTCAATTTATTGTTTAACTCTTTGTACTTCATTTTACCTAACTCTGTGTTTACATTTTTCCATCTTCTTCTCTCATCCATCTTTGCAATCATCTCATCCGTTACCCATGGTTTCCTTATCCTTTTCTCGTTAACGGTTCCTATAGTGTCTTTAGCGGCTTCCAATATCCCTTTCTTGATACATTCCCATTTTTCTTCGATAGTACTACGTTCTTTGCCGTCATCCATCATTTTCTCTACAGCCTGCTGGTACTCCTTCTTCGTTAATTCATTTAATGGTTCTAAATTCCATTTCCTAACCTAATTATATATATATATATATATATATATATATAATCTTGAAAATGACGCTCTCCGGCGACGCACAAACACACAAACACTGAGATAATAAATATTACACACACAGAAACATAAAAGAAGGACACTTACAGTAGATATTTACGTTTCGACGGCACGGCCGTCGTCATCAAACGACGGCCGTGCATCATGTATATATATATATATATATATATATATATATATATGAGTCTGACCTGAAGAAGGCCTCGGAGTAGGCCGAAAGCTTAAATCATCTACAGTGTGAGTGTCCTTTTACGTGTTATCTGTTTTATTCTGTGTTCTATTGTGCCGTCCAAAAGTTATATATATATATTTATTTATTTATATACATTTTTGTATGTATGAGACATAACAGCGGCAGGACAGAAGACTCAGAAGAAGACGAAAGTGTTTAGAATAGGAACATGGAACGTCAGGACAATGTTAAAGACGGGCAAATTAGAAAATATTAAGCGAGAGATGGAAAGAGGTATTATAGATGTTTTAGGTCTATGCAAGGTGAGATGGAAGGATAGCGGGGATTAGTGGAGTGACAATTATAGAGTGATATATAGCGGCGGGGACGAGAGCCAACGAGGGGTTGCCATAATATTAAATAAAGGGGTAGGAAGAATCGTAGTCAACTTAGAGCAAGCAACGGATAGAATTTTACTCTTAGAGATTAAAGCAGAGCCGACGAACTTGGCCATTGTTCAGGTGTACATGCCACCGAGCAACCACAAGGAGGAAGAAGTGATAGGATGTACGAAGAGTTAGAAGATATAATCGCGTGTGAGTTTACCATGTGGAACCTTATCAAATGCCTTTTGAAAATCAAAAACGATCGCATCCACTTACCTACCACTTTCACCCGATAAAAGTAAGTCAAGTGTGTATAATCCTAATTGGGTCTCGCATGAGCGGGTTTTCCTGAATCCGTGTTGATTGTCACTTAAAAAGTTAATGTTATCAAGATATCTCATTATGGAACTGACAATTATGTGCTCTAATATTTTGCAACAAATAGAAGTGAGAGAAATGGGTCTGTAATTGCTGGGGTCCTCCCTGTCACCACTTTTAAAAATTGGCGTTATATGCGCGGTTTTCCAATTCTTAGGGACTTTGCACTCTGTGAGGGATTTGTTAAATATAAATTCGAGGTACGGGGCGATGTTAGGAGCTAAGTATTTTATCACCCTAGCTGGTATGTTTTCGGGACCCGGGGATTTGTTTGGTTTAATGTCTTTGAGCAATTTGGCAATTCCTTGCTCGTCCACTGTTATTTTTGTCCTGGGTTCAGTATATATTGTTTCTTGGAGATACGCGGTGGCTACATCGTTCGTGAAAACGCTTTGGAAGAATTTGTTTAGAATGTTGGCTTTACACTCACAGTCATTATGAATGATATTGTTACAATCCCTTAAGCAAGCCACGGTTAGTTGACCCTCATTTACTTCTCTAACATATGACCAGAAAGCTTTGGAGTCAGTGTCCAAATACTCGCATAATACTTTACGTTCAAAGTCTTGTAAAGCGCTACGTAATTGTGTTTCGGTTTCACTTTTAGAGGATCTATACTTGTCCAAAAGATGTTTATTGACCAAGGGTGATGAGTTCAGACCTGCTTTCTTTACCCTAGAGTGTAACATTCTCTGCTTCCGAAGGGCTTTTTAACGCCTTTGTTGTACCACCTTGGGTCACGATTTGCTTCAACGTATTTTACAGGGATGAAATCTGTTATTCCTTTTTGTATAATTTGGACAAACTTTGTCCAAGTTTCTTCCACGGTGGCAAGACTTAAGCGCGTTTTGAAATCGTGTAGTGAAGAGTTTAAATGGCTGGCAAAAGTTTCATAATCTGCTTTATGACAATTATAAATTTTTCTTTTTGGCTTAAGATTCTTTTTTATTTCAACGTTCAAGTTGATAATAACAGATTTATGGTCACTTATACCCTCGTCGGTTGATACACTATTAATGCGTTCCGGTGTGTTCGTAAGAAATAAGTCCAATATGTTCTTTCCACGGGTGGGAGTGCGTACTGCTTGATGGAGCGAGTTTCTTTGAACCATTTTTAATAAGAAATTGCAAGATTCGCGATCACGGGCCCGAGATTTAACGCTATTGATGTCCCAGTCCATACCAGGGAGGGTAAAGTCACCACCAATTATATTGATGCATTTATTATTTTTGCGTGTAAATTTATTTATTTATTCATTGAGGTTATTGAGTTTTTGACAATCTGAGTCTGAAGGTCTATAGAAAGAGCATAAATTAATGTTGGGTTGATTGGATCGCAGTATGGTGCACCAAACACTTTCTATGTTATTGTTTTCAAATGCAAGTTGTCTGCTTTCAAGATTATTTTTCACAGCCACGAAAACTCCGCCTCCGGGTCTTGTACATCTATCATGTCGGTAAACTGTAAAGTTTATTGGGAAAATTTCTTGGTCATTGATGTCATTACAAAGCCAACTCTCTGTGCCTAATATTATATCAGCCGAATGACATTGGATTAAGTGCTCGAGATCCGCTATTTTATTTTTAAGGCTTCTGCATTTTAATACAAGTATATTTAGATTATTTTTCTCTTGAATAACGCCTTTATTTGTGACTGGCCGTAATTTAGGACGCGTTGGTGGGGAAGTGTGGGACTTGTGTGCCACCTGACATTTGTCTATTTGCACATATACATTTTAATAAAAATAAAGTGCATGTCAAATGTCTTTCTACGTCCATACCAGGGTTGTCGGTTAATTTTACATGTTTAATAATAATATTATCTTCGCTAGCCTTAGAAGTTACCGACCCACTAACTGACCTACCCTCTATCCTAAAAAAGGCATACAGTGGTCGAGTATCCTATCCGCTACCTTACTCGCCGACTCCGCCGTGTAATGGACCACAGATTGGTTCAGGGGAGTACTGCACGATTGGAGGGTTGGCCTTGGGTCATCGAAGGAGGTTCCTATCTCCGAGCAGAAACGCCAAAGTCTCTGGTTTATGTCTTCCACTCGGCTCCAAACCAGAGACCCGCGATCCTCCCTCGGAACAATACTGCAGATCGTCAAACCCAACCGCACACCCTCGACGCCCTGAACTCGCTTTACCTCGGAGCTCAGTACATTATTCAAATATTCATTCACAAGGAAATATATAAGGAAAAGGGATAGGAACATATGTAAAGGACGAACACAGGAGAGGTGGGGAAGGCGGAATCAGGCAAAATCACGAGCGTAAAAATATTTCCTTGACTGTGATTTGAACACTTGCCGGTCGGATTCTCTAACCATTTGAGCTGTCGAGGAAATTCAATTTACGGTGAGATTCTGCTAGTCTTATAGCAAATTCCGATTCTTTGGCCAAGAGATGGCGTCAGGGAGCTGTTTCACCCACCCAATGAGAAACACACGACACAAAAGAAGAAGGATGTATGAAACACAAAAGAACAAGGATTATGGTAAGCAATCATGCAGTATAATAAAGGAATAGGAACAACAGTGCGTTTCATGGCACGCATAGCCAGAAGACAGAGACGAGCCGCATTGGCCAAATACACATTCAAACACGAAATACCGCCGTATGGCGAATACACATTCATTCACATGGAAATAAATATAAGGAAAGGGGATAGGAACACATATAAAGGACGAACACAGGAGAGGTGGGGAACAAATATTCATTCACATGGAAATAGATATAAGGAAAAGAGATAGGAATACAAAAAAGGGAAAACACAGGAGAGGTGGGGAAGGCGGAATCGAGCAGATCACAAACATAAAAATATTTCCTTGACCGGGACTTGAACACCGGATCTTTCGATTTTCCGGGCGGATGCTCTTATGTATGTAAAAACCAAGTGAACTGGGTCTCCTTTCAATGGCAAAGAATTCGTAAGAGACGAAGGGAATTGAAGGGATATAAATATCGAAGGAAATATCCCACGATGAAGACAGAGGGACGATCACGAATGAATGAACAGGAATAAAGTAAAACGAATGAGTTTTCCCGACGCCTTCAAATCAGCGTCATGTAGTGGCAAGAAAGGACGGAGGAGGGGTGGAGCAGTGCAATCTTCGAAATGGCAGACACATTATAAATTGGCGGATTTGGCGACAAGACGACCGGAAGAGATCTTAATCGCCTTGGCGGATATATGATGCGCGGAAAATACGAAAATAGTGCGTCATGTAAGCGAACTAAATATATACGACATATCCGAATGGCGAACGGGGCGCATTATTTTTTGACCGTGGTAAAATGGATGTCGCAGTTGAACGTCCTTGGCACACTTCTAGACAAAAAATTTTTCGTTTCCTGATATGAAGCTGCGCTAAGGTAAGCATTTCAGGCGGAAAGGTCTAGCGTAAGAATAAAATCGCTTAAAGCGAAATGGGCTTCGCATTATGAAAATACTTGGGCGCTGCGTGAAACGAGGCAGGTAGGAAAGCAAGGTCGTTGGGGGAAATGGACCGTGATGATGAGAAGAGGGATGGGAGACTGGGGGAGGCGATTAATATTTTTGTGTCGGCGGCATAAGAAAAAATACTAAGAAACCGAACCGTCGGGACGATCCCGTAAGGAAAAGAGGCAATTTCAAGGAATAGAATTGTTACAAGGCGATATTATTGTTTTCATTCCAATTACCCGAGGAAGTGAAAACCACAATGCAGCAAAGTAATGGGTGGTATGCATTTCAGCTATTCACCAACTTCTTCAGGCAAAAAAAGAGCCGAAAATAAAATTGGATTTGAATGCGATTTGTTCACTAAAGTATATGATAAGGTAATTTAGCGGTTAAGGTAAATTTTTGAATTAACACAATTTTTAAATGAAATATTTTATGACTCCAAACAAAACCCAACAATCCAGCAACCTACTCTATACATCAGGTCCCTCTTCATCTCTGTGTACTTCTTTCCTCCCTTCATCCCATCCAACATCCCTATTCTGTTCCTGCCCTTTCCTCTTTTGCCTAACATTCTCCCCTCTATTACCTTCTTCAGCATTCCACTACCTCTCAACACGCCTTTCATCCATTTTTCCTGCCTCCATAGGATTTCTCTCCTCACCCACCATAACTAATACTTCCTCATTTGTTTTCCTTTTGGTCCGATTCACCTTCCTCATTCTTCTCCACACCCACATTTCTAAATCCTCCAATCTACGTCTATCCTCCTGTTTCAGCGACCACGTTTCCGCGCCGTTTACGCTCCATATCAAAGTTTTGACGAGTCTTTTCTTAACATCCTTACTCAACGTCCCCGTCATCAATTGCCTCCTCCTTACGAAAGCCTCTTTGCCTAGCGCAACTCTTCTCCTTACATCCCAACTACTTTGACCATTTTGGTCCAAAAAACTGCCTAAATAGGTAAACTGTTCCACATGATTTAGAGTCTGCCCTCCTATTTTAATGTTAAGCTAATACTTTCTCTTTCTGGAAAATTACATAACCTTTGTTTTATTAATATTGATTCTCATCCCATATCTATCGCACTGAACCTTCAATTCACTCAGCAATGCTTGCAACCCCTTGGCTGACTGAGCAACTAATGCTTGGTCATCAGCAAACCTAACCGATTTTATGAATTCCCCTCCGACTTTCATTCCTACCTCCAGCTCTTCCCATGCCTCTTTAATCACTTCCTCCACATATACGTTGAACAGCACCGGTGACAATGGGCAACCCTGCCTAGCCCCTCTTCCTAACACTGCCCATCCAGACTCTCCGTTCCACACTCGCCCCTGAGCAGTCTGAGACATGTACAGGTTGTGGATCAGTCTCCTGTCCATACCAAAAATGAAAGAAAGATTTGTACTTTTCCACAGATTTTATTAGGTGGTACAACGCGTTTCACCGCAAGTCGGTGAAACGCGTTATACCATCTAATAAAATCTGTGGAAAAGTACAAATATTTCTTTCTTTTTTTGTATGGATATTAAATACTTCCATGAAGTGAAGCCTGAAACAATAGAATATAGTCTCCTGTCCCTCCAATCCATTCCTATTTTCTGCAATACACGCATTAATTTTTCCCAATTCACTCTATCAAACGCTTTTTCGAAATCTACAAAACAGGCAAAAACGTCCTGATTGTATTCTATATTCCTCTCGACTAGTGATCTCATTACTGCAATGGCATCGCGCGTACCTCTCCCCTTCCTAAACCCAAACTCGTCATCCCCTAAGTAATCATTTGCCCTACTCAGTATCCTTTAGTAATAAATATGTACTGATAAATATAGTGTACACTTATTGAGGTCAATATTCCAATTTTCATTTCATACTAATCGAATTAGGTCGTTTATTTTCATAAATAAAACTGACCTTCTCCTTCTTTCCAAAATAAAAATTAGAGCTTCGAAAGAGTGCACCACGGTCGCTTAGCAGCGTGATAGTACGATTTGTGGCGGGAATAATGGTGAGAGGTCTTGGGAAACCAACGCGACCCTTGTTCAGTTACTTGTGGCCTCTTTTACAGTGAGCGGATTGCTGCCAGAATGGAGCCCTCTTCGACGGTCACGTCACGAATTCTCGATGCCACTTTTATGGAATAATGATATGAGATTAAATTGTGCGTTACAGTAAATCAGGTACGGCGACCATGCCCATAGTTAAGGATGCTTATGGAGATGAAGAAATGTCCCAAGTGATGGTTTTCTGCTTGCACAGGATGTTCTGGGAGGGTAGAGAGGTGATTGATGATGAGGTATGCCCTGGATACATCCATCAACGACACAGTGCGATGAAAATGTGTAAAAAGTAAGACATATGTTCAATTCTGATTGACCCCCAATTGTCAAGATGTTAGCAGAAGAGTGCAATATTCAGAAAACCCCATTACGTGGCATTCTTACAGGATATTTAGCCATGAGAGAAAGGTGTGCCAAATGGTTGCCACAGTGCTCACGTGTTAATAAATGCTACTGCAGGTGTCAGAATTGACAAGGAACTTTACTAGTTTTAACCGTGATATCGATAGCTTAACCTATCACCTAGCTAAATGGCGGGAGTGCATGAAAAACGCGAAGAATATCAAATACGCTATCTTGATCGGAATATCACCGATAGCAAGTTATAATGACTGGTCCAGCCCTTAACTAGAACGTGGATTTATTGGAAAATGAATGCAGGACGCCGAAAAAAAATGGCAATGTACTGTTTCCTTAACATGGCGAACCTCACAAGAACTTCAACAGTCGTGAGGGCAGTATCATTATAGTCTAATTAAACACTTAATCATTGCTCAGAAAGGAAACTTAAGAATGTGAAAGTCATTTCATATGACAATAAGAAGGTTCAGGAAAGCATTCAAATATTTCCTCTAAAAATATTATACAAGTACCACAGTAAATAGACGTGAAATACAATTATTCAGAGGTTAATTTATTTTCAATGTAAAAAAATAAAATCCATTAGTTCCAAATCCATAGTTGAACAATTTTGTTTTCTGGATGCTACTAGAGCTATTTCTCCATAATAAGACTTTTATTGATTAGGTTACAGCTTCTTCCAATGCTGCCATTGACTTCAATGTAATATTCAGCGGTTAGTGAAAAAAAGGAAATATCTAGTCTCAAGCTCGTCCCAATAAATCACGATAAATAAATAAATACCCATTAACTGTAAAAGCGGTTGTTCCGGGTAAACAAGATACCGGGCTTAGGGAACAGCACAATCTATGTTAAAGAAAAAATATTAGCGTCCTGGAATGTTTTCTGGCGTACCATATGCACCGCAAAGATTAGAAAATACTGTGACCTACGCTGAAACTTGAATTTTCGTCGTCATTACATTGTTAATTCCTAAAACTACAAGGATTCACAATGTCGTATCACTCTCGGAATTAAATTTAACGTTATTCCTTATGTTAAAGAAAAAACAAAAAATATATTTTCTCTTGCGAAAAAAGCGTAAAAAAACATTTTTTCATTTCTCAAAACAAAAAATCATCAAAGGAGCTGTAGAGTAGCTACATTTTCCCAAGTACCTTGTTGAAGACTTCACCAGGACAATTATTTTTTAAAGTTTTTTACGGTAAACTTATATAAGTTTAAATGTTGAAGTGTTACTCGAAAAATTAACTTTTTCATGGAACGAATGAACCTCAAGTTGCTATATAAGTCTGTTTACCAGACCCGGATAATTGGGACCCCCCCTGGCCCTTCTTCCGATTGGTCGAACCCCCTCCGCATCCTCGGCATCCTCCCCATATACTTCACAAGCTTTGATGCGCTACTAATTGACCTGCCACAAAACCCGGACTGTCCGACGGTGGACAAGGAGCGTGGCCCACTCTTCGAAGGGGTCGCCACTTTTCAGCGTCCCATGGCGGTGTCTCACATCAAGCGAATGGCTTTGGCGATGCCTCGGCGTCGGTAATTTGGGTTTTAAGCCTTACCGCTTATAACACAGTAAAATGGGGTCTTGCACATTTTTGGCAGTTTGAAATGTGCGTCAGCTGTACTACGTGGGGTTATCCTAAAGCTTAATTAATACTAAGACTTAACCCACATACCTGGATAAATTTTTCCCGCATATTAATTGACTATTATGTAATTAATGATACAAATTACACCCATTAATATTGGATTATTCTGTTTCGGGCAGCCGTAGATTGGAGTGTCTCGTAGTTTGGAGAAGATAAAGAGGATCGAGGTGCGATTGATTTCCTTCGTTTGAAGGTTTACATTGCCCGGAAAATCCACGATGAACTTATGTATGTTTCATTCACGAATAGCTGCACATGTCAAAGGCGTCAGCACGCGACTAACAACTCCGTTTCAGAAGCAAACACGGAGCGACGTGCAATCAAAGCGACAGGGCTTCGAAATTTCGCCACATCCAATTGCCCCTTCAAAATGCAACAATACAGGATCAATTGAAGAAAGAAAGCAATAAATGAAGGCTGAATTTTAAGAAGCCACAAAGAAAACCATAGGTCAAAGGGAACCAATAAGTGACAAATAAGGGACTAGACCTCATGGAAGAGAGAATAAATGACAAAAACTCAACTGAAAAATGGAAAATAAGTTACAAAAGATTGATGAGCGACACCAGCCAAAAAGGGGGAAGAAGATCACATGCAAAAAAGTACAGTGTCAACTTGTCCAGAGAAAAGTTAATGTAGCTTATAGAACCATGAGACATCATTTCAATGAACATAGAACAAATATCAACGACAATCGGGAAAAAAGTGAGGAAATTCTTTAACGAAAATGAAGACAAACTGATAAAAGTGAAAGGGTATTTGGGGAATATTAGTGAGGGAAAAGAGATGCATTCTATGATACCAGAAGAAGAGTAGACAATGATAGTAAAGGGGACTATGTATGTTCTGAATTTAATGTCACAGCAAAGGACTTAAGGGCAAAAATAAATAACCCACCACGGATATAAACAGGGACTAATAAGAAATACCCTGGGTATTAATTAAAATTAAAGTCCAAGAGAAGTCTTTCTGACACAGTTTTACAACCTAATGTGTTATGTGAATGTGAGAGAACAAATACTGATGGACTTTAAGAAGAATGCTATCTCCCAACACCAAAAAAGCACCACAAATAAGTCTGAGAACCAAAACATTGAAGATTATGACAAGAATTACATGGACTCATCGCAGTCCAAGGGTAGAAGGTTGGACTTCTAACTAAAGGACCGGGGTTTAATTCCCAGGCAAGCCTCTCTGGGCACCCTCAGCTCCACGCAAGCCCTGTGATTTTTCAGGAACAAGATCTTCCTGGGAAACCATAGTCAACGAAGAGAATGGTACTGGCCCCCTACTCTGATAATGTATAAATTTCACACGCCACATAGGGAGGGCTTAGTACTACGTGAACTCTACAATCACTTACAAAACTGACCATAGGGTTGATTACCATGTTCGTGGTTTAATGTAGATGGAGCAGAAAGAGGAAGAGTTTTTATGGAAAAACCAATTTGATTTAAAAGAAGAAGAGGAACAAGAGAAGCTAATCTCACTCTCAGACTTGTTGAAAACACATAAGGAGGTGGTATACCAATGCACCGAGAAAGGGCAAGTGCGCAGCGACTAGTTAGAAGCAAGGAGAAAGAAGCGCTGGTGCAAATGAAAGCATTGCTATTTAGGAAGGAATATCACAGAGGATGAGAAATACACATAGTAAGCGGAACGGGAATGGCAAAACTTTCTCTCAGAAGAAACGGTAATGGCAAATTATACAAGGATAGACATAAGGAAGAAATTTCCCAACACTTATACATTGATATATTTTCTACATATGTGCTATTTGAAAAATATGAATGGCAGAGAAAAGAAAACAGAGGCAATGAAAATGTGATGCCACCATATAACGGTGAAAAAATTGGATGCACAGAATAACAACAGTGGCACTTTAGAGAGAGGGTGATGAGAGAAGCTTATGGAGATGGCACTCACAAGAAGAAGAAGGGAATTAGTTACGCACATCCCGTGGATTGCATATTGAAGGCCATGACTGAAGGTAACATGGAGGGAAAGAATTACAGAGAAAAGGTGAAGGACAAACTACAACATTCATTCAAGTAATGGAAAGTGCCAGTACGAAGGAGTGACCATGAGGGAGTGAATGGATTGGCCGGGTAATTGTCAGCAGGGCTGCAGTAAACCAATCTTTGGACTGATAACCCACGATGGAAGTTAGAAAGACAGGAAAACCCATTTCATGAATGCCTGTCCACTAACTTGGGTGGACTCTGTAACAACACAAACTTGCATAAATTTCTAAAGCTCCAAGCCTTAAAATATTAAAATTGTACAAGAAAATTAGAACTTGTGTTCACCCCATACCAAATTCTGTTGGGTAAAATTCACACATCTCTGCGGAGAAGCGCAACAACTCCTTTCCCTCTGCTCCTCCAGCTCTGATAATAAATATACAGTCAAATCGCTATATTATTTGTGCACTAATGAATGCACAATGAAGCACGGGTGACTAAAATATGCTGAAAATATGTTTGTGATACCAACCCATATGCATGGAATCTCTTCATTTCATTTGATAAATTTGTTCATTTTAGCCATTGGCATTTTTTGTTCCTTCAGCCACTTTATTAGGGTGGAAATATAGTCTTGCAAGAACACAGAACTCTCACATCAACTGAATATAGCAAAACGTATTTTTCTCAGAGAACTAAATAATGATAAAAAAACCATAAACACAGTAATCAACCCGAAGGCCGGTTTGGTAGGTGATGGTCGAGTTCATCCAGTACTAAGCCCAAGCTATGTGATTTTTCGGGTACCAGATCTTCCTGGAAAATCATAACCGGCACAGGGATAGGCCCCCCTACCCTGATGTGTGAATTTCACACGCTGCTGTGCTTGGTGCATGGGTGAGCTCTACAATCACCTAATAAACCGACCTTCGGGTTGAATACTGTGTTTATGGTTTTTTTTAAACAATAATATGGCCAGGAAAATATAAATGACTGGCAAGAAATAAGTAATTAAAAAGGATCGCTAATAGAGATTAATATTCTTCGTGCAATACTGATAAAAATAATGCAGTACAGATACTTAGCGACTCTTTTGTGTCATAGTAAGACTATGCATTTGCTCTCACCTTAAAGTGGATATGGAATTCTCGGGGCTAATGAATGTGAGAGAAATGATAATGGGAAAGCATGGATGGTACAAAAATGTTTATATTAAAACATTAAATACTATTGACAACATTTTTACTTTAAAAAAAAAAGTTCAGCTGTTTCAAACTTGTATTTTTAAAAGAGCATATCAAAGTTTCAAAGAGAATTTAATTGTCTTTGCGATTGCACTTTATTAAAATTTTGAGGTCCTGGCAAATAGGGAATATCATGAATAATCTGCAAAATGGACAATTTGCACAGAGATAATAAGAGTTTACACAGCCCCAAGAAAATGCCACAGTTTACATTTAGCTGGAGGTGTTCAGAAACATTTCCCTGAGTTTTAAGGTGAGACTGTCTGGTCCACACCCAGCCAGTCAACCCCTCGACTTAACAGACTCACTCTTGGAAGTATTGAAATGAAGTAAGTCCTGGAGCATCAATTCAGCATCCTGAACATTATTAATATTTGTTATTCAAAATTGCAATTACAACCCTTCTGATAAAATGTGGCTTGTTTGTATGTAGATGGACTCAACTTTCCCCTTTCATTCATTCATTGACATACCGAAGAGGTTCCAATGAGGGAGGGTAATGTTTCAAGGGAAGGGACAACCCTTGGTGATCCAGGGTCACCCAAAGTGAAAATAATTGGTGATTCCACGATATGTTTCATCAGAGGTTGTGGTGAAAGTATCAATTCAGTGTTGTGTGTTCATTCATTCAGTGTTATCAGTTCATTGTTCAGTGTTTTCTGGGGATAAGAGTGGGACATTTGGACAATAAAATAGCTAATGTGGCTAGTGAAGGTGATGAAAGTATTGTCATAATTCACGTAGGGACAAATGATGTAAGAAGTGCTAAAACAGAAGACCATCTAATGAGTTTTGTTTGGGATTTGGCGACCTTGGGCCAAAAATAAGTTCACAAGTGCTCAAATTATCATTAGTGGAATTCTTTGCGGAAGGGACACACATTGGAAGAGAATTAATGGCATAACGAAGGAATAGAGTGGGTTTGCAAGAAACAAGGTCTGACATTTGTGGACCCGAATTGTTGGGTCGGTGACAGTCACTTGCACCGCAGTGGAGTACGTTTAAACAGGAAGGGATCCCTCGTTATGTCTAATCTGTTTAGAAATGTTGCACTAAAGCTCAGTGAGCAGGGAAACCTGTAAGGGTCACAAGAGGTGGACATTGCAAGACCAAAGGAGAAGGTAAGGGCTTAAATATCCTCCAGGTGAACTGTAGAAGCATCGTCAACAGAACAGGGGAATTTGAGACTTTAATAGATGCATGTAATCCCAACATCATAATTGGCACAGAATCTTGGCTTAACGATGGCATAACATCGGCCGAAATTTTTCCATCAAGTTACAATGTCTATCGAAGGGATCGAGGTGGGAGGGGCGGAGGAGTATTCATTTCTGTTCGTTGCAATAAAATAAGATTTTTAGATTGGCAACAAAGTGATTGCGAGATGATGTGTGTAAGGATATGTGAAGCAGAAAGTAGCAAATGGTTAAAGATAATTGCTCTCCATAGACGTCCAAGCGAAGGCATGCACTTGTTGGAGATCCTTGCTGACTACTGCTCTGAAAACCCCCAAGATGATATCGTTATAGTTATAGGGATTTAAACCTTCCAGAAGTAGGGTGGGGGGGCAACACAGCAGGGGTTGGGCAGGCTCAAGAACAGGTAAATCGCCTCATTAACGAAGAAGGGTTCACCCAGGTAGTAAGTAAGCCCACTAGGGGAGAAAACACCCTGGACGTTTTTCTCGTTAGACCTCCTAACCCTTTTGTTAGTGTAGATGTTTTTCCGGGAGTCAGTGACCACGCAGCTTTGTGTGTTCAGATGGATTGGAATAGATCAACAGAAAGAGGTACAGTGGATGACAAGAAAATTTGGCAATATACCAGGGCAGATAGGGAAGGATTCCAGGAATTTTTAAGGGGCAAGTTTCTGGGTTGGGCAGGTAGTGGAGTGACCATGGAGGAAATATGGGAAACATTCAAAAATATAATTCTTGAAGGGCAATTAAAGTATGTCCCCATAAAAAATTTGAAACAGAACACGGATTAAAGAATGGAAGTAAAGAAATGTCACAGCATTGCAGCACCTTGGTCCGGAACCTTAATAGGGACAGGAACAAGGCAAAGGAAAAATTTCTTATTAATGCAATTTCAAAAGACAATGCAACAAAATTCTATAGATACATGAGAATGAGGAAAGACAACAGGGAATGCATGAACATATTAAAAACTAACGATAATGACATTATAACTGACACTGTAGAAATAGCAGATGTTTTCAACTCCTGCTTTACGGGTGTTTTTCGGAGAATAGAAAACAAAAAGGAAAACAAGGTGCATCTAAATAGCTCAAAAACGACAGAGAACCTCATCAGGGTAGCAGCACAAACCAGCACACTTCCCTCGAAAAATGCTATTATCAAGGAGGACTCATATTTTGTCAAGAAAATAAGGAAGATGAGGAAACATAAGTCAGTAGGACCGGACAATATATCGATTGACATTCTAAAACTAGGTGACAATGTAGCTCTGTACCTACAGAGTTGTACAGTAACTCAGGTACAGAGCTGTAATGTAACAGCTCTGTACCTGAGTCATCTATTCAAAGTAACTTTAAATAATGTTGCCTTGCCTAATGATTGGAAAAAAGCAAACATTGCACCAATTTACATCAAGGGGATAAAACAATAGCCAATAATTATAGACCGGTAAGCATAACATCCATTGTTTGCAAAATAATGGAAAAAAGAATAAAACAGTTTCTGGCATAACTTGGTGGAAAATCTTCATATTGACGTTTTTTAAAAAAAACCACTTTGCTTTTCCACATAAACTTCACAGAAAAAGAATCACCGACTACATTCAGGAATGGTGGACAAGAGACAGATGGCTATTCAAACACTAGTCTAGAATGGGATACTCGGGTGAAATGCAGCTTTTGGGATAAAGTCACTAAATCGGCGACATAATAGATGAAGGAAAAGGAGTTGATGCAGTAATCGTTGATTTTTCGGCAGCCTTCGACCGAGTGCCTCACGATAGGTTATTGTTAAAGTTGAAGTCGTTACCATTGGATTTGAGGGTAACACAATGGATAAAAAATTTTCTCACAGGCAGAATTCAAAAATTGAAAATAGGGTATACATTTTCAAAAGAGGCGAACGTTATGGCTGGAGTTCCACAAGTCAGTGTCCTAGGGCCATTACTCTTCCTAATATATGTAAACGATCTTACATTCCCAAGACTCTTTGCTGATGATTGCATTTTTTTCAGACGCGTAGTACTTGTATGGTGTAAAGCAAATCTTTGTGTGATGGCAAAAGAGTGGTTGATAGTCTAAGAGTAACATTGTATATAACAGCATTTTATGTCATATCTGTTCTTTCTGTGCATGTATGTATGTGCTTGGTAAGAGTGACCAGTGATCAGACTGGTCTGTTACCACCAGGACAAATGCCTCATTGCAACATGGTTCAAATAATAATATATACATACATTTCAACAAAAAAATACTTCTCCAAATTTGGAACTACAATTGACAAGGAAAATATTCGTGCACAATAAGAAATGGATTTATTCAACTTCATGCAATGGAATTTGATATCCCAAAAGTATGCAAGAGAATCTCTGACTTTAAGTGGTAAGTTATGTAACCAGGAATTACCTAGGTGATTTGAAAGAGCATGAACAAAGAATCAGATATGTTGGCCCATTCATTCACTCATTTATCATTGGTTTTTAACAAATATAAATTTCCAAAGAAGTCCATGACACTGCAACTATTTTTGTAGACCTTTAACTAATTTTCCTTCATCATGTTTTATCAATTGGGAGGTCAACCATGGTCCAAAGAGATTATGGACATATTTCTCACCTTATTCTTGTCATTATGATATTTTTTGTTAAATCCTTGATTTGCATCAAAACTTCTTTCAAAGTTTCCATTAATCAATACTTTTTATGAATAAACTGTTTTGTTGCTTGTAATTAAATTCAATTTTAAATGGCCAAGTTCAGAAAGCTATTAAAAAATCTCTGAAATAATAAGAACTCAAATAACACGTATTCTATTTACTTGTTATTAATTAGTTTCCCCAGTTTTTTATTTTAACTTAGCTTCACATGGATGATTTGATGAAAAATTTACATGAATTTGCAATGACTGTTGCAAAGAAAAAGCACATATTTCACCATAAAACGAGGTCATTGAAAATTTTAAATACAATGCAAAACCTGGAAACTTTCCATTTTTAACTTTCACTGAAGAGCAGGGCAACTTTATCCCTTACAGACAAAAATACTTCATGGCATATATCGTAGAGTACCTCAGACAAAAATTCCTCACTCATTTCTTTGTATGATTCAACACCTGTAAAAAGGAAGCACAATAAAGAATTATGTTATTTAATTCTAAGTTGAATGCCACTGATTAAATGGTATTTAATTATGCAGCACCTGTAAAAATAAATTTCTCATTGAAAGCACATCTTCATTCCCATTCCTTCAAAACGTGCATCATGGAGACTAATGAATAAAGACTATATATAATAAGATAATTTTCAACATTAATAGAGGGAAAAATATTTAAAATTTTCTTTGCAAAATGAAACTTAACAGATAAAATGCAACTGTTACATGTCTTACACACATGACTATTGTCTAATATGTGCAATTGATTACACTCTTTTAGTGTTTAATCCAAATAACTTATCGTATTCAAAGCATCAGGTTTGCCCTGGCAAGACTGTGCCATGGAACATTATGCATTCCCATGGTGCCCTCAATATTATTGGGAGTATAGAATTATTTGGTTCTTTAGTGGTATATAAGGCATTATTTTTACTAATTGCATTCTTTTCTGGTTGATGTGAGACTGTTACCTTTCGCTTTATACCTACGCCTCTTTTCACAACGTGTAACTCATAGAAAGAGAACAATCCACATTTTACAATCACACTACCTTTTTCAAGCACTCATTTTTCTATACTTTGAAAATCAACGACAAATATAGCCGGGAATTAATAAAATTACTTCACTCCCGGAACCCTAGTTTTAAGATATTATTTGCCACTGACTAATTAGGCAGGCTAAATAAACTGCTGTATGGATAAATAATACATCATTACTACGACTGGTAATTAGACTCTCCCTATCCTGCTATATTTTTATATCACGATCTCCATTCCATCAATCTTTTATGTGATTCAGAGTTGGCCCACTTTTGTGATAATGTGAAATGATGACATTCACACCTCAATAAATATCAATTAACTCATGCATGGTATTTCAGGTTATTAAACGTTACTGAGTTCCTTACTTTTGATTGGAAAGTGGCCAAAAAGTTCACACAACGCTGGGTTAAAAGCCTCCACTTCTTTAGCACCTGGAATGTTGACACAGGGTATGTTAGTAAAAATAATTACATTCACAGATTGCACCATCAACTTCTGGAAAATCGAGATTAGCAAGTATGCACTTTAAAGGAATCTAGACAACAAAAATATACAGAGACAAGCCAAGAGTATGGAAGGATTTAAAACTAACCATGAGTAGGTTTTCTAGCCCAAACATATACTCGTACTATATATTTTCCATTGACCAGAGTCTCTGCTTTTTCGTGATCCTTAAATTCAGTTCCTCTTGTAAGAAACAAATTAAGAGCAATATCATTTTCTTGAAGATAATTTGTTAGAGTGAGTATATTCCTAAATTACAATGCATAATAAAATTTATCAGTCATCACATCATGAAATTTTGTTTCTGCTAGGTCATTATAGAGCATTAACAAATTCAACAGAGGATAATTACTTGATTTAAAAAAAAGAGGAAAAGAAAATAACAGTAAAATTATTAATACCTCGCAAATGAGTTTACATCCAGTTCCAAAAGCTGAAAAGCAAAACCTTCTGCTGGGTAATCCCTCAATTCATAACATGGCCCATGTAAATGATGAACAGCCTAAGTAGCAAAAATAAAGAAACATATTTTTAAAAAAAATTGCCAATTAGTAATGGATCATGCTATTGCAATTGCATCAAGACAATGTCATCATTTCGTACGAGAGTTTATATTATGGAACTTATGGTGAAGACGAAGTATTATAAAAGCCTAAATATAATCAATTCCCAAGAGAGAACCAACTACTACAAATTTTATGTGAAAGAAGAAAGAGGCAGTACAATTGAGTGCAAAAAAACTTTACTGAAACGTAAAAAAATTGTTGCAATCGCATGGTACTCCCAGAGAAATCCTGAATGACCAAGAATAATTATTTTAGATTAATATAAGGTTATCTATTACCTAGGAACTTGTAGATAAAGAGTCCAAAAACAAAAAAATACTTATTTTATGGAATTAAATTAGTTTTGGAAACACACTCACTATTCTCTCAAGAAGCATTCTGTTTTTAAGATAGTAGGCATGATAGTGTTGATGGTTGACTGATGCAAACGCACAGAGTCCATTAAACCCAACTCTAAGATCTCTGAAATTCATGACAGGTAATCCACTTATTATTATATGTAAATTAGAGAAACTTTGACATAAACTTATATGAATTGGTCGATTTTAATGACTGAAATTCTTGCATCTGATACTTACAAAGAGCCACTTAGAAGCATAAAGGTAAGCGCAAATTTCAAGCCATTCTCGTTAATTACTTGAGGGTGGCAATCTTCTAACGAGGGCAGAAGAAGGCAATGTCCATATTCTATGGGACTGGCATTGATGGCAACATAACTGGAAATTTCGTCAATTTCTCCCTCTTTTTTCAATGAAAAGAGTATTTCCTCTTCTTTCAGCCAAGTGAAGTTAAACAAGGTTGGATCGAAAGGACTATTTATCTGCAGAATAGCTTGTGGTTTTCTGCGTAAAGAAGCTCTTTCTTCATTTACCTAGCAGAGAAAACTAAATTATACGAAAACCAGATAATTGATTGATAGACAAATACAGAATTGTACATAGAAATCATATTACATTGTCCACTAATGCACCTTGCAATGCAATGAATGTTGAACCTACCTGAACAAAAAACCCGTATTTCCCTGGCAATTCCTTACCGGCTTGAATATTTAAAGCATATCGAAATACTCCTAAAGACTGAACATTTTCCCACCTCTTCTTTAGAAGTGAATCTAACCTCGTTTCTGTCGTATCATTCAATTCTAGATTAATGTCTCCACTTTCATAACGAAACTGAGGAACGTTTAGCCATTTAGCCATGGCGTAAATTAATGGAGCTACTCAAAATGCAACGGTATGAAGAAGACACAACGTAAAGTATTCATCACAAGGGTTAACAATATTGAATATTTCCATGTTATATAGTTCTCATATTTGCCTCTGGGACCACGATAACGATTATAACTCTTTAAGATGTTTACATAGTGTACCTTTTTCTAATGTAAACTAATCTCGCGAATTTTGAACGTAGCACCGAGATAATTAACAGGAGAATTGCCAACTACGAAACAGGGACATCATTTACTATTCGCAGATGTTTAACCAGCGCGAAGTATGCATTAATGCGGCAAGGCCTAAGCTTTGAATTAATGTCATATTGTCTTATGAAACATATATAATTGAATGTAAGAAACTCTTAAATAGTCTAAAACTATATTCAAGACCTTGTTCTCAACTACAAACTCAAAAACCCACTCCTCATGAATTTAATTTGTCATTACCTCGATTGCTAACGTAATGTGCATAAAAAGACCTCTTGAAGCTTTCGTAGCAGAGGAGGACCCTGCTTTAAATGTATTATAGCTAAGGGCTAAAATCTATAGGTAAATTACATTGTTAATAAAGTTATAAAGACATATCTTATAAGTCCTAGTTTGCATCTTGACTTAATAAGTTTTAGAATGTATGTTTCATAGCAACTCAAATGCCACATTTTCTCTTCGGGGAATTGGTAATTTTTCATAATTTATGAAATAAAATTAGGGCATAGATTACTTTCAAATTGGTAATGGGTTTGAGAATGTTTGACATTTAAATGGTATTAATTGTAGAAGCCATCTACCTAGAAAACAATAGTATTTGGATATCACATGACCTTCAAGAATGTATTTAATTAACCAAAGAATCTACTTAGTCATTGTGCAATACAATATATTTTAGAGAAGGCAAAAAGGATTTTTTATGCTGTTATGCTCTCTAGGTAATGGCGATATAGGAACAAAACCAAGACATTCTCTACAAATAATTGCTTAAATTTGTGTGATAACTGTCCACTTATAGCATATAATTATGCCTCATTAAATACATAATCAACCCTTGGGGTTGCAAGATATTTTAAAATGAATGAATAACTTCATCACAAAAAACTTGACACAAGCTGTTAGTATCCTATTTGATTATGAAAGCACCAAATGGAACAACGGAAATTACAAACATTGATTCAGAATCACAATATTTGAATTTGTTGAGTTACTGTTACTTAAACAGGAAGCAAAACATGGAAATGGAATATAAGATACAAGAGAGCAAACTTATTATTTAATAATTGGCCAGCAGGTGAAAACAAATAAACATCCCATGGAAGAGATGACACATTTCGTGGCACAGTCCTTGGTTAAGTTCCTTAACCAACCTTCTCCTATTAATGCATATTTCATCCAGTTCACTTTCCTCATTAAGTGCTCTTTTTTTACTTTTTTTCTAAAGAGAAAACTATTTAAAGGAATGAATTGGGAATGAAAGGAAAGAATATGGATGGGGATTATAAAAAAATATAAAATTAGAGTTTTCAAAGCATTAATGGATCTGTAGTGGAATTTATCACACATAGTCAATGCTATCAACAATATGCTAATGGTTAGAATTGGTTTAAATGTCTATCTATGGCACATGCCATAGCAGGAATTATTCTGGCACTCACGCTGAAGATCACATGGACAGGTAATGGCAGAAAAGAGAAAATAGCCAGGTGGTGAACCATACCCAAACGCATATTATCACACACAATTGATAGAATATGAAAATATTTCTAGGGTTCCATGTATGAGGCAAAAGAGAATGGCCAAAGTATGTAAAAATGCAAACTTATTAGGGTGTGTATGTAACCAGCATTTGATAAGAAGGTATGGAATGTCCATCATTTCATTGGAAGAGCAATGACTGATTATGCATTTTCTTATAGATTTTAAAAAATTGGTTACAGATTTGGAGACTGAACAACATACATTTACTTAATACCCCACAAGGCGGAGGGTGGGTAGGTGTACATATGGACAACCGCAATTCCACACGATCCACTTCCGATTTTTGGTCCCTAAAGGCACTCAAAATCCTTTCGGACCCGTACCTGGAGGCATCGTTGGTGCCAACATGGGCTACCAACCATTACATGGAGCAATTCGTGCCCCGGACCGCCACCCTTACTGCAGCCATTGCATTAGGAATTAACCTCCCCGGCATACAGTAGGAGGTAACCCTCTGGTTTGTCATGTCCCTCTCAGAGACCGACTTACTTAATGCCGAGCCATTCAGTCAGCCAATCTTTGTCCTGAAATACTGAGTGGCGAAAACATTTATTGCCAAAGGTTATGCAAGGACTACTTCTACTCATGCAAGGCATCTGAAATTCCATCAATATGGAGTTCATTTCTCCTCCGATGATTCACCCCAATCAATTACAATGTTATTTTATTAGCTGACACTTCAGTTTCCTAGAGACCTTATTGGTTAAACTGTAATTATTTAAGTGAGCAACACAGACAATGGTAAACTATGATGATGAAACTACATGATCTGGCATACTTAAAACCCTCACATTCCAATGGCCTTCAATGCTTACCCCTTTTCCGACAGACAATGCACAGGAGCCCAGACAGTACCACCCAACTAGGCCGGCCAAGATGTGAACTGACGGTCATTACCTTACCATAGCCCGACTTCAAATCACTTTTCCTCATTAACAATGTGCGGGAAATCAATCCAAAATGATTGCTCTAATAGACATTCCAATGCCTATTCATGTAATAAAATTGGATTTGTGCCAGTGAGGAACTAACAAACTTGAATTTTTTAAAAGTCCACTCTAATAAAAACGGTGAGTGAAACTAACACATTAGCAGGGTAATAGGGGGGCCAGTTCCTTTCCCTGAGCCGGTTATGGTTTCACAGGAAGATCTGGTACCCGAAAAATCACATGGCTTGGGTGGAGCTGCAGGTGCCCAGAGAGACTTGCCCAGGAATTGAACCGGGCCCTCCGGTTAACGGTCCAATGTCCTGGACTACCACGACCTCCAAAATCACAAAAATTAATGTAAATATCATTGTTGGAAGGTCCGCAAAGAATGTCAAATCAATACCAAAGAGCCCAATTTTTGTCTCCTTTACTTGTACAAACATATGACATGGTTACACAAATTTGGTAATTCTCAGGTTCATTACATTCCTGAGCTTTACTTAACGAAATGCAAACTTTCATTGCATAATACCAACATGAATTACCACTGTCAAGAATTCCAGCTGCTGGGTCAAAACACTGGATTAGTGCCTTGGAAACTTCTACCATCATTTTCACAAACTTCATTCCCATGAAAATTTCAGGTCTTGAAAACACCGACCTAAAGTGATTGCCCACTGCGTGGCCTCAGCCCTGGGAATGAAATAAGGCACTATGCGTCATGCATAAGGACATGGTGGAGGTAGGAAGGCAGTAGCAGTGTGGAAAAAACAGTATGTAGGTTTTGGGTGCAGTTTACAAGAGGAAATCATATTACATGTAACATAAGCCACTACTAATGACATAACATGAAGATTAGATAAGATTGTAATACTCGACCCTTTAACAAATTATCTACATGGGAATAATATAAACTATCACTACGGTATTAATGTGTAACAAAATATTTTTCTTGATAAAAATAATACACACAAATGAACTGTACATGAGTCAATGTTGCATAATTTGCTATTCAATTATTACGATTCATGGTGTATGCATTTATGGTGACCTTTATGATTATTGATCCATAATGATGTGGCATATCTTGGTTTTATTACAGACTGGTTTTCTAGGTGGGTGAGACAGAGGTCTTAAAAGTTTCCAAAACTCAAGACATCTAATACTGATTTCAGAGACATACATTATCTGCTCTAGCATTTAAAACTGCAAAAAGTTTACTCACATGGCTTGTTGACACGAGAAAATACACTATGGCCACAACCACCCAAAATCCTGAATTAACTATTCAATAGAACTGAAATATTACCAATTAAATGTGTGTAATAACTGCATGAATAACTGATTAGAGTGCTAGTGCTTACATCATTATGAGAAGAGAAACAAGTCTAAATAATACTTCCTATGACTACTGGATAGCTTATGCAGCATTTTAGTGATCCATGGCCTTAAATGAAGACAAGTCAGTCTCAAAAGTGATCAAAAACATCACTTTACGTACATGGAATAAACAACTGCACAATACATCCTCACAGGGCTTCCCTTTATTGTGATTGGTTATATCTCCCCAGAGGCAACACATTAAGGAGCAAAGAAACTGATACATGTTTGGGAGATACTTAGCACCATACCATATACAATGGTATTCCTAAATATGATTATAAAAATTACATTTCAACAAACAAATTGCTCTACTTGGTTCATTTTGAGAAGGCAGCTGGCATATACAAACACACACAACACAGCGACCAAACTAGGAAGTTTGGTTTTGATGGGCGAGGATGGAGTTCAATCCAAACCCAAAGGCATGCAACATTCACAGTACGACTGAGGGAATCAGTTCCTTTTCACAAGAAGTTCTGCATTAACAGGAAATCACAAAAGCCTGGAGCTGTGGGTAGCAAGAGGCATTAACCAGACTGGAACCAGGATTATTGAGGATACAACCACATACTCTCCCCCTCCAGGAAACTTCCACTGACTGCAGACACTGTTAAAGTCTCTTTTATTTTTTTTTTAATTCCGCCTTGGTTACTGCTGCATATTCATTTCCGGCCATCTTAAAAAAAAGGCTCGAAGCCACCTTGCTAGAAAAGGGGCACCTTTGGTCAAACGCTCAAGGAGTATGAAGCTCCCCACTCAAAAGAGAACACCTGACACTACATTTTGACAACATGTGATCAATATAATAATCTAAGGCCCCAAAACCCACAACCATTCCAACAGGGTCGCTTATTGCCATTTAAGGATGTTTTCAATAGGCTTAAATTCCACTCATAATAAACATTTTACAAAACCTAAAGACACCAAGGTCAACTTAAAATAAAACATAGCTGTAACAAGCATTAACATTTTTCTTCATCCATGTTTGAAATCACTCAAAAGTGGTTTTTTGCTAATGGCTAAGGAATATGCGTAGCCATAAGTAATAATCAGGGTTGATCCACAGGTTACATCATGTAGCAACTAAGATATTCCTGGCTATGTAAAATTCAAATTAATAGTTCATTCAGCAAGATTTCATTATTATAGGTGCAACAATGAAAGTGAAGATTACCATACAATATCCCACCCTATGTTCCTCAAGTTCTGATCAAAATGAGGGCAAACAATATGACATACATATATTATATCTTTCAAAGATAGAGCAGTTAATTTTAGGTTGAAATCACAATTCCCAAAATGGCAGCAGGAGTAATATGAAGGTTAAAATGTTAGGGGAGGTGCGCGTTCAGTAACATTATAGATGAAATAGATAATTATGAATGTGAAAAAGTTCACGTATGATATTAGGCTGGGAACAGATAATTTTGCCTCATGCAGATCATAACAAACTTGAACTACCTACCATTTTACAAGCGATACTCTTTGCTTGTTTTCCTTCAGTTTAAATCCTGTGTTATCCACTACATGCATCAACTGCAAATATTTTAATTGCTATTCAACCAGACTTATTTAAAAAATTTTTTTGTAAAACTAAGGAAATGTCTTAATGTACACATTGATTATTCATTCACACAATTATTTCCACTGAATTTCAATGCTGATATACAAACAGAGATCAAAACATTCCGTGCATCATACTTAATCCCACCACAAAACAGTTAAGGCAATTAAAAAAATAAACATGTCCAATCGCCAACTACTATGGCAAACATAAAGATTGCTGTAGAAAACATTTGGGAGAACTGTTCAACATACCTATCCTTCCATCTTAACCAGTAAAATTTGTGAAACTGACGATTGAGCATGGTGTGAAACAAGGTTGGATAATACCAACATAGTCGCTCCATGTTGATGTGGATAAATGCCCGAGAGAAGGACACGGGCATAGGATAGGGAAGTGAAAATATGCATTTCAATCCTCCTCCTTGCAAATAGCACTGCTGAAAGAAACACCAATGATAGAGGGCCCTGCAGAGGAAGAGTAAGGCGATAAAGAGAATGAAATTGAGGGTTAATGTGTCCAAAATCAGAGAAGGAGAATGGAAAAAATGATTATCTATTGAAGGTAAATGGTAAAATGATTGAATAAGTGAATGACTCTGTATACTCCCATCTTGGTAGAATCTCGTGAAAGATGGTACAATAAATAAGAAGCAAAAGGATGTCTTGCCAGGCTATTCCTCAATCAGGCAGAGACCAATTTTAAAATAAATCATTAACTAATACCCTTTGCATACATAATGCACAGATCTGTATTTAACAAAAGTCGCACGGCACCACTTCACAGTGCATATTCATGCACTTTCCCCAGGGCATGTGTGCAATATGCAATGCTTTCTTTATTTAATTCAAATTTTCAAGAATTATTCTGCTAGTGCTTGCTCCCAATGTTGTCGCTATGACAATCTCAATTGTTTTGAAATGCTGAAGCAGATAAGTCAGGAAAAGTGAAAATTGGCCTCCCCATTGACAAAATGACACAAAGTGTGACTGTCATATACTTGTGAACAGTTTCAGTGATAAACTATTACGCTACGACCTGGCTTCACGATTACAACTGTCGAGTATAGTAAAGAAATGTTTACAGTGGAATGAAGTGCTAAGTCCACACCATGCCATTTTTCCCCTTTGAAACTTGAACAAAATACAAATTTAAACAACATACACATTCCTCGATTTTTGCATTCACATCTCTTTCCCAAACCAATATATACGAGGAAAAGAAAAGCAGATTTTGCTGTCGGAAAGGACTATTCAGTGGGAGGAAGACGCTATATGGACTTATTTGTAGTATCTATGAGGAAGGAATCTGGCCGGAACACTTTGTGAGCTTAGTGTTAGTTTCTATTCTGAAAAAGGTAAAGGCTTCGTCATGTGAGGATTGCAGAATAATAAGTTTGATATCCCACGCAGCTAAAGTTATTCTCAGAAACGTCAACAAAAGGATAGAGAGTAAGGCAAATGATTACTTAGGGGATGATCAGTTTGGGTTTAGGAAAGGAAGAGGTACGCGTGATGCCATTGCAGTAATGAGATCACTAATCGAGAGGAATATAGAATACAATCAGGACGTTTTTGCCTGTTTCGTAGATTTCGAAAAAGCGTTTGATAGAGTGAATTGGGAAAAATTAATGCGTGTACTGCAGAAAATAGGAATGGATTGGAGGGACAGGAGACTGATCCGCAACCTGTACATATCTCACACTGCTCAGGTTCGAGTGGGGAACGGAGAGTCCGAATGGGCAGTGTTAGGAAGAGGTGTAAGGCAGGGTTGCCCATTGTCACCGGTACTGTTCAACGTATATGTGGAGGAAATGATTAAAGAGGCATGGGAAGAACTGGAGGTAGGAATGAAAGTCGGAGGGGAATTCGTAAAGTCGGTTAGGTTTGCTGATGACCAAGCATTAGTTGCTCAGTCAGCCAAGGGGTTTCACGCATTGCTGAGTGAATTGAAGGTTTAGTGCGATAGATATGGGATGAGAATCAATATTAATAAAAGCAAATCAATGCGATTTTCCAGAAAGAAAAAGGCTAAGCTAAGCATTAAAATAGGAGGGCAAAATCTAGAGCAGGTAGAACAGGTTATGTATCTCGTGTTTTTAACTAAAACGGTCAAAGTAGTAAGGACGTAAGCAGAAGAATTCCGCTAGGCAAAGAGGCTTTCACAAGGAGGAGGGAGGCCTTGATGGGGACGTTGAGTAAGGATGTGAAGAAAAGCCTCGTCAAAACTTCAATATGGAGCGTAATTATATACAGTGCAGAAACGTGGCCAATGGAGCAGGAGGATAGACGTAGATTGGAGGTTTTTGAAATGTGGGTGTGGGGAAGAATGGAGAAGGTGAAATGGACCGAAAGGAAAATAAATGAGGAAGTACTGGAGATGGTGGGTGAGGAGAGGGGTTTGTTGAGAGATGTCCTATGGAGGCAGGAAAAATGGATGGAAGGCGTATTGAGAGGCAGTGGAATGCTGAAGAAGGTAATAGAGGGGAGAATGTTAGGCAAACAAGGAAAGGGCAGGAACAGAAAAGGGATGTTGGATGGGATGAAGGGAGGAAGGAAGTACACAGAGATGAAGAGGGACCTGATGCAGAGTAGGTTGCAGGATTTTGTTTTGCTTGGAGTCACAAAATATTTATTTGGTAGTTGTGCCAATCCAAAAACCTACCTTAACCGGTAGATTACCTTGTAATAATAATAAACAATGCTCATTTAGGGGTCTAATAAAAATTTGGCATTTGGATTGGACGTATAACTTTGACGTGCAAGCACTTAAAATGCACCTCCAACAATTGTTTAGCTTACACAACCACATTTTAATCATTACTTCAATACATGTGATAATCTATTATCAATGATGAATGTATAAATGCTTAACACAAAAAATTGTTCTATCTTGAAAGAAAAGTGCATAAAGATGGTACTGAATAAAAACAACATTTTTTGGAATTATGGCAGCACATTTTTAAACATTATTTTGAACCTATTATTACTGGCGATACATAGGTAACATGACTATTCAGAGAGATAGGAAATACTGAAATTTACAATCCTCATCCCCAATCCTACCACTCTCACTACCAAGCCAAGAATAGAAATCGTTCTTAACCTGCCATTGAGCTGCGTCAATTGATTGCCAGAATTTCTACAAAATGACAAAGAATGCCTCTTGATTCTTTCTCAAGCTCTTAATATGAGAAACAGAAAGTGCTGCCACCACAACTCACACTGATAACAATAAATTAATAGACAAGATATTTCGCACCCCTAACGTACATTTATTATCCATTAACTTGCTGTAGAATCTGCGCATGACGAACAAGGCATATACTTTAGGCCGTTCTCAAACAATTTATAAATGGTCAAATCTCACCGATCCTTGTTAGTGAAAGGCACGCCACACAACATTTAATGATGCAATTTGTGGATCACCCATTAAAGAGTAAAATAAACTAAATACATATTCTCCAAATTAGGTAAGGCCCATTATGTGCCAGATGTTAATGGCAAAACTTCCACGACAAATATCAAAACAATAAAATAAATTTGATAAATATTTTCCAAAACTTTTAATAAAATTGAGCATAGAATTCCAATGGGATTTCTATTATCACAATATCTTTTCTACCAAAAAGATATCCACACGTTAAATTAACGGACCTGCTGATCTAACAGCATTAAATACAATATGTATATAAAAAGACTGATAAATAGTATACATGTAATTATTAGCTAATGTATAATACATGTGGATATGCTGTTACGTAATACTTTTTCCATCTGTGATTCATATGTAATATGACAGAAGTAAGACTTTCATAAAAGCTGGCTGCTAATGAAAATGAATAAACAAATAGTTTACCTTAGAGATTATAACAGTTGCCTAATAGCTTCATGCAATGAGATGAAGAAATACCAATCACCGCCCCTTTCCACCACAGAAATCATACTGCAGACCGATTAGAATAGGGTGGTATGGCACATCGCTGAAAAATTACTGAATACGATTTTTATTTAGCGATGATTTGACTTATTCAAATAAAATAAAATATGAATGGAATTCCTGAGTCAGAGTATTTTACAAAAATAATAGGACTTTGAATGGAATGATCCAATGTTAAGAGGATTTATAAAGCCTGAAATTCAGACTTACTGCAACTTACTGGATTAAGACTTACAAGAATTGGCGACAACACTCATATCAACACTTAAAGGCCAATGGGCAGGATTACTCACACATCAACTACAGAAAACGCATTTAAAAGAGGGTATATTTATGCAATGAGGACTATTGAGACATCTGATACAGCAACATCCCCTCCTGATATGGATTACCAATTATCAAGGAATTCAAAACCTGTCTTTGGAATGTCCTGCAGAAGAAAAAAGTATCACCATTATAAAACATTCATGATGGAGCAAATGAAAAACATGCTGTCAATGAAACTTACCCTTGATGGATTGTTAAGGTCAACATTAAATGTTGCCAAGAGTTCTACAGATCCAGATGGAGGCAATTTCACTGGTTCAATAACTTTATCTTGCGACAGGGATGACGGTTTGCTCTCCAATTCGGGGCCGACTGAAGACTTTCGTAATTTACTGGCTTCATTTTCATTCAAACGATTCAATAAAGCCATCTCTTCTTCTCGAGAACCATGGTTTTGTTCTTCCCAACCACCTATACTTTCTCTATCAGCATCTTTGGCTTCTGTGGAGTTAACATCCCTGTTTTTCTTAGAAGGCGGAGGAGGAGGTGGCGTCTTCGGCTTGGCAATGACTGTTTTAGGTTTAATCTTGATAGCATTACTTCCTACAGGTCGAACCAAATTTTCGCTTTCACTTCCAGAAGTTTTTGAATTTCTGCCCTTAGGCGGAAGTTTTAGAACAGCCGTTTTACTGCGTAGCTTGGAGAGAAAATTTTCTTCCGGTATTGATGGCTTATTAACATCTTTTTCAGTGGGAGATTTAGATTGGTTAGTTACGCTGTTTTTTATGCTTGATCCCCCAAGGACAATACTAGGAGGCTCGAAGTTTTCCGCAACTTTGGGCTTTCTTCTCGGAGGACTGGGTTTCAGTTTTGGAGCGGGTGCTGAATTTCCGACACCAATTTTACTACAGACAACATTCAAATTTAACTGGCTTTGGGTCATCCAGGAAAATGGTGCAGAATGCTCATCTCTCCAAGTTAAGCTCTAAAAATAAATAATTACATTTTTAGCATTAAAAATTTCAGCAAATAAGTAACTTATAAGAAAGTCCTAACGTTAATAATAATATTAATGCAACAAAGGCCTTACCCGTCCCTTTCTCACTTCCTCGTCCACAACATATTTTTCTCCAGTCTGAAGACGTAACTTGGGAAAACATTCAAAGTTTGGGTTGTCCTGAGGATATGCAGCATACTTGAGCACAGCTTCCGGATGTATTATGGTTTCATCCATTACTTGCCTTTGTTCTTTCCGGCTTAGAGTTTGCCATATTTCCTCATATGCGTCCCTTTTCACTTGGATATCAGAGCTGATTCTCTTTGCCAGATGATTTAGAGAGTTAAAATATTCCTCAGCAACTATTTCCAATGATGAATTCATTTCCAAACAGGGCGTGTCACACAAAATTCAACATACACTTCTACCATTCCGCCCTGTGGCACCCCTTTCGGCAGCTTGTTCAGCTTGTCGGTGTTACAAAAGAGAAACAGAACGAAACGGCCGCAAGGGTCGTGCTTATGAGAAATATCAAGATGAAAGCTGTGAAGAGGCGAAAAGTGCAAAGAATTAATGCACGTCGTTGTTGTTTTGTTATTTTCGCCCTTGTTTACAAACACGGCACTAACCTGTGGTCGATAAAGTTGCTTCCACTATATTTAGTGGCAAAATTATATTAAAATAATAAATAATTCATGGTGGGCGAATCATTTTCTGGCTAATTTTTTGGATATAACTCATCATTTTAGATTTGGCTATTGAAAATTTCAAAATGCATGAAAATCAAGAAGGCTTGAACAAATCAATTTTTGATAAACTTAAGGAAGAAGGTTGTTGTGAAAGGTGTTGCCTGCGTTACATTGGAATCAAGGATATCAGCTTTTACAGGAATTTAAACTTAATAAATGATAAGGTATGATTTTACAATATTCAGTCATTTTTATTTGCAAGGCATTTGTTGAGGAACTTATTGTTTTTCCAGTTTAAAGTGGTTACTGTGGACAGTGAGACTGAAGAAAATTCCTCTGCTCCCAAAAAAATGAAATTAACTCCCTGTATTGCGTGCTTAGACCTTCTTCGAGATTCTGAAGATTACAAAACTGTGAGTCATATTGCTATAACACATGTAAATTTGTAATGTTAAGAGAGAATGTTAATAGTGAAAACCCGCTTGTCCGGGTTAAAGCTTTGCAGTAGCAGTCACCGAGAATTGCTTTAACTGATTTTATATCATAAAAATATGTATTTTTCCAGAACATTACATTGTCATTTTTGTGATCCCTCATTGTTTGTGTACAGTCAGCCTTTAACTTAAACTTTTCTTGCATTTCAGATATGTAAAGATGTCGAAGCAAAGGGATATGATGCTAAATCTTTTACCTGTGCTTTGTCTCTGCCAGTAAGTCTCCAAATCAGAGAAAAGTCCGTTCTGCTCTTCCTCTCCCGTCAATTTCCCGCAGTGTGTGCGATGAATGATTTGCCTAATGGTAACTATAGTAAAATATTTTACTTTGTTTTTGTGTCGATATCTTTCGCCATACTGTAATTTCTCTCTGGCAGCAGATTTTTTGCTTTCAAAAAGTAGTTGCTGGGATATTTTTTCAAAGATTTGTAATGGAGTTTTACTTAGGCTCATCTAATTTTCCTGTAGGGTTTTATAATTATGTTAACTTAAAAGATGCCTGGAAATGGACGTATGGGGCGAAAATTGCCGAATTGTTGAATATGAAAATGGATTTTGGACCAACACAAGACTTTTTCATTGAAGTGAATATAACCTATCCTGATGATGAGAAAGAGTGTTCTTGCTTGTGAGTATGTGCCATCTTTTATCCAAGAAATGCTTTGGAAGAGCTTACAGATTGAAGTTAAATCCAACCAGTGCTTGGTCCTAGAAGTGGACACTATTGTATGGATGCCTCAATTTTCTCTCATTGTATTGGTGTTAATTTGAGACACAGGATTTGTATTTGGGGTATATTCAGTTAAGCTGTGTTTCTTTAGCAGTACCTTCTAATTCAAATCGGAAACTTTTTGTATCTAGCATTTTTATTGCCGAGGTCATTCAGTTTAATTTGATAATACTACCATTGATCAAAAAGTTCCCGGAATTTATTCAGAAAATTAAAAATACAAGTTTATTCATCTAAATCTATATTGTCCCCTTCAAAGTAATCCCCATCGACTGCAACACACTTATGCCAGCGCTTGACCCAATCCTCGAAACATTTTTTATATTCGGTTTTCGGTATGTCCATCAGTGCTTCCTGCGATTTTTCCATTACTTCCTCTCGGCTGCTAAAACGCGTTCCCCGTAATGGTTTTTTAACTCAATTGAGCAGAAAGAAGTCACAGGGAGCCAAATCAGGTGAATTCGGTGGCTGTTGGATGGTATTTGTTGCATTTTTCGTCAAAAAATTACGAATAATGATAGCACTGTGCGACGGTCTCGACGCACTGTGCGACGATTTCTGGTCTCTTTCGGCGAATTGCTTCACGCAAACGTCTCATAACGCCCAAATAATGCTCTTTGTTTACTGTCTGGCCTTCTGGCAAAAATTCATGATGCACTACACCGTTGTAATCCATGAAAACCGTCAGCATTGCCTTCTTTTTTGACTGAAAACGACGTGGTTTTTTTGGTCTCGGCTCATTTGGTGAACGCCATTCACTTGCCTGATGTCTGGATTGCGTGTCGTACTCATAAACCCACGTCTCCAGTAATGATCCTTTTGATGAATGTGGGATCGGATTCAGCCTCGCAAATCATGTCTTTTGCGACGTCAACACGGTCTCTTTTTTGCATGAAATTGAGGTCTTTTGGCACCAACTTTGCTGCTACACGACGGAAACCCAAATCATTAACCTAAATGTCTTGGGCGGATCCATAGGCGATGTTCAAGTCCTCCGCTATTTCTCTGATGGTTAATTTGCGGTTATTGACCAACATTTCTTTTACTTTATCAATTTTTTCACCGACTTTCGATGTCGATGGTCTGCCACTGCGTTCATCATCTTCGATTGACTCACGACCACTTCTGAACCGCTCGTGCCACTGGTAAACGACCGTTTTTTTTTTAGAGAATCGTTGCCGAAACACTTTTCCAACATTTCCAACGTCCGTGCGCCACTAAATCTGTTTTTTTTTACGCAAAATTTAATGCAAGTTCGTTGTTGCAAATTTAAATCCATTTCTGCAATTGTAAAAAATCGCCAACACACACAGAGATAGATGTACTCTTGGCTACGTAACTTTTGCAAATGTCAAGTTATGACACTAAGATTTAAAGGGAATATCAACAACAGATGTACCAATTTAACAAAAAAAAACAGAACTCAAATCGGAACGATGGGAGCGCCACACGGTGGTTATTCCGGGAACCTTTTGATCAAGGTAGTATGTTTCTCATCTTGTGTAAGCAATTACTATCGTGATGTATTTTTACTTTCAGACTTAAAATGCATGCTGATATTTTTGAGCCCAGGGCAAAGCATCGCTACAGGTATGGAGGTGAGGTTTTCACCAGGAAGTCAGTGGAAGTGGCACTTGCGGACACAACTTACGAACGCTTCCACATTTATTCTCCCTGTCCACCAGCAGTCCCAACTGTTCCTGTGTGCTATGCTCCGGTCACCTGCTCCCAAAATTCCCTCTTTGTTGCTGGTGAGCTTTAAATTTAACTTAAAATGATCTCTATTAATCAAAATAGCATTCAACATTATGAAAAACATTTATTTATTTTAAAACATTATTCAAATACAGCAGTAGCACCAATTCACGGTGAAAAATTTAAAAAAACATATGAAAGAGGACAAAAAAACAATAACAACGTAACAATAAACGACGAGAACCGAGCATGGACCGGAGAAATAATATTTAATTTGTTGAAAGGTGGGATGTAGAAACTTGGGTGGTGAAATTGCTGCATGATAGATTAAAAGGATGGACAGTGTGAGGAGGGAGTGAATTTAGAAGGGAGGAGAGGCGAAATAATGGTGAGCGCTTGGTGAGAGATATCCTAGGAATAGGTAGAGATGGAGTGGGTGCGGGAGGATCGAGTTGGTACCCTTAGGTTGAAGAGAGAGGGAGAGCAGTTCAGGGCAATCAATGAAATGAAATCAAATGAAAAATTAAATAATTTAGTCATTTAATTATCCATGTAAATTGCTTAGCTGTTGATTTAATGATCACTAGAAGCATCTCTGTAAAACTCATCAGCTCATTCAGTTCTGTGCATAGTTAGAAATATTGAAAATTTGTGCTTTTTAATCACGATGCTATTACAATATTATAGTTTTGTTTTGGATTTCAGCCTGGAGAATCTGAAGTTTTGTATTGCTGCATGTTATATGTTGAGAGTAATAATTAATTAAACTCTTGATTCAGGATGTACAATTAATTAATCTGAATGCTCCATCCCCTGGAATATACCATGACCCTAATTGAATGATAAAATTTTAAAACATAATTGCATGTTTCCTGGGGATGAGAAGTCTGTATTTATAAACAACACTAGTTCTCATAGATCCAGTGTTTCTCATTGGTTGATCCAAAAGAATGGTTCAATTCTGCCTTGGAGTATTCTTCTGGCTGTAATTCCTTCCAGAGTGTTACTGCAATTTTGTTTCATGGCTAACTTATTCAATATAGATCATATTTAGATTATGGAATAGACCTTAGATATTAGAACAGTCAATTGCTACTACCTGATTAATGAATTTTTTCCAGGTCGATATAACAAATATTCACGGACATTAAGTCAAACTCCATGGGTCATTGATGGAGAGAGGAGAGCTGAGTCATCAGTTCAAGAACTGATTGGTGAAAATATTGTCAAGGCTTTTAAGGCTCAAGGTATTTATGTTGCATGTACTATGCCTAATCCCTTGTCTTTTGGTTGATAAATTCCAATATACTTGATTTCCAAAAGTGAGAAACAAGTATCATGAAACAGGCATGGCTGTTGTATGTATTAAAAAAGATTCAGATTCACTTTGATGATGAAGTTATTTTTAGCTATTTTCTTCTCCCAAGTTGATGAGAATAAATGGAATCCAGTTATTTAATTTGTTTTTGAGATGCCATGATATTTTTTAAACCCTTTTGTCTACTACATTGTGGCCAGCCATTACTTTTATTTGATTGCCTTTCTCTCATTTTAGGGTCAAAGTTCTCCGCTTCAGGGAGAGAGGACGTAGACGTAAGGACTCTCGGGAGGGGTCGCCCATTTGCAGTCGAGCTGCTGGACCCTCACAGGGTCAACATTGAGCCAAATGAGTTGAGGATGTTGCAGGACGAAATCAATGCAAATTCCCAGGGAAAAATTGCCATCAGAGATCTTCAAATTGTACCCAAGTATGTTTTCACCTTGGATTTGTAAGCACTATTGGGAAGTGTACACGGAAACCACATCTGTGGTTACAGAATTCTGTTCACGGAATGTTGACAGACCAGGCGTACGCATGATGAGTGCACCTTATTTCACAGTTAAATAAAATTGGCAATTTTCCACAAAAAATTGTGGAAAATTGCCAATTTTATTTAATCATGTTATTCCACCATATCACGCCTGAAACGTCTCTTTTTATTCCTTATTTCACAGGTTGAATGTGTCAGTTTGTACATTCTGGGAGATACAATGGGGTGTTGGTAAAGAGGAGAATTTGGGCTGGCTGCTGATTGGGAGGGACAATCGGGCATTTGGATGAGATGAAGGAGGTGGGAGAGTATGTGGCACTGAATAATGTGTTGTTCAAATACATGCTCTTAGGGTGTTGGGTATGCTATGTTGTAGTGTTCGTAAGTTTGGCTTACCTTTGGCAGTCCTTCCTGCTGGTTGCTGCCGATAATGATGCAAGTAGTATTCCTCAATCGAAAGATACCACATTGTCGTGCACTTGAAGTGTTGACGTGTTTCATGTGTTCATTCCAGGGAAGAGCTGTGCAAGCTCAAGTATGGGGAGGAAGAGAAAAAGAAGCGCTATGCAGCCCTGTGCATTGCCTTGACGCCCCCACCCCCCGGTGCCCTGGAATCCCTCTCCGAGAAGGTGCACGACTTGGTGCTGCACCAGAAGACGCCCATCAGGGTGCTGCATCGGCGTCCACTGGTTGAGAGGCTGCGCACAATTCATGGGGCCACGGCAGAGGTCATACCCTCGAGGGCGGACTCTGCCCAGAGCATCTACTTTGTGCTCAGACTCCGCACCCAGGCTGGGACATACATCAAGGAATTTGTTCATGGGGACTTTGGACGTACGGAGCCCAATCTAAGGAGTATCCTGGGAGTAGAAGTGGATATCCTGGCACTGGACGTCGAGGTATGCAAGACAAACCTCGGCCACTTTGCCCTTATTGTGAACCTCCTCTCATTTTGTAGCCATGAACATGATGGCTTTTTCCAGGAGTAACTCGTAATGGATGCATGCTGGATTCATCATAAAAATATTTAATATAAGATTCTTTATTTTATGTTGGCCAAGGGAGGGAGGGGAATGGAAAGATGGACAAAGTGAAGGGATGTAGAGAGTATGCAGGATTGTAGATGGGCTTGATCTACATCTACATAAGTACCCTGCGAGCCACCAAAAAGGTGTGTGGCAGGGGGTGTAGCACCATGAGGGAAGGGTAAGGGTTGAGGGGGTTGGGAGTTAGGTGAGGAAAGGTGGGGGGAACCTGTAGGAAAAAAAAAAAAATATATATATATATATATTATTATTAGGTAATCTACCGGTTAAGGTAGGTTTTTGGATGGACACAACTATCAAATAAACATTTTGTGACTCCCCACCTAGCAAACTAATCTACATCAGGTCCCTCTTCATCTCGGTGTACTTCTTTCCTCCCTTCATCCCGTCCAACATCCCTATCCTGTTCCTACCCTTACCTCGCTTGCCCAACATTCTCCCCTCTATTACCCTCTTCAACATTCCACTACCGCTCAATACGCCTTTCATCCATTTTTCCTGCCTCCATAGGATTTCTCTCAACAAACCCCTCTCCTCACCCACCATTTCCAGTACTTCCTCATTTGTTTTCCTTTCGGTCCATTTCACCTTCTCCATTCTTCTCCACACCCACATTTCAAAAGCCTCCAATCTACGTCTATCCTCCTGCTTCAGCGACCACGTTTCCGCGCCGTACATAGCTACGCTCCATATCAGAGTTTTTACGAGTCTTGTCTTCACATCCCTACTCAACGTCCCCGTCATCAACTCCCTCCTCCTTGAGAAAGCCTCCTTGCCTAGCGCAATTCTTCTCCTTACGTCCCTACCACTTTGACCGTATTGGTCCAAAACACTTCCGAGATATGTAAACTGCTCTACCTGCTCTATTCTTTCCCCGCCTATTTTAATATTTAGCTTAGCCTTTTTCTTTCTGGAAAATCGCATAACCTTTGTTTTATTAATATTGATTCTCATCCCATATTTATCGCACTGAACCTCCAATTCACTCAACAATGCTTGCAACCCCTTGGCTGACTGAGCAACTAATGCTTGGTCTTCAGCAAACCTAACCGATTTTACGAGTTCCCCTCCGACTTTCATTCCTACTTCCAGTTCTTCCCATGCCTCTTTAATCATTTCCTCTACATATACGTTGAACAGTACCGGTGACAATGGGCAACCCTGCCTTACACCTCTTCCTAACACTGCCCATCCAGACTCTCCGTTCCCCACTCGCACCTGAGCAGTCTGAGACATGTACAGGTTGCGGATCAGTCTCCTGTCCCTCCAATCCATTCCTATTTTCTGCAATACACGCATTAATTTTTCCCAATTCACTCTATCAAACGCTTTTTCGAAATCTACAAAACAGGCAAAAACGTCCTGATTGTATTCTATATTCCTCTCGACTAGTGATCTCATTACTGCAATGGCATCACGCGTACCTCTTCCCTTCCTAAACCCAAACTGATCATCCCCTAAGTAATCATTTGCCTTACTCTCTATCCTTTTGTTGATGATCCTGAGAATAACTTTAGCTGCGTGGGATATCAAACTTATTGTTCTGTACTCCTCACATGACGAAGCCTTTGCCTTTTTTGGAATAGGAACTAACACCGATCTCACAAAATCTTCCGGCCAGATTCCTTCCTCATAGATACTACGAATCAGTCCATATATGGCCTTTTTCCCACCTTTCCCTAACCATTTCAACATTTCTACAGGAATATTGTCCACCCCCACAGCCTTATTTGCTTTCATCTCCTTTAATGCCCTTTCTATTTCATCGTCGAGTATGCCTGGACCTAAGCTATCTTCTTCTACGTCATGTTCCTTTTCTATGTCTAACCTTGTCGGCCTAAGTTCTTTACCATACAGTGTTTCTATATATTCCTTCCATCTCTCTCTATTACCCTCTTCAACATTCCACTACCGCTCAATACGCCTTTCATCCATTTTTCCTGCCTCCATAGGTCCATTTCACCTTGTGTGTGTGTATATATATATATATATATATATATATATATATATATATATATATATATATATATATATATATATATATATATATATATATATATATATATATATATATATATATATATATATATATATATATATATACACACACAAGGTGAAATGGACCGAAAGGAAAACAAATGAGGAAGTACTGGAAATGGTGGGTGAGGAGAGGGGTTTGTTGAGAGAAATCCTATGGAGGCAGGAAAAATGGATGAAAGGCGTATTGAGCGGTAGTGGAATGTTGAAGAGGGTAATAGAGGGGAGAATGTTGGGCAAGCGAGGTAAGGGTAGGAACAGGATAGGGATGTTGGACGGGATGAAGGGAGGAAAGAAGTACACCGAGATATATATACACATACATATATATACATACATACATACACACATGTATACACATCCTCGCGAAGTCCCTAACCTGTACGTTAATACTTATTGTAATGAACTAAGTCCTGGGGAATTTCGACTACGAGCATTCTGGTCCCTTATCGTTCTTGGAAAAAATGACATTTTAAACCTGTCAGTCTTGCAGTCTATCTCTCTAGTCTTATATTCGTGATCCCTTCGACCGTAATACGTTGGGGTTCGTATTATATCCTTGATGTCATCGGAAAAGGGCCCATCTTTAAATGTTTTTAATAAGTTTAATCTATATTGGAAACGCCGCTGTGTAAGAGAATCCCAACCTAAATTGTCTAGCAAAGTGGATACGCTGCTGAGTTGGTCATAACAATGTTTGACAAATCTAGCCCCCCTCCGCTGAACTCGATCTAATTCCGAAACCAAATTTATGTTATGAGGATCCCATATACTGGCAGCATACTTTAGGTGGGGCCTGACCAAGGCAAGGAAACATTGTTCTTTCACCTTTTCGTCGCATTTACCTAGCACTCTTTTCACAAATCCCAATTTTTTATTAGCACGACCGCATATTTCTCGTATGTGTTTTCCCCAGGACAGATCGTGAGTAATTGTTACACCCAAGTATTTAAAGGAATCTACCCTCTCGATATTGGTTTGTTTCACTTTGTAACTATAAGGGAGGGAATTACTCTTTTCCCAAAAATGTATTACTATGCATTTTTTAAAATTCAATTCCAATTGCCATGTATCGCACCAATTTTGAATTGCATCTAGGTCGTTGGCTAACACGACTCTGTCTTCGTGACTTCGGATGTCCCCATAAATTACTGCATCATCGGCGAAAAGACGGAGCTTGCTATTAACTACGGTACTGAGGTCATTTATGTAAATAAGGAAAAGGAAGGGGCCTATGACACTTCCTTGTGGTACCCCCGACGTGACCTTGACAGTATCGGATGATACACCGTCCAGGACGACTGTTTGGACACGATCACTTAAAAATTGTTTAATCCAGTTAATAATACTTTCGTGTATTCCATAGGTTTCCAATTTCGCCAGTAATTTGCAATGAGGGACTTTATCGAAACCTTTCTTAAAATCTAGGAATATCGCATCAACTGGAATATTACTTTCACCGGAGTTTAATACATCATGTACAAAAAGTGCGAGTTGAGTTTCGCAGGATCTACCCTTACGGAAGCCATGTTGGTTATTAATTAATAAATCTTGGCTATCGAGGTGCCTCATCATGGAACTAACAATGATGTGTTCAAGAATCTTACAGGAAATGGAAGTCAGCGATATTGGCCTATAATTACTGGGGTCCTCCCTGTCTCCGTTTTTAAATATGGGTGTTACCAAAGCTACCTTCCAGCCGTTTGGCACGCTTTCTTCTGCTAATGATTTCTTAAATATTATATCTAGATATGGGGCAATTTCAGCCGAAAGTTCTTTATACACACGTGCCGGTATCTCATCAGGTCCCGGAGATTTGTTGGGGTCTATGTTTTTAAGGAGTAATTCTATTCCGCGGGTGGAAATATTGATTGCTTCCATTGAATGCTGAAATATTTTCGGAAGGTTCTCGGGTGTATTTTGTGAGGATATGTTGAAAACACTCTGGAAAAATGAGTTTAATATGTTGGCTTTATCTAAACTACTCGTTACTTTATCCCCCTTTTCGATATTCAATGAGTTTACGGTGGACTCGTTTCCCTGCACTTCCTTGACGTAGGACCAAAACATCTTTGGGTTATCGTTCAAATGTTCGCCTAATTTTTTCCTTTTGAATTCCGCTAGCGCCTTCCGGAAGGCCTTCTTGGCAGTGGACCTAGATGCTTTGTAGTTCTGTATGGTTTCGTTGATTTTATCAGGGGAGGAATCTTTAACTGCGTTTTTCATTCTGGCATGGCACACCCTTTGCCGCCTAAGAGATTTCCGTACTTCAGAGTTGTACCATCGGGGTTCCTTATTCTCTTTTATATATTTACTAGGTATGAACCTCTGTATTGCTGAACGTGTTATCCTAAGAAAATTATTCCAAGTATCCTCGACACTACTAGTTTTGCTTAATTCGTCAAATATAAAAAAAGAACTTTTTAATTCACATTTTAAGCCATCATAGTCCGCTTTATTGAACAAATACACCTTTCTCTTAGGTTTGTTGACTTTATCTACACTTAGAGAAAATTTAGCGTTTACAGCCCTGTGATCACTGATTCTGTCAACAACTTCTATATTTAAGACCTTTTCGGGTATATTTGTGGCTAACAGATCAAGAATGTTCTTTCCCCTTGTTGGTGAAGTGACTAATTGATCTAGGGAATTCGAGATGAACGCGAATAAGAGGGACTCGCATAGATCCTTGTCTTTACCTCCATTTATAAAATTGTACGAATCCCAATCTATTGTGGGAATATTAAAATCACCTCCGATAATTAGGCTATGCTCACTGTTGTGGGATGTAAAGCTTTGTATCTGTTTTTCTAGGTCTGGTATTGAGTTAATGCTAACGTGGGGTGGTCTATAATACGCACAGATATATATTCTTTTCGATCTGGGTGTTTTCACTGAGCACCATACACTTTCTATACAGCTATCAGGAAATAACTCGGCTCTACTGACGTTAGAGTTCTTAACTGCAATAAACACTCCTCCTCCGGCTCTATTTTTTCTGTCGTTTCTATAAACTATGAAGGACTTGGGAAATATTTCGCAATCTGCGATGTCATCTGTTAACCAACTTTCAGTTCCTATAATGATATCCGACTCTGTGCTATGAATGAGATGGTGAAATTCCGGTATTTTATTTTTTAAACTTCGGCAGTTAACTACTACTACGGAAATTATATCCTCGTCTAAAACCTTCTCTGCGGTCTGCTTTCTGGGGATGTTATTTAATCTCTTTGATGTCTTAGTATGCGATCGGCCTATATTCTGATTAGTAATTTTATCTTTTGTCTCATTAGCAGTGCAAGTACTTGGAAGAATCTCTTCTGGTAACCTAGTATTCTTAGACCCACTAATTGACCTACACCTTATTATATCGTTATTTAGGCAATCTGCTCCACTACCTAATCTACGAATTTGCCTAAAAAATATCTACAGTGCTCGAAGATCCTATGAGCCACCCGAGTCGACGCCTCAGGGGTGTAGTGAACCCCGGAACGGTTCAAGGGAGTGGGACACGACCCGAGCACCGGTCTCAAGTCCACAAACTCGGCCCCTATGTCCCGACAGAATTTCCACAGCCTTCCGTTCAGAGACTAAATTGATGTAATGGTTTGTACTTTGTTAGGAGAGTCAAGAGATGTATCACTGTTCAGTCTGTGTCCATCCAAAGTCTGCCTTAAATGACAGAATAATAATAATAATACCTTATGTATTCTGGTTTGTATGCTTAATTTATGGCCAAAGACAATGGAAGAGTAACCCTTATTTCACTCTAATAATTGCCAATTGAAAAGAGGACCTAATCATTGCTTTCAGCTCCCTCTCCTGTGGTTTTTATGTCCATGGTCATGAGAGACAACAAGTTTGAAGAAGTGATCACGTACTCTTCAGTTTGCAATGGGTTGTGTCTCATCACCATAAATATCTGTCCATGACCATGTCTTCTAATGACAGTCAAATGAAAACCGAGCACCCACCATAATACACAATCTGCCAAAAGCTACCTTTTTATCTATCAACACTTCCATCGCTGTGCTAGAAGAATTGCATAGTGTGACCACTCACAGGGGCACACAGTTGTTGGGTTATGTCCCTATTGGCGCGTGGACTGCCTCTTGTAGTGAGTGGGTGTTTGGGTTTCATTTTACTGCCCCTCATGAATAAGTGTATGTGATTATGAATGTGCCTGCTGTGCCTAAATTTTATTATGGAAATGTATGCTTCATGACAAATTTTGTCATAAATTTTAACAGCAAAATAATATCGCACACTTTGACAGAGAATTTATTACTAGCCATTGTGTTTTTGTGGAGCATTGGTGCTTCATAGAGTATTCATTGATTAACCAACATTGCCATATCCAGGGGTCGGCTATCTGATTTGGGCATTGCTTGGTCTAGGTGGTGTTCTATGAAATTTTGGTGAACCACAAACCTGTAATTGTCTTGTCATAGTACCTAGACGGTATTTTACTGAAAATCCAAGGTTTTATTGCCCAGAGTGTGGAATCAAATCCCAATGCCACCCTTTATAAAGGATATCTGACCCACATAATACTGGTTGACATTGTCAAAATTCTAAACATGATGCTCGTAAGCATCAATGCAGCAATCATGGAGGCTTTTACAGGCAGGCCATTCCGCCTACAGGATTATTTCATGGAAATGTGTGTGTATTTAATTTAAAAATTTTGAATCTTTGGTGCCGTTTTTATAAATTATCTTGCTTGTGTAATGGAATAATGTTGCACTGTTTATTTCTCACTAAATATTTTGAGTAAATAATTTTCTGATATATTATTAATTATCTGCTTCCAGGAAGTTGAGCTTGACTGGCCGAAGGAAGTTAACTAAGAGTGATTTTCTCTGGGCCCTTACCAGTTATGAAGACATCGCCTTTTCAAAAATTCCTTTGTAAAATCTTCATGTTTACCAAACAATGAAGAAAGTTCAAAGGAGGCTGAAGATTTTTGATCCAATGAAAGTACAATTGATTATGATCCAACCTTTCAATGGTCGATCATGATCCAGTCTTGTTTTTTAAATGAAGGAAATCTTTTCCAAGAACTTTGACAAAATAAATATGCATTAGTTTGCCAAAAATGTCTTTGTTTTGATTTTATAAGTGCATACTATGTGGTTCATTTGAGAAATATGGCTAAAGCGACATTTTGAGGCAGTTTTGCGATGCCGTTGGAAATCTTAATGAAATATATCAATGGACAATTATAATGAAGGAAGAATGCCTAATGCAGTCCATTTCACAATTTTCAGAATTAAGATTTTATCAGGGGCTATTCAAAGTGACTATCAGGCTCTGTTGTCAGCAGTTTGGGCCATTTCCATCTTTAGTTTAATTCATAAGTTACATTGTCCATGTAAACTTGACAGGTCATATAAAACTATTATAATGGTTACCCACAAAACAATTTATTTCATGAAAAATTTAAATATAACATTAGTGAAACTAATAATAATGTAGCACTAAGTTTTAAACTATTTCTGAACATAGGCCAAAGCTACTAATGCATGGCACACCATTTCAATATGTGTCTCTTTGCCTGTGTTTTTCACCCTGGGTTATAACAGCATCACTTGCTTATCTTCTGAGCATAGCATGAAACTTATGGTTAATGAGTAGAGGCACACAAAGGAATTTTATGTAAGTGTATTTGATTGATAATGGTGAGTCAAGAAGGCTCCATTCGCCATTTTTCTTAGCAGTGTAAAAAGTGCATTTCAGTTGCTTTGCTAGGGGTCCTCCATAAAATGGGTTTTCAGACTTAAAGAAGTTTTTTGGAGGTACCCATCTTAGGTGGAGATTGCCAAATATATGCAGTTTAATAGAAACATAAAACATGTGCCATATTTGCCAGCCCATTAGATTCACTTTTATTTATTCCAAAATTCACTCTGAAATCAGTCTATTCCTTATGGGTACACTGGTATAATTTCAACCTGTAGGATCAAGCCAATTTGCCGGAAAAATACTATTATGTATTTTTTCCTGCATCAGGCATAGAAAATTGTAGCCACTACTACAGATGTCGATAATATCACTTTTTTGAGTCAATAGTAAACAATAGTGTTAATATAAAAATACTTCGATATATTGTCTAATCCTAGTATTTTTCATGAACTCTGACCTGAAAACATCAGGGTGCGGTCAGGTCTTACGTATGGGCTTGGAAATATGGTAAGTTGATGTTGAATAATTATTGTGAAGAAACATTCCCCCAATCATGTTGGTGGGATTGGGAGGTGATAGTTGGTGTTGCTCTTAGATAAATGAGTTAACCATATCACTAGTATCCATTATGTAAAACTTTATTTCATTTCTAAAATAGGAATGGCTATATACCTTAAGAATTGACAGTGGCACAGATATCATGAACAGATTAAGGAGAGAGTACTTTAAATATGTTACATGACTCAACACAATAGACATAGGTAGATTTGTATGTTAAATAACAATAAACAACAACCATATATCACACCACCTGACTTAGAAGCATATAATAATAGAGATCATTTCATGAGAAAGTTTAGAAAAGTGTGACACATTTAAAATATTTTTGAAAAATTTTTCTGGTCAATAAATAATTTATGGAGAATGATTACTGACTATACATTGATAATTTTGAGTGTTAATTAGTAATGTGCAAAAAGAAAAATAATTTGATGAATAAAATGTGCATGATATAAATAGTTTATGATGGAATAAAATTGGACAGGATTGCATGGTTCTTGAACTAAAAATGCATGACAAATAACAAGTTGCATTGCATAAAATTTCAATAATTGTAGTGGACGATTTTAGAGATATTTTCTAGATCAAAAGTAACCATTTATTGATCTTTACTTGCAATAGATTTAAAAGTCTTAATGCTGTCCATAAATTCTTTTTAAGTCAAGAAAATGAGTAGCCCCCAGAGGAAACATTTTCATTTTATGTTGATAGGTGATCTGATGTTAATTCATGTTCTGACACAAAGATAAATTGTTCACTCTCTATGGTAGCTTATTTTGGGGGTAGTTTCCCAAGTAGGAATTTTCAAATTTCATTAATTTTCTCAAGCATTTAGCTCAACTCTTTAACAATCTAATTTAGAAGCTTCGTGATCTCTGTTTATAACTATGATACATGTTAATCAGACTGCCAGAGAATTCATGAATATAGTTAAAATATCTTCTTAAGGCTCATGGTATGTAGCTATTTTTTCATATTTTTTGTACTTTTCTTGTTTTTGAACAGGTAATTTATATATCAATGGAAGGAAAATATTGATCTACAATGACTTTTTAAGCCATTGGCTTTACATATGGCACAAGGAATTCACATTGCCCGAGAAATATTCTCAAGTACTTTGAAGTCTTAAATTTACTAAGTAAAGGTGATACATTATTTACATTCTATGAGCAGTCTTTTCTTGGCAAGTGAGCCATTTTATGTTTGTCTTACCCTTTCAGCCACAGAATTGGCTTCACTCACCCAACCAGAAGTAACAAATTGAGGAAACTCCAAAACAGTTATTACAGATGAAAGTTTATAGAAAAATACAATTCACTTGGATCATTACAATATTATTATAGTAAATAATACTCATGATTATTAATTGACACTCTTAAAGGAGCGATTATTAATTTGATTGCTTATGAAAACTAGTTTTTTTATTTAAAGGAAAATTAGGCTCTAGGAGAAACGAATTTACATAAATTTATGCAATGCTATAAGATTACATCAAAATTCTTCTTTTAATTATTTGGAATGTAAACCTTCAATATATACCTTTAGCATTCAATGCCTGTTTCAATATTAAGACAACATTTGAATAGCTCTGAATTGAGTTGATATCATTTATTACTACAACACACTAGTTGAAACGACTCCGGTGTAATAAGGAATCTATTTCAATTAAATATAGAACAGGGAGCAATCAAAAATTAAGAAATCGGTGTCATAAAACCTGTAGGTACCTACCAACTTTTAATGAGGTATTTAATGCTACCAAACAATAAAATGTAAAATTTAATACTAAATAATGCTCTTTGGCAGATGAATTCACTTGAGAAGCTTTGCTTCAGCACACGGGGATGAAACCATTTACATCATTTCTTTCATCATCCAAATGTGAAGGTCTCCTTAAATTATCTTGAGTGTGCAGCAGCGTTACTTCTGCAATGTTATAGTGTATAACTTTATTTCTATAAAACTTTGACAGCAACACACAACATGAGAACACATAAAAGGAACGCTAACATGTTATTTCTTGATAATTTCAACGGAATTGAGCTCCGTCTTCATCACAAGATTAGTCCTAGTGAATCTTCTGATGAAGACGGAGCTCAATTCCATCGAAATTATCAAGAAATAATGCCAATAATGTCTTCATCAGAAGATTCACTAGGACTAATCTTCTGATGAAGATGGATCTCTATTCCATTGAAATTATCAAGAAATAACATGTGAGCATTCCTTTTATATGTTCTTATATTGTTTGTTGCTCTCAAAGGTTTTTATTCAACACTTCGGTGTTACACACACACACACACACACACATACATACATATATATATATATATATATATATATATATATATATATATATATGTATGTATTCCTATTCGTTCCTTCCCTCACCCTTCCCCTACACATATCCTCTCCACTAATCCCCCGAGAATGGCATTCTGATGATGATGGCCGTGCCTTCGAAATGTAAACATTACATATGTGAGTGTCCTTTCTTTGTTTAAAAATCTGTATCAGTGTTTATACATATCTATATATTTTTATGTGTGTGTGTGTGTGTGTATATATATATATATATATATATATATATATATATATATATATATATATATATATATATATATATATATATATATATATATATATATATATATATATATATATATATATATATATATATATAAGTATATATATATATATATATATATATATATTAATTTAATTAAGTAAGTAATTTTAAATAAAGGGGTAGGAAGAAGCGTAGTCAACATAGAGCAAGCGACAGATAGAATTTTACTCGTAGAGATTAAAGCAGAGCCGACGAACTTGGTCATTATTCAGGTATACATGCCACCGAGCAACCACAAGGAGGAAGAAGTCGATAGGATGTATGATGAGTTAGAGGATATCATCGCGAGTGTTCCTGCAGGGAAACATTTGATAGTGATGGGGGATTGGAATGCGACGGTAGGCGAAGGAAGAGATGGTGGTGAGGTGGGGGACTATGGGTTAGGCACGAGGAATGAACGCGGAGAGAAAGCAATTGAATTCTGCAGGAGACAGGGGTTAGTCATCACTAACACATGGTTTAGACACCACAAAAGGCGTAGGTATACATGGAAAATGCCAGGTGACTCAGAAAGGTATCAGTTAGATTATATTATGGTTAGGCACAGGTTTAGGAACAGTGTGATAAATTCGCACAGTTTCCCAGGAGCGGATGCGGACTCTGACCACAATTTAGTTGTTATGAAATGTAATGTTCGTTTCAAGAAGATACGGCAAGGGCGGCGGGTTAGGAAATGGAATTTAGAAGCAGTAAATAGATTAACGAGGAAGGAGTATCAGCAGGCTGTAGAGAAAATGATGGATGACAGTAAAGAACTGAGTACTATCGAAGAAAAATGGGAGTGTATCAAGAAAGGGATATTGGAAGCCGCTAAAGACACTATAGGAACCGTTAACGGCAAAAGGATAAGGAAACCATGGGTAACGGATGAGATGATTGCAAAGATGGATGAGAGAAGAAGATGGAAAAATGTAAACACAGAGTTAGGCAAAATGAAGTACAAAGAGTTAAACAATAAATTGAGAAGGGCCACAAATAAAGCAAAAGAAGAATGGTGGAAAACGCAATGCGAGGATATGGAAAGTTTACAGAAGAAGGGTGAAATTGGTGCTCTATACAGCAAGGTTAAGTTATTATCGGGAAGTAAGAAGGCAAGATCTGTGCTAACAGTTAAAGATAAATGGGGTAAGATAATAGTTGAACCAGGAAAAATCCAAGAGAGATGGAAGGAATATATAGAAACACTGTATGGTAAAGAACTTAGGCCGACAAGGTTAGACATAGAAAAGGAACATGACGTAGAAGAAGACAGCTTAGGTCCAGGCATACTCGACGATGAAATAGAAAGGGCATTAAAGGAGATGAAAGCAAATAAGGCTGTGGGGGTGGACAATATTCCTGTAGAAATGTTGAAATGGTTAGGGAAAGGTGGGAAGAAGGCCATATATGGACTGATTCGTAGTATCTATGAGGAAGGAATCTGGCCGGAAGATTTTGTGAGATCGGTGTTAGTTCCTATTCCAAAAAAGGCAAAGGCTTCGTCATGTGAGGATTACAGAACAATAAGTTTGATATCCCACGCAGCTAAAGTTATTCTCAGGATCATCAACAAAAGGATAGAGAGTAAGGCAAATGATTACTTAGGGGATGATCAGTTTGGGTTCAGGAAAAGAAGAGGTACGTGTGATGCCATTGCAGTAATGAGATCACTAGTCGAGAGGAATATAGAATACAATCAGGACGTTTTTGCCTGTTTTGTAGATTTCGAAAAAGCGTTTGATAGAGTGAATTGGGAAAAATTAATGCGTATATTGCAGAGAATAGGAATGGATTGGAGGGACAGGAGACTGATCCGCAACCTGTACATGTCTCAGACTGCTCAGGTGCGAGTGGGGAACGGAGAGTCCGGATGGGCAGTGTTAGGAAGAGGTGTAAGGCAGGGTTGCCCATTGTCACCGGTACTGTTCAACGTATATGTAGAGGAAATGATTAAAGAGGCATGGGAAGAACTGGAGGTAGGAATGAAAGTCGGAGGGGAATTGGTAAAATCGGTTAGGTTTGCTGATGACCAAGCATTAGTTGCTCAGTCAGCCAAGGGGTTGCAAGCACTGCTGAGTGGATTGGAGGTTCAGTGCGATAAATATGGGATGAGAATCAATATTAATAAAACAAAGGTTATGGGATTTTCCAGAAAGAAAAAGGCTAAGCTAAATATTAAAATAGGCGGGGAAAGAATAGAGCAGGTAGAGCAGTTTACATATCTCGGAAGTGTTTTGGACCAATACGGTCAAAGTGGTAGGGACGTAAGGAGAAGAATTGCGCTAGGCAAGGAGGCTTTCTCAAGGAGGAGGGAGTTGATGACGGGGACGTTGAGTAGGGACGTTAAGACAAGACTCGTAAAAACTCTGATATGGAGCGTAGCTATGTACGGCGCGGAAACGTGGTCGCTGAAGCAGGAGGATAGACGTAGATTGGAGGCTTTTGAAATGTGGGTGTGGAGAAGAATGGAGAAGGTGAAATGGACCGAAAGGAAAACAAATGAGGAAGTACTAGAGATGGTGGGGGAGGAGAGGGGTTTGTTGAGAGAAATCCTATGGAGGCAGGAAAAATGGATGAAAGGCGTATTGAGCGGTAGTGGAATGTTGAAGAGGGTAATAGAGGGGAGAATGTTGGGCAAGCGTGGCAAGGGTAGGAACAGGATAGGGATGTTGGACGGGATGAAGGGAGGAAGGAGGTACACCGAGATGAAGAGGGACCTGATGTAGATTAGTTGCTAGGTGGGGAGTCACAAAATGTTTATTTGATAGTTGTGTCCATCCAAAAACCTACCTTAACCGGTAGATTACCTAATAAAATATATATATATAGTCATTTTCTTGGAAAACCCATGAACGTGTACAATAATGTAAATTCACTAAATAGTCATAGCAAACACAGAAACTAAAACATATAAAAGAGAACCAGTAAGTCCCTCTTTTATATGTTTTAGTTTCTGTGTTTGCTATGACTATTTATTGAATTTACATTATATATATATATATATATATATATATATATATATATATATATATATATATATATTTTATATGTTTTAGTTTCTGTGTTTGCTATGACTATTTATTGAATTTACATTATATATATATATATATATATATATATATATATATATATATATATATATATATATATATATATATATATATATATATATATATATATATATATGTGTGTGTGTGTGTGTGTGTGTGTGTGTGTGTGTGTGTGTGTGTGTGTGTGTGTGTGTGATTTTTTTTCTCCCATAAAGTGGAGAACAATAATTAATATAAATATCGAAAACAAATATGCAGCACAGATAAAAATATGTTAATTCCAGAAGTTAGAAACATTTCTTAATTATACATATGCAAAACCAGAATTAAAAAAAGTTTATTACCATATATTACTTTGATTTTTAACAAAATGGGACTGCGTCCTCCTGAAGCATTTATTTTCCTGAAGAATCTTGAAGTCTTAAATTGGACACCATTGTGAAATTTCTTTTAAAGACAAAGTACAGATAAACTGGAAGGAGATTGGAATATTCAAAGAACATAAATTGACATTTGATGTATCCTATGTACACACACACACTTTGGCTCATACAATATTATTGAAGAAATGTACACTTTAATGAGATTTTATGGAAGATTTTTATCGTACAAAAAATATTCAAACAAGGCATGTTCTCATTGTACCTGTGTTATCACACTGCTTAATTCATATGTATAGTGCTATCATACAATGTAGGCACACACTTAACATCCATTTTTTTTCATGCTGTTGTTTTGCTCACCATGAATCATATATGTACTTAAAAAGCACATTTACGTATGTATCATCTTTTTATCTGTATAATTATAATATTATCAACAGTAAATGGCTAATTATGTACATGAACAGTGAAGACAGAAGAAAGTACTCTCACTATCCTAATTGCACAATTTTCAACAGTATACATACACTTACAACATGTTTTAAGCAATACACATATTAAAATATTATTTTATTACTCAAGAACTATTGCACTATTATCATAAAAAATGGAAGATTTGAGTTTTAATTACAATTATTTGGATAAGTTTAAATGTGTTAATTTTTGACAGAATTGAATTAAAAGTCATAACAATGAAGATATTACTTTAATAATAATATGGTAGAGTTATTTTAAACTGAAAGCAGTGCCTGTTAAATTGCATGATCAATTTTTTAGTAAATAGAACAATTGATAAAAGTTCCAATATTGTGAAAGAGTAGAGGGGAAAAAAGGAATTTTTGAGAAAGTTAGTGGATAAATTGAGCTTAATTTTAGTCAAAATGTAACCTAGGTTTGCTACTAATGATATTTTATGTACTCTTTGGCTATTGGGGCATCCAAGCTAAAACAATGGCGCTAATAAAAAGTGGGTACCTCCTCAATCACTACTTTGCAATATATTAGAACTGATAAGTATAATGATTAATAAAAATAAAATTTTATTCCTCATTTGAATGGGACTTTGAACTGCTGATCCCATGGCACATATCGTCTAAATTAAGCTAGTGTGTATGTCAAACTTTTCTAGAAACTTTTCTTTTGACCACTGTCAATCCTGCCTTGGTGAAGCAATACACCTACTACTCACAATTGGTTCATGTAACCTCAGTCGGATCCTAAAATAACAGGGTCTACCCCAGCAATAAGTTTTTATTTCTAAAATTTCCATTAAGATTTGATTATACCTTGTTTTTCTCCCACTGAATGAAACTTTCTCATGATGCCATCCAAAAGTGAACTGTACAATGGAGACTTCAGGCATTGCAGTGTTCCCAAATCAATTCATATGACATCTGCATGTTGAATGAGCTTTTGTGATGCGTATACACAATCATGAGTACATAGGATAATGGGATGTTATTTTTTTCCCCGAGTTCTCATTGGTATATATGTGGTAAAATTCCATACCTTTGCAAAAAAGATAGGAACAACTAGTTTACAACTGCATCATCTTCAACATCATCAGACCCCTGTAGAGGGATTTAGCCAATAATGTGAACTTAAATATTTACATATTACCATACCATGAGTGTAAATATGGTCCCAATTGATTACTTAAGCACCTATTTTACCTCGAGTCTCTGAAAATAAGATGAATTGCCAATATAAGGTCTGAATTAGGGTCATTCTTGTTGCTTTCAACGAGAAGTGAGCTCATATATAGTAAATTTGCTCAAGTGATAGTTAACCTAATAGAACCTACAGAACTGAGGAACAATTGTGATTTTGTGCCCTGTCTTAAAACATATATACCCAGTGAGATATAGCATAGTATTGTGAAGCATATTCGAAGAACAAATAATTCAATGGTGACAAGCAGAAGTTTGCTATTGAGAAATGCATATGGCATACCTTACACCTTTCTCAACATGGTGTAATACTCAGATCAGTAATCTATGGTAATCTTTAAGTTTCATAATTAAAATTTCTATCTTGGCAGCAATTATCATTACAACACAAAAACTAACAGTCAGTCTTAAGAAGGGACCAAAGTTATCATTTTCACAGGTAAGTGTACACAAGCAGGTGGAAAATCTGTTTAATCCCTCATTACCTGACTGGAAAAAGCATTTTTTTTGCAATGAATGTTAGCAGGGAGTTTTTAAAAACCAAGCACAAGCTCACAATCCTCATAAAACCAAAAAACAAAATTCAATGTCATTCACATTGTGGTGGGTTTAATATGCATGGAGATACATGGGTATAATACTGAGCTTACTTTAAATTGAGTCCAATGGGGTGTGATATTAATTAATGTGTGTGCAATGAGTCGTATGGGGTGTTGTGGCACCTCAGTTTCCTCACCTCAGGTATGCTACCGATAATATCATATGTTTTGAGTGAGAGGAATCTTAGTGGTATCCAGATTTGGAACTAGTCAATACCAAAATGCTATAATTAATCAGATAATATACCCCTAGGGCAGACTTTGATTTTAGTCAATGAGACAAGGTTGCTAAAATATTAATATTTACTTATCCACAACCCACATTCACTTTTTCCTGGCCATATTTTTTGGGAATATATTTTAGTTATTTCAAGTAGAAATAATATATTCATGCCTTTCAGAAATTTCATGAAATTTGTAAGTATTCTCTAAGATTAGAAATGACCCACAAAATTGAATAATATTTCAGAAAATATACTATTATAAGAAGCACTGCTTTCTCAATGTCAAAATCATTTCATGACTAATAAAAATATGAAAATGTGTTTCTTTACAACTAGTGATCTCACATTGCTAGTTTCCACAAGAAGATAAGGGATAGGGTAGGAAAAATTAAAAACCAAATGCAACGCAATTGCACAACTGACTGAAACAATGTAACTAATGAAGTAATTTTAATATCAATCTACATTGGTATACCATGGTAATTAAACCCAAAAGTTAACATTTAGTATTCAGCCCTTATTAATGTAATGAAAGTATTCATTTACTTTTTATTCTGTGATGCATTGGAAGCACCCAATAATTAACTTTTGTGAAAGTTAAAGAAATCCTTGTACTGATAGCAGTATTTTACAATGGGTTTAAGCAAATGTGGTCCACAAACCATTCCTTATTGGAGAATAGGGAAGTATAAAGAGAGAAAGATAGATTTAGATCAGAGGTGATGACATATGCAATTTAACAAAGGAGGTAACATCTTAGATATTTGCCAAAATTATACTTGCCACCGCAAAATTTACATGGTAGACATGTATTTCCTAATACTGCATAAAGGTATATGTGTCATTAGCTTTTAATGAAGCAAACAAATTTTCTAGGTACAGCAGTGATCATGCACCTGTGTGTCTTAATCCTTGCGTTACACTGGGGCAGACTAGGGGCACAAAACTGCTGAACACCTTCAGAAAGATAAAAGTTCACTGATATGGTTTCTTGCCATCTACAGATTTAGAAGTCAGAAGTTGTTGCCAATTCAGTCCTCCCCAATACAGGTCTACCCTTGCTTAACTAGGCTAATCGGCATAGCTTAATGATGGAAATGAAATTGCTTTAAAACTGATAGGGGTGGATGGATGATTTAACAGATATTCTGAAATATCACCTTCATTATATTAGTAATAAATAAGCACCATTAGAATATTGAACCTTGTTTCAATTATTACTGCATGAAGCATCATCATTGTGATGCACAACAATATCTGGAAACAGGCTGGGTTGAGTAGTAAAGCCATAGTTTTAGCAATATAGTCTCTCAATTTGGGTCATTTCAAGCCATAACTCAAAGGGACAAGTTTCTATCCTATTTTTTAATGTGGTTAATCCAATCTAAAAATTGTGATTAAGTAGGAAACTGTCTTGATGTCTCTGTTTTATGATATGCATACACTACTGTATAGTTATTAGCCAGGAACCCATGCATTTACATTTGTACTTGAAAGTTTTCTATCACAGAGGACACATTTCAATAGTCTGAATACATCCTGTGAGGGGAAGGTTTTTGTTTGAAATATGAAATGAAAACCATAAAAATTAATGGAAACCTCATTGGATATCAAACTAAACATTCAAAATGAATCTTAATGTTCAGACAATGAGAATAAACATAAGCATTTATAAAAACACTTATTAATGAGGCATTGTTAAAGTCTGTCTATTTTGATCGAAAGCTCGATTTCTTAAATCAATCAAACTCTTTTTTCTCCTAATTCGCAGGAATAATTAAGTGTGCATTTGGATATCATGTGATTGAAGCCGTTGTTAAAATGCAATTGATTTTTTGCTCTTTTGCTGAATTGATGCCGACATCCAAAGACCTTCTCCTTCTCTTTTGTCTTCATTATTCCATTCCCGCTCCAAGATATAACCACTGAAAGTCATGAGAAATGCTTCCGATCCTTGAAAAGAGCTGATAGGTAGGAAATACTCTGATAGTGGTGCTTCCTCTTCACAGCATAACTATAATACCGCTACTGTACTTCTCTTAGTGGGCGTTACTTGAAATTTTTCTTTGATCATAAATTTCCATACTAAAAAGAACACTGATCATTTCAAATGGTAACAAGCAAAAACAAGGATAGCATTTGTAAATCTGAACAAAAATGTAAAACTTGCGCATAACACAGATATTGACTGACATATAAAACATCTATACTACTCAATACATAATATTTTTACCACCATTAGGAAGTAAAACATTTCTTTGGCACTGGAATTCACATAACCTTGAGTATAATACACTCAAGGTAATCAAAATTATTATGACTAATTAAACACCTAAAGTGCATCTCGAGGCAACCCTTTATACAAATATGAAGCCCAAACAGAAATATCCACTTTCTCACACTCTTATGCAGTTCTTTCATTCAGGCAAACCCATTTGCTCACTATAAAAAAATAATTAAGTAAATAGTTCCCCAAAAATCATTGAATACTTTAGGAGAAATTTTTTTAACAGACAAATGTTTAATGAAAAAATAGTTGCTGATAACTGCCATTCGGGAACTTACTTGTTCCAAAGTACACGGGAAAATCTGCTAAACTATTGAGAAAGCGATAATGTTCGTTAGCTCCTGCCCCTGGATTGCGGTTGCAAACCAGGGCGGGACTGGCGGTGTCATTTTCGCTTCAACCATACATTTCGAAAGAGGGCACGGCGAGCGCGAAACAGAGTCACTTCGAAATTTTGAAGCCCATCCGTGAAAATGGACAGGCTGATGAAAAGAATGGTGTGGGCAGTGACCCAAAGGCGAGCAGCCGGAGATATAAGCAAAGCAATAATGGTTAAAACACTGAGCGCTGTCCAGGAGAAGAGAGCCAGGTAGAGGGCATTGGAAGGCGGGGCGGCACACGTGCATCCAGCCCGTGCCAGGCAGCACGCTTTGCTGCTAAAAGAATGCAAAAAGAATTAAGTTCAATCATGTTTCCCTCACATCATTTCTGAAGCTGCTTCATAGAGACATTTTGTATCTTATGTTATTAATGGTGTACAGAATATCGTAGTAAGAGCGTATCTCTGTAGAGATTTATTTATTGTACCCAGATTGTGCATTAATGGATTGCAACCCGATTACAATGCCTTTGCACAAGGAGGGATAATCATTTCAAGTGCACCAAGATATGCATTATGCGGGTCATTTATGTTTTGCAGAATGATAAAGAAAATAGTTTGAGAGTATGAATATTCACCATGCACAATACATGAGTGTATTACTACAAAATTATATGAAATAGGATCTAATATTTGGCTTTCCTTTAATCCATATTTAATGCACAGTTATGGATGCATTTCAATCTAAATATGTATCAAGACAAAAGGATTTTCCTCATTAGGTTTTATCATTCAAGCAACTGTGTATGCATTTTTATTTATCCAAATGATATCTTTCTCAAATGTATCTATTTTGGTGGTACATATTAAGTGTAAACCTTGACTATGCGGCATTAATACACAATGCGCAAAACATCTGTTGATGCTTAAAGAAATGGTATGTCAACCTTAGCACTAGTCAGTGCTCTACTCCTAAGGCTATACTAAGATGACACAAAATATCCATAAACCCAATAATATTTTTTACAGGAATTCATTCTTTAGCTCTGAATAATCTCTAATTCTCCTAATTAGGTACATCAAAAATACCTATTCTCTTAACTTCACTTAACGTTGCTTTCCCAGAATTCTCCCATCTATCACAGGATCCTATTGCCTCTCTTAGTATCTCTTGCAGCCACTGGTCTTATCTTCTGTGAATTTCTCCCAACAGCCATCCTCTCTTCCCTGAATCTTCCCATGTCTATAACTTCAGCATTTGTTTTTCTTCTTGTCCATTTTATTCTTCTCCAATCTTCTACAAAAATCTCGTAACCATCCAATCACACGCTTATCCTCTTTATTGCCTCCAAGACCAAGTTTCTGAGTCATACGTAACTAGCTCCACATCAAGTTTTCACTAGTATTTTCTTTACGTCTTTACTTAAGGCCCCTGTCATCAACTTTCCCCTCTTCGTAAACTTTCCTTTACCTAATGCAAGTTCTCACTTTAATGTCCTTACCACTCTGTGCTCCCTCCGAAAGAACACTCCCTAAATAGCTGGACCGATCTACCTGTTCTGTTTATGTCCCCCAACTTTTAATGTTTATCTTAGGCTTTTAATTAATTGGGAAATATCATTACATCACACATTAAATTTTGTTTCACAATAATTAATTCTCATTTCATAGCTATCACACTAATTACGTGTAAAGAGATGGCTGCAAAGCCTTCATCATCTGCAAATTTTACCTATTTGAAAAAATTCTTCTCTCTCTCATGCCTCACTCCAACCTCTATTCCTTCCTTATTATGTAAAAGGGAGTTGAGTATGTACTATTTTTCACCAAAAATTTATGCATGTTAATAACAGAAGTGAAAGTATAAAACTGGCTGTGACGGCTTTTCCAGTATAGCAATTCACTTCACATACCAGATCAGCTTCTGTCACATGCTAACTGTACTTGCCAGCCTATTCACATACATTGGTTTTGAATCTTCCTCCATTATTGATATTGTGTACCTTACATTTCAAAATGATAGAAATAGCAGTAAAAATAAATCATCAAAAACCCCAGGAAGTAACTGTGTAATCCACTAATACATTTTCCATTCTCATATAAAATGTAAAAGTTGCCACCTTCGTGAACTCAAAATCAGTAGGCATGTATCACATCAATGGAAAAAAAGTGTGACTGAATGCTAAAATGATCGTGAAGTTATATCCTCAAGTATAAATAAAGTAACTATATAGTATGAAACATATTTTTGTTTAATACAAGCCTACCTGTGAGTACCAAAATGGCGGAATTCATGGAGAAGAGTTTTAGCAGAGGAAGACTCTGAATTGTATTCTGCATAAAACTGTCTGAGTGCTTCTTCTTTATCCCGCCATAACTCAGTCAGCCAATGGCGAAGTTCAATGTCACTGTCTGGAAGTGTTGAAATGGGATGCCTGAAGAGTTTGACAAAGGGTAGAATAAAAGGTCAGTCAAATGGATAATGGATGCTAAACTCCAAAGACTGAAGATGACTTAATGGCTTGAAGCAAGACTGCTCAATGACATTTGCAAATGGATTGAAAATGTAATCAGGACATCTTTGGGTGCGGATCACATCACATATATAGATTGTGATACGTTTTTAGTGGCTAATACTTTTCTTTTCAGCTATTTTAAAATCAAAAATCATTAGCTTATAGGCACTATCCAGGAGACTACATAACTACAGTAATTATTTAATATTATATACTTCTGTGCAATAGGAGAGACTTAGAATTACTCATAAAACTAAGGCTGCAGAAAAGTTAAAGGAAGAAATATGATCCTTAACCCTCTTGCATAATCAGATCACTCAGTTAAAATAGTTCTATGTACTTTAAACAGTGTAGTTGTGTTTATTAAATAAAGAAAGACAATGTATACATCCACTGTTCTTTATTATGGTACAACTAGTTTCAATGCTTAGGCGTCATCATCAGGTACCTGAAAGTGTAGTTGTGGATTCATTAGTTATGTGTGCACTGTACTCATTTAAAAACTTGATATATTTCAAATCAAGCAGCCAGTAATGGATCCAGAAAACTTTATCTTTTGGATTTTGTTCATATATGAACAGAAATAATTATTTCATCTTTAAATAAAACAGTTTCTGACGTGGAACTTGGTGGAAAAACTTCATACTGACTTTTAATAATCAAACCACTTTACTTTTCCACATAAACTTTTTAATTTTTACAACCCAGGTTTCGTTATAGCATAACATCATCAGGTCAACACCAGATGATGTTATACTATAACGAAACCTGGTTGTAAAAATTAAAAAGTTTATGTGGAAAAGTAAAGTGGTTTGATTATTAAAAGTCAGTATTTCATCTTTCTTTCCCACCAAGAAAGTTTAATAGCAAATGGAATTTGAAACTAATCACATCACTGCAACACACCTTATAAAATGGACAGAGACAACTTTATGTTTCTAGGAACAAGATCATATTAAATAGTATGTAGTTTCAGGCATATGAGTTATATTTACTTTGAGTTTTATTAAAACCCTAATTGTTTAATTAAAGTCCAAATTATTAAGTGCATTAAAGCAAAAGTAATTGAGGGGAGATCATAGCCTCCATAACCTCCCTTTATAGGTCTCTCTTTAATATCTTGAACAATTTTCATGAAACACATGTAATTGGGGTTACCTAAATGTGTTAACTAAATTATTATTATTAATTAGTGATATTATTTTTCAAGCTATGTGATTTTTCGGGTATCAGATCTTCCTAGGAAACCATAACCAGCACAGGGAAAGCAACTGGCCCCCCTACCCTGATATGTGAATTTCACACGCCGTCGGGCTTATTACTGGATGAACTCTACCATCACCTACCAAACTGACCTTCAGGTTGTTTACTGTGTTTATGGTTTTATATTATTTTCATGGGAGTTTTTGGTTAACCAGCCAAAATACAGTCAAAATCATTAAACTGTCAATATTTTGTTCCAATATACTTTGTTTTCTCCATTCTCTTTTTATAGCAACCTTGGGTACAAACAGTCACTGGAAATTGGAATTGCTGTTTATCCTTAATTTGTTTTGTATGCTATTTTTTCTTTTATAGGATATTAAAACTATTTAAAAAGAATGAAATTTGAAATAGGGAAATATTTTCCCAAATACCTAAATATGAATAAATAAATGATGCTCAACTACCTTGGGCAAAGATATTGTTAGATGCTTCCAAAGATACACATTTTAAATTACATTTGAGATCTCATTTTTAAAAATCATGGTTTCCTTAAAGATACGCCATATATCCATATAATCGATGTCAGCAGAATATGCCATTGGCAAAAACATGGGGGAAAGAGGGGAGAGTTACCTTCTGACTTCCAAAGTCTGACTCCATGTGTATTACTGAGAACCACTGAATTTAAACAGCAACCAGGAGGGCACCCTAGTCAGAGTGACAAGGATGCCTTCAACCTCACTGTTGAAGTCCTTGAGAGCATCCCAGTACTCTCCAAAGTCTACAATAATAGACATATGAATTTATGTGATGCAAAACAAACAGTTTAAATGTCATTCTGGACTAGAAGTCCTTGCCACGGCAGAAATAATGATATCTATTGCAATAAGAGTGAAAAAAACAAACAATTTAAAAGATGACTGCATTTCATAGAAAATACAATTCACTATACATATTTTCCATGTAACTTGAACCTTCATCAGCTGGACTGCCCTGATATGAAACCGGATCATTGCAGCTTCTTTATGCATTATTATTGTTAGAATAAGGCTGTTAACATTTCAAAAGATTAAATCAAATTGCAAAAAATATATGGTTAAGCAACTAATTAGAAAATGTACTTTAATAAATACTTCTTCACTCCTAAACATGCTTCTATGTACACAAACGATAACTTTGGCCATAATGGAAGAAATATAAGTTTATTATATTATTAATCAAGGAAATAGAATGAATCATAAATATTATTAAAAATTGCACTGATTTTAACATCATTTAATTCTATTTTTTAATTACAACCATGAAGTTTTGTTTCGTTTCATTTCATTCTGAGAATATTATTACAAAATGATTTTTGAAGTTTTTTAATACTTATTTTAAACTTACTAAAGCTTTTAAGATTTGAATCAATCATAGACTGAAAAAGTTTCTCCAAATTAATTCATGATGCTAAGGTATCCGTAAGCAATTTTTAACAGTTAATGATGACTACAGCTTACGATAGACTCAGTTGTTTCATAGGTTGCATAATATATGTTTGATCTGACCCATCAAACCATAAAACCTTGGCCAAGTAATTGGATTATGTAAATTCCTCCTTCAATGTCATAGAATCTGTGCCTTAGAATGGGAGTAGCTATCTACCTCACAAAATCGTAAATAGTGTACCTTTGAATTCTCAGCATCGTGACCTAATAGACTTGAAAATCAGACAGTCTTGGTTTGAATCCTTGGCATTGCCCCAAGAGTCAACTGGTGGAAGTGGGGTACTGTGAGAACCTTACCATAGGTCATCTAGAGGCTGTATAGCATACAGAGGAGAGGAAAAGTTTCCATTTGTCAGGCCAGGAGTATGATTAAATTGGCTGTTGGGCTGGCTCGGATGCTGCTGGCTTTTAAAGTGTTTTTTCTTAAGAGACCCTTAATCTTTAGGGCTTATTCCGTTCCTTTTAAGGGCTCATTATGTTTGTGTAATGGAGTGGATGTAAGTACAATATAGAAATTCCCCATTCAAACAAAAATAAAATGTACATATTGTAGCAAAACTCGTAGAATACATTGTAGGAAAATTGCAACTTTGTGCTTTTCCCATTCAGTAAATAGATTCGGATATTCAAAAAATTCCCATATTGGATGAAGGAAAGATGAATGAGCATTTTCATAAAAAGAGAGAAATAATTTTAGAACCTTTTATCCTTCAGATAAAGTTGCATATCAGCACCTGTCGCCGTTGTGCCTGTCGTTCGTTGTGCACGATCGAGATTTTTTTGGTAGACAGAAGTATTTTATAAAACTTGTCATGGAGAAAATTTAGTCCAGGAGAATACTATATGTCATTTGACATTTTCGTATCTTTGAGGCTAATTTAGTCGATTCATTTGATCTCCATTGCGGTGAAAGACCCAAATATATCTTTTGGTTTAAAAATGTCATTTTTTAAAAATAGACTCTTCTGAGTATTTTATATCTTATTTAGTTCTTTTGCTTCTAAATAAATACAGGGTTCGCCGGAAAGTAAGTGTAATAAGCTCATTGTCTTTTTTGACAAAAGGGGAGTCGTCCACTACGAATTTGTACCTGAACGACAGACTGTAAATGCTGCATTTTACGTCCAAGTGCTCGACAGGCTTCGAAAACGAGTCGCCCGCGTCCGGCCAGCGATCGAAAACATCTGGCGGCTGCTGCACGACAATGCGCCGCCTCACACCGCGCTTGTCGTGTCGGACTTCTTGGCCAAGCACGGCGTGGCAACGCTGCCGCACCCGCCCTACAGCCCGGACTTGGCACCACCGGACTTCTTTCTGTTCCCGAAGATAAAGAGGAGTTTGAAAGGAACGCGATACGGGACTTTGGACGCCGTCAAAGAGGCCGTGACGACGCGTCTTCGAGAGGTTCCCGATGATGCCTTCGCGGGAGCGTTCCAGGAATGGGAACGCCGCTGGAACATGTGTATCGACTCACAAGGGTCCTATTTTGAGGAATATTAGCTTAAGATATGTAAAAGTGTAATAATTTTTTTTCCTGAGCTCAGTACACTTATTTTCCGGACGAACCCTGTAGTATGCCACCCCGCGGAAAATTGCAAGTGATATCTTGGAGAAGCTGTTTTAATCTCGGCTCACTTTTCATTCATTCACCACATATCAGATCGGTTAAGGGCTACTAGACCAGCTAACTTAACCGCACAGAATGTCTGCCCTGTCACGACCAAAACTGGCTATCCCTTAGAGTTAGACCGCCGGAAAGACAGCAGCCTAAGCGTAAGGGGGAACCGGCTGCCACTGATTTCTGGAAACTCCCGAGTTGACACAGGGCATTTCCATGACTCTTTTATTTTGTGTATCCATTTAGACCCCAAATCGTCGTTTGAAAATCTTCATGGAAAAATCAAATCTTCATCTTCATTCATATGTAAATATCATTCCATGTATATTGCGTTTCAGTAGGCTACCATAGATAAAACTATAATCAAAAACCATAACACCGCGCCGGGGTAACGCCAGCTCAAACCAAGGCTGCGGATTCACTTTTCGTTCACACGGGTCCTCCTTCACTTGGTTTGGATTATCGTGATTTTCTTTGTCGCTATGCCAATGTTTACAATCATATTCAAAAGAACAAAACTTGGCTATTTTCGGATTGGTGGTAATTATATTTTTAAAATTCTCACAGACGTAACAATTACACGGTTCTCTACCAATATATGTTTTAACACGTCCTTTTCTTTCTAATATGTGATTTACCTTCAGCAAACCTCTAGCGGAGAACTAGAGAACTGTTTTGTTGTTTATTTTGCTTTGTTTACTTAAATAACTATGTGTAAGAATACGTTTACCCTTCTTCAATGCTTCCCCAAGCAGAATTTGCGAGGGAAGTAATGAATAGTGAAGAAATAGTTGCAGTCTACCTTCTATTACTTCAACATAATTTGTTGGATGGTCCTGAAAATTCTGTGGTCAATTGTAACAAGTGAGGAAGTGTGATGACGAAAACAGGACGCAAAATTAGAGTAAGTACACAAGTATCTGTGCTGAGATCTCCATTAAAAGGATGATGATTCGTGAGAAGTGCTCGTTATGGAGAGATTTTTTCCATCATTTGGATTTAAATAGATGGATGAATTGTAAACTTTCACTGTGCCAAATTTTGGACGATGTATATTTAGTACCTTTTGAAACAGACTATTTTTGTTAACCTAAACCAGTTATAAAATGATAACAGATCGTAACAGTCAGATAGTAGGAAATACATAGATTCGCGGTGGTTAATCTCTTACTGGCCTGCAGGTCACATATTTGCAGAATACCAGTTATATACCATCTCTGATAGTGAGCACTTATCCTTACGCGTTTAAAGAAAGCGGAATTATGTTCGGTCTTGTGCGTGGTCATTCAGATGGCTAAACAATGGCGAGCAAGCAACAAGTTACCAGCCGGAATGAATTTCTTGGCAGGCTCACAGCATGGCGTGAATGGAATCGGAATCGCACTTTCATATTATAAAAAGGCACGAGTTCTGGCTTGCTGCCAAGACTTTTCCAGACACCCTGGAGATCTAAAATCCCATGATTTATATCACAATGGCCTTTTGGCTTTTTTTGTCTAGATCACACTAAAGAAACTCGGTCGTGAAAAAGGTATCGTGATTGATGTAACAGCATTCGGTAGTATATTTATTTTTGAAAATTGCAACATCAAATTGGTGCTTTCTTTTTAAGCCATTATTTTTTATATTTCTCTTCATCTGAAGAAATTTTCATTTTTCATCGTCTTATGTGACACTTTGAATATACTACCAATAAAATAAATTCTAAATGAATAAATGGAGTCTTACTTCGTGTGGACCGAATTTCTAAACGGACTGATCATTATTCGAACGTTAAAAATGTTTCTGGCGATGAATATGTAAAGATACTAACAACATTTAATTCTTCGGGAATTTTTTTGTGAAGGCAAGATCGATTTTTAAGACATATGTATTCTTCGTCGCCAGATTGCAACACGCCAAGAGTTGAAATATTTTACAATATATGGTTACAGATATTCCTCGGATTCCGTCCGAAAAAGTAAATACCAATTGCGCTCTAAGTCCAACCGGTGACATTATTATAGATTATAACATATTTTACAAAATATAATCAAATCTTTAAAATTGAATTTTCGTCAAACCTTCTCGATAGCGATAAACTCTACTGCACAGCACAAACTAAAAATAAGATAGTAATAATAGCTTCATAATTAATAAAACATTAATTAATTAAAATAATTAATAAAAATTAGGAATTAAAAGAACAGTTGTTCTTTTAATTCCTCTGTTCCATCTGTGTTAACTAATTTGGATAATTAATTAATTCATTTCATTAATTTAAAAAAAATTTCATTTATTTTATTTAATAATAGCTTTTAATATTTATTTAAATCATACGGGACACATCGAGGAAAACTGATCTTGTCGATTTCTCTGGGAAAAATTTCTCTAACTTTCATTTGATTTTACAATGCAATGGATTCGCTTCAACCAAATATGGATTTGTTCTCACCATTCAAATGTGCAGGATATGGAATAAATCCTTGAAATTTGGCATCATTTTTGAGACCTTTTTAAATTGCCATGAGAAAGGTCTCGGAGAAGTCTTGGAAGGGGTAAACGCATTTGGCCCGCGGACGTATGCGTTAAAATTGAGTTTCACATTTATAGGCATTTTTCAGAAGGACCAATGTTTTTTTAATTGACGTAGTGTGCTTTGTTATCCTCCCATGGAGACAAGTTCAAACAGTTAGCTCGTGCACTCTAAATTGCGTTGAGGTCGTTCGCTGCGGTAAATGAGCTCAACTCGTTACTCCCAAACAAAAGTCTGTTCAGGATTGAGATTTTTATGGCCGAAGAACTGAAATCCATCGCAAAGAGTTGACCGCCCATTGACAAGATACGATGCTTCACCAGGTAATCGGAGAGTGGCAGTTCGATGAAGGACGCAGGGACTTGACAAGGGCCGACGCCAATGACTCCTAATCGCATTTCCCGCGTCGAATGTTTGGACCAATCACCGGATCAAAATCTTCAAAACTGTCAACGATTTGGTGCCCACCATTTGTGCCTCGAATGAACTTGGAGGGAAGTGTGTAACTGGAGCAGATTTCTGTTCTCTCTCGGCATAGGAAAATTATTGTTTTTCGTCAATAATTACAACTATCAGGTGCCACCAGTCTTAAATATAGTAGGCTTCCACGTTCTGGTATCCTGTAATTTCAATTCGCCTTTTATATGAACCAAATATTTTCTTGGAAATATTTAATTAACTTTTCAAGTTTGCTGTCGTTTAATACATGGCATGAGCTCTTTCCACACACACACCTTTGCGTCATAGGTATGACATAGCCTCCAAAGATGAACGCGGTTGTTAAAATCTCTTTTGCTAGGTCGGACACGAAGGCAAGGCAAAATCTTCCTCTGACCTTTCTCAGGATAACAATTGAATAAACCAGGAGGGGCAACGTTGAACTTTTTTTTAAAAATATAAGGAGGCAGTTAAGGGCATATAAGACCTCTTGGCTACTTTAGATAGGCATGTACAATTTCCTGGAAAACTATTTCACCTTATCAGTCATCAATCGGACTCAGAAAAGACTATCAGTGACCGACAATGATTAGAAAAGCTAGTTTTTTTTTGCTTTCGAGAGAAAATGCAGAGAAAGTATAAACATTAAAACAATGCTATATAAATTCCAAATGAGTTAACACAGATGGTTACAACAACTGTTCTTTTAATTCCTACTAGTTTAGCTATCATTCCATTTGACTCTTCTTAAAATTTTTACATCTAAATTATCTCCGTCATTAGGGCAATAAAATACATCGAAAAAATAAATATTTATTATTTCACAAGATAAGTACACTGTCGGGTAATGATACCGTATCCCGCACCATAGCACATATATTTAAATTTAAACAGAATGAAAAAAAACACTTTACCTTATTTAAAATAATCCTAATTTCAAGCTGAATTTTTATGAATGGAAAGTTTTCTACAGTGGTTTTGCCCATATTTTGTGTTTGTACACATAGAGAAGTCTTACCTGTGAAATTACTTGCCTCCCCTTAAAGCTAGTTCTAAATAAGGCACTGTTTGCTGGGCAATGGCGGGAGTGAGCGGGCCTCCAAGGAAATTCTAGCTTTTAGGAGGGTCTTTACCTTTTAACTCGGAAGTACACCTCTTCTGGAAAAATGCCCCTAGCCATGTCGGCTTCAGACTGCGGCAGCGACCGAGGGTAGGCCACCGTGATGTCGTACACTGCGTCCAATTGCCCGTCTGGAGAGAGAGAGAGAGAGAGAGAGAGAGAGAAATGGTGGATGGAATGAGAGAAACGATGTCGAATCCCATGCAGCAACTTGTGGAGGAGAAATTGTTCTTGGGATTAATCACGGCGAGAGCATCAGAATATATTAAAAAATTGTAACTAAATTGCAACTGGAGAAGTTGAATTTCTAAATGATTCGATGCGGAATTAGACCTCGTGTCACATTAGGAAGAAGGCGAGGCTCGGAAGAACAGACTTCCTAAAATAATAGTAATAAATATATGGAAAGGAGAATATTTTGATTCATCATTGACTCATTAAATTATAAATACCTCACGAATGCTCTTGTAGGTGACACCGTATAAATATAAATGTTAAATAGGAGTTTTAGCACGTATAAAAATGCAGTAGTTGTCCCGAATACAAGGTTCATTGCTACATCAACTAAATTGAATATAGTGTATATGAAAATATTAAATGCGGGCGAACAGGTTTCAATTTATTTTAAGGCTTAAAACGTGTAAAAAAACGTGCAGCCATGATCCATAATGAATAATAATATTGCAGACAACTGTTAGTAGACAACGCTGGCCAACGCAGAGTTGTAAACAAACACAATAGGGCAAGAGGGTATCTCAATGGTGTACTGCAATTTGATCCCACCTTTTTGAAGTCGTCGACCTTGGCCTTTAAAATATCTCATAGCGCCGTAGAATTACTTCCATCATATTGCATTCCATTCGCTCAATCAATAAATTCCTACTATTTTATGCACCAATACGTTTGGCAAACATTGATTATATATATATATATATATATATATATATTCATTCAAACATAGAAATAGGTATAAGGAAAAGGGAAAGGAAAACACATAAAAGGCGAACACAGGATATGTGGGGAAGGCGGTTTTTGAGCAGATCACGAAAGTAAAAATATTTCCTTATCCGGGATATGAACCACGGGCCTTCCACTTGCCGGGCGGATGCTCTACCACCTAAGCTAATAAGGAAACCTGATTTGCCTTGAGATCTGCGATCTTATAAAGCGTCAAAGTGCTCCGATACATATTGCCCGAGAGATGGCGTTATGGAGCTGTTTCACCCACCAAAGGAGAAATAGACGGGACACAAGAAGGGGAAAGGATAGTAGAAAAGCATTCATACGATCTTATAAAGGATAGGAACGGTGCGTTTCATGGCACGCATAGCCAGAAGAAGAGACGAGCCACATTGGCCAAATACACATTCAAACACGAAATCCCGCCATACGGCGAACAAATATTCATTCACATGGAAATAAATATAAGGAAAAGAGATAGGAACACATATAAAGGACGAACACAAGGGAGGTGGTATAACGCCATCTCTCGGGCAACATCTATCGGAGCACTTTGGCGCTTCATAAGGTCGCAGATCTCAAGGTAAATCAGATTTCCTTATTAACTCAACTGGTAGAGCACCCGCCCGGAAAGTGAAAGGTCCGTGGTTCAAATCCCGGATAAGGAAATATTTTTACTTTCGTGATCTGCTCAAAAACCGCCTTCCCCACATGTCCTGTGTTCGTCTTTTATGTTTTCCTATCCCCTTTCCTTATACCTATTTCTGTTTGAATGAATATTTGTGCGCCGTATGGCTGGATTATCAAGTTTGAATATGTGTTTGGCCAATGTGGCTCGTCTCCTCTTCTGGCTATACGTGCCACGAAACACCCTTCTGATGACGACGGCCGTGCCGTCAAAACGTAAATATCTACTGTAAGTGTCCTTCTTTTATGTTTTTGTGTGTGTAATATTTATTATCTTAGTGTCTGTGTTTGTGCGTCGCTGGAGAGCGTCATTTTCAAGATTATATATATATATATATATATATGTGTGTGTGTGTATATATATATATATATATATATATATATATATATATATATATATATATATATATATATATATGATTTCTTCGAAGTAACACGGAAGTGTTGAATAAAAAACTTAGACAGTAACACACAGCACGAGAACACATTAAAAGAACACTCACAATAATATCTTGATAATTTCGACGGACTCGAGCTCCGTCTTCTTCGGAAGATAAGATATGACTGAGGAAAAGGGTACGTGGTGCAGAGGGAGTAGGGGACGAGGGAGAGGGGAAAAACAGGTAGTGGGGCAGGGGTGAAGGAGGGGTATATGGAGGGGGAGAAAGCGGAGCAGAGAACAGGTGGTGGGAGAGGGGTGAAGGAGGAGGTTATGGAGGGGGAAAGGGAGGCCAGAGGAAGTGGAGATGGAATAAGGAGGATACGGAAATAGTAACAAGCGACACAGAAAACTAACAATTCATCCACAGATCCCACAACACCCATGACCAAGGCATCAACTCACCAAGTCATCATAAGGGCTTGACAAGTCAAAACCCAGGACAAGGGTGACAAAATGTATGCGGATGAATAAATTGTCCCACCACCTCGCAAGAAAAAAATCCACCTCCATCCACCCCAGCCCCACCCCCCCATTTAGTGAACGACATTGAGACCCGGATATATATATATATATATATATATATATATATATATATATATATATATATATATATATATATATTCATACATTCACACATTCAAACACGAAAATCCCGCCATACGGCTAACAAATTTTATTTCTCACATAGAAATTGATATAAGGAAAAGGGATAGGAAAACACATAAAAGACGAACACAGAAAAGGTGGGGAAGGCAAATTTGAGAAGATCACAAATGTAAAAATATTTCCTTATCCGGGATTTGAACGCCGGACCTTCCACTTACCGGACGGATGCTCTAACTACCATGCTCTTTGCTCTGTGGAAGGTCCGGCGTTCAAATCCCGGATAAGGAAATATTTTTACAATTGTGATCTGCTCAAATTCGCCTTCCCCACCTTTTCTGTGTTCGTCTTTTATGTGTTTACCTATTCCCTTTCCTTATATATGTATTTCTATGCGTAAAATAATTATATAATATAATGTAAATATATTATCGTTATATATATCGTTAATCAGCGGGTCGCGGTGGTCTAGCGGGTAGAGCGTTGGACTGCTGACCAGAGGGTCCCGGGTTAGATTCCCGGGCAAGGCACTTTGGGCACCTGCAGCTCCACCCAAGCTAGTTGATTTTTCGGGTACCAGGTCTTCCTGGGAAACCATAACCGGTACAGGGAAAGGAACTGGCCCCCCTACCCTGATGTGTGAATATTCACACGCCGTCGGGCTTGGTACATGGGTGAGCTCTACCATCACCTACTAAACCGACCTTCGGGTTGATTACTGTGTTTTTTTTAATATCGTTATTCGTAAATATATATCGTTACAATATTGTTTTGGACAAAAATTCTCGAACAAGCAAAAAAGTGTTAGCTAGTGCATTAACGTGGTGCAAAAGCCATTTTGGAACGAAATTGCTGTCACGCGTTTCATACCCAAAAATTGGGAAAAATATCATGACATGATCCAATCGATATGCCAACATCATCAGCGACCTCTCTAATTGTGATTCGGCGATCGTTCATGACCATTTATTTCACTTTTTCCACGTTTTCATCGATTGTTGATGTGCTGGGGCGTCCAGGGCGTTCGTCATCTTCAAGGTCTTCACGGCCTTCTTGGAAACGCTTATACCACTCGTAAACTCTTGATTTACTCATAGCAGACTCACCATAGGCCTTTGTTAACATTTCACACACTTTTTTACACTTTATTTCATTTTTTACGCAAAATGTTACACAAATTCTTTGATCCAAATCTTTAAACAAACGAAAATCGCCGAGCACATAAAACACGTCTAACCTTAGTGGCTGTCACAGACGAAGTCCACAATGAAAACAGCTGAAAGTTTTATTATACGAGTACATCGTACGAGTTTTATTATACGAGTAAGTATACCAACATAATAAAAAAAAGTTTGACAATCGGACTTTCCAAGCCCACGAAATGAAAAATCCCCGTTAATATTTGAACACACCTCGTATACTACGCTCATTACCACTTTGCTGAGGATGTGTTTAAAGTACCGATTATTTTCCCGTCTTGAGTAGGAGAAAAGGGCCAATCGGTTCAAATACGCTAGGAAATCTTTTGCGTGTTCCTGATGCTAAAGTTTTAACGATAAGTGGATGTGTTTAGCAGGGAACTGAAATTGTGGAACCCCTAAACTACATTTGACGTCAAGGGTTCGATGAAATGAGAATGTCACACAAAATGATTGGTTTTCGTGGATGGTCTGACGTAAATACCTCGCTATTGTCGATGAATGATGTGAGATTTTGCTCAATAGTTCCCATTTCGGTTATTGCCTAGCTGCCAAAGCACCACTCGAATTAGAAGAAGAATTCACTGGTGCTGACCTGAATTGTTACCAAATCGAAAGACACAGTTCAGACAATCATACAGGTTCTTTAAATTACATACAAGGTTTACGTACAGAAATCATGCATTGAGAGCAAAAGAGGAAGGAAAAATTGACAAAAATAGACAAGATAAGCGCTGATAAAAGTGCACGTTATGAATGAATGCAATTAAACACGTGGAATTTAAGACACTCGCATCATTAATTATGCATCAGTCAATAGCAAAAACGGTACAACTTATCAAGTTGAGAAAAGTTAGGTTGACGAGATTGTGCAATAAGGATGTGCCAAAATAAAGCATGCTCGTCAATCGGTGTAAGGAGGAAAATCGAGCAATAATGCACTAAAGGTCATTGTGTATCGCATAAAATCACCATTTGAATAGGGGTGGCATGCATGGAATAACTCTTCGGGAGGAAAGGTAGAGGTAATGTAGTTAATCATTAATTTGATAATCACGTTAGTATTGCTTCTAATAATGATGCCTCTATTTCAATTTAATTAAAATAAATCCAATGACAAGATTATATCTCTATTCATAGACGTAATGTAGTCTACCTCGAAACACCTTTAGTCAGATTCTGACGAATTTTTAAAGCAGACAGTACGATACTGTACAATTTTAATCGCCCTCGTTAAGTAGCAGGAAACCCATGAACCATACACCACAAAGGCACACTTTAATAGCCTAAAAAATCTTCAATGAAGAGCAATGGTTATTTGTAAGTATCCGAATTCCGAATTACGCGGGTGTTTCTAAACCTACTTGTGGCCTAAAATTGTTTCAATATAGTTCAGATAAGGGTTCGCAATATTGGAGGAAATGCATTAATATCAGCGTTAAATGTGTGAAAGTAATTTGTTTGTTCGGTAATGAAGTACATTAACTCGCCTTGCCACAAAAGTCAACTTCATTTGCCATTCTATTTCAAATTTCGCGTGATTTTGTTTAGCATCTTATTTACACCCGCAACATTCTTATTTTTCCACCAGAAAGATATCCCAATCTTAGTTAAGAAAACGTTTCCTCGGACTTAGGAAGACAATTGTCCATTGGATAGAGAAGGCGTATACTCGCATTTTCATTTATTTCTTCAAAGAATAAATTCCAATGAGGAACTAATGAAGTTAAGGTGATCCACTCCACTCAACCTTTTCTGTCCATTTGCATACCAATGCGATGTCTAAAGCTGAAATTTTGAAATCGATGGAAATAAATTCTATTGGGTAACTAAGGAGTCACGTGGATAGCCTCAACTCTTGAGGTTCTAGGTAGGCTGTAATGCGCAAACAATTACGCCAAAAGGCCCCCGTAAATTGAATAGCCAATGGTGATCTTGGTTTCAAACTATTTACATGGCAACGGCAGCGATAGGAAAGGCGAGAGAAGTTTGTTGACATCAGGCGCGTCCGTGGGTACGAGGACCCAAATAATGATTTGAAAAGCTATTTCGAGTGGCAAATAAATATATTTTGAAGAGGAAATTGAAAAAAAGGTGGGTAAGTAACAGCAATTATTTGATATGAGTTGCTTTTAAGATAATAACAAATTGGTGAATATATCAATATAACATATCAATTTATAATTAAACATGGCAATCAAATATTTAATATCGTAATATATTCATTGTAATCAGGTAGCAGGGACTTCGAATACCAATGGCTTCCAACCCAATGTTGATCAACGAAAGCATTCATTTAGTTATTAATAGCCGTAAACACATTAATGGCATGGACCATGGACGTGGCGAGTGAAGTGCCAGGGTTTTGAGTGACGACGGAATTGGTCGGCACTGTTTAAAGACACAAGTGCTTTCGGTTAAGTGATGTCGTTTCCTTGCATTGTTTTTTCACCAGTATCCTTAATTCAAACACAGTTATTGGAATGTTTCAGTCCAGTGCGAATCCGTCACGTTAGAGTTATGTATTTGGAAAATTTTGAATTTATGTAATTAATTAAAATTATTCCGGTGTACCTATTGGTATAATTTTCGATTCCACAATTTCAGAGAGTAAAAATCAGTCGCCTCGACCGGGATTCGAACCCGTATCCCTGGATGTCCGGCCGAGTGCTTTAGCCAGTGAAGCCATCTAGGCGTCCTAAGCTGTAACTGGCTAAAGAACTCAGCCGGACATCGAGGGATACGGGTTCGAATCCGGGTCAAGACGAATGATTTTTACTCTCTGAAATTGTGGCAATGAAATACATGTTAGCGGATGACTCCGTTAAATGTTACTGTTGCGGCATCTCCCGCAATTTCTTGAAATTTATTGATATAATCTTTAGGGTCTATGTATGAATTTAGAATCAAAAGTGTAGGTTAAGAAAATTATGTCACAGACTTAAGGAAGATATTTTTCGAATGCACTTAATGTACGCATGTGTGTGTGTGTGTAAAATGTAATGGATTGAGATGGGAATAAAACGTGAGAATTACGAGGCATCGTTTTCCTATGCCTAGTGCCATACTGTGAAAGTATGCAGGAAACATCCAAATAAATCAATTTATTCGAAAGCTTGGCGAGAAAATGTAATGAGAAATTTGTGAACGAGCGCGATGAAGAAGCAGAAATTGTTTAACATGGACACAGTCCTGGCAACCTCCGAATTTGGCGAAATATTTCGGTCAAAAAATTATCTCGCCATCGGTCTGAACTGGAAAATCCTTCTGGAATGAGAAAAGTCGGCGTGGCCGTTTGATTCGGAAGTGGCGATTTCCCCCCGGTGGCCGCCAACAAAAATCATACATAGAGAAATACAGGATAGAGTGGATCATGAGTCATGGGACTCTAAATTTTGGCGCTCTCCTTTTGCTGACGAAAATGTCTTGCCGACTGTGAAGTGAAACGTTTTCAGTCATCTAATAGTAATGATGTCGCACATCCAAATGGATGAGTAACAAAGTCTCCTGAGGCATTCTCTTTGCTCCCTTTGGAATTCAAGGTTAACCTAAGGTTTTCTGGCCGTGGAAAGCGATTTAGTTGATTCTCGACTTTTTTACTTTATACTCGACTTTTGGTGTGCACATTAAATATCGGAGGACATTAAAAATCACTAAAACTCGTTGCGTTTTGTTTCTGTTAAGTAAATATGAATTCCCTTTTTGGACTAATGCGATGAAAACCGTTGCGAAAGCTAGAAGTAATAATGATAAGAAGTAGTTTTAGTTTTGAAAAGAATGCTTAGATTACCTAAAAATATATAAAAATATTAAATGAAAGCGTTAGGAAGTCACGGAGATAATATTGAATAATTGGAAAACCTTCCATAGCCGTAAACAGTTAACAGTTTAACTGTTTACGGCTATTGGAGGTTTTCCAATTATTCAATACTATTAGCCATAAGAGCTCAATTCATTCATTTTCACGGAGATAATGATCTCTTTTTGCTTTCGCTTCTCAAATAAAAGAATGTCCGTTTACTGGAGTTGGTAGCCATGCAAAAGTTAGATACAATTACAAGTAAATACACGTATTGCTGATCAGACGTACATTTTGGCCCCTAAAAGACTTAGTTGATGAATTCATCAAAATAAAATTTGTATTTCCAGGTGTCCATAATAGAACCTAGGAAACGATTATGCAAACAAAATGAAACTGCCGATTTCTCTTCTTTCGTCCTAGATTAGAAATTGGTCTCTTATTGATCTAAAATTATTAATCTAGAAAATCCTAACTTCTTATCACTACCTGCGGAAAAATCTTTGCACTAACTCATGAATACAATCAGGTCGACCTCCGTGACCCTTGAATGTTTAGCCCACAAAACCCATCACCTTCTTCATCACCGAGGTCATTTATTAACCGATGAAAACCACACCTGCCTCTCTCCGAATAAATCCTGGGAAAAGTTAGAGCTATAAAACCGAATTAAGACCTTTGGGATTTGGGGCTCTCATTCCCTTCTGGGAAAGAGTTCAGGTCGCGGTTTTCAAACCTGGAGTGAACACGTGGACGACATACGGCGCTACGTGCGCTCGTAAAATACCCTAACCCTTTTTATTACTACAAAAATGCAAAAAAGTCCGCGCGAAATAACGTTTCTTTCTCCAAGGCATCACGGTCTTTAAATCCGAATTTTAGTGTTTCATTTCTGTTTGCTGTTCCGGGAGTAACTGCCTTTGCAGAAAACTAGTAAAATGTGATTGGGTTCGGGAAACAATAAACCGATACCCATATATCTGCACACCACGTTCGTAGAGATTCCTTTCGCTTCCATAGAGGTGTCACCTGCTAAAGCTTTCACATAATTGTGTTTGCATTCTACGCATTAGCATAACCGCGCCCCGATAAATGAGCGAGGTCGTTGACCATTACAAGACATCGGCGAAACATAAGGAATTTGACTGAAATATTCAGTGTAGATCCCTGTGAGAAATCTCCAGAAAAAAATGTGACCTCCTTGTTGCGTGTCTCGTCACTCGGCGCAGCAAAGTCACAAAAAACCCCTAATTTTGGGGAAATGATCGGCAAGGGGTGTGAGTCATGGTTACCCCTAATGTCGCCGGTGCTTATTAACATAAACGCTAAAAAAATGTTGAGGATGGCATGGAAATGGCTGGAGGAAAGAGTGAAAGCGGGCGGAGAGAAGATTAGCCAGTCAGGTTTGCGGATGACGAGTCAGTCATAATGTATCACAGAGCCAAGGTTTATCGTCGAGTACTTTGAGAGGTCTTCAAATCGTCGTAAAGTAACGATGCCAGAAGTTCAAGATGGGAATCAAGCACAAGAAAACAAAAGTAATTACAATCTCAAGACGGAAGGGTAAAAATTTAAGTAGGAGAGCAGAAACTAAAGTATCGGGAACAGTTACGTATTTGGACAGTATTCTAGGGGAAGTGTGGACATTGGGAGAAGGATTGCTGTAGCGAAAGCAGCCACTCAGCAGGAGAAGGACAAATGATGAAGGGTTCGCTGAGTGAAGATGATAAAGATTAATGAAGGCTTTGGCACAGAGAGTACGAGGGTGGTTTCAAAAGTACCCGGCCTGACCTAGAGATGGCGGTAGTTGTTTGAAAAATATCACTGTGTTAAGAAAGTAGCGCAATCTATAAGCCATATGCTTCAAGTTTGAAGACTCTACGTTGTTTAGTATTTCTTTGGCGGCCATCAATAGTGAGCGTTTTCAGTGAATTTGTGAAAATGGAGAAAATTGGTCATCGTTATGTGATACAATACTTTTATTTGGAAGGCCTCAGCCCAAACAATACACAGAAGCTGAACTGGATTCCACTCTGGGTGAGTCTGCTCCCTCATTTACAACAGTAAAATATAGGGTAGCGGAGTTTAGACGAGGCAGTAGGAGCTGTCAAGACGAGCACCGCATTGGTCGACCAAATGAGGAGACGACGTCTCCAGAAACAGACTTTTAAACCAAAAAGTAACATTTATGATTACTTTTTATAATTAAAAATTTTTAATTATAAAACTTTTGCCCATCAATGAAACTATTCATCACCCGAGCTGAAAACGCGCTTAAGTCATGCCACCGTTGGAAGAACCTTGGACACAATTTGTCAATATTATGCAAAAAACATCTCAGATTTCATCCCTTTAAAATATGTTAAAGCAAATCGCGAGCCCAGGTGGTACAACAAAGGCGTTAGGAAAGCCCTTCGAAAGCAGAGAATGTTACACTCTAGGGTAAATAAAACAGGCCTGAACTCAATTGTAACAATATCATTCATACTGACAATGAGGTAAAAGCTAACATTCTAAACACATACAATCTTCCAAAGCGTTTTCACGAACCATTGTGCCACCAGGTATCTCCAAAGATAGGTTTTTTATTGGACTATGGTACTGCATAATACCTTTTTCTCCAGGCAAATCTAATGTAACACGATAAATCCATACAGTTTGCACCAGAGCAGCTCATAATTTAGCTCTGCATACCACCTACGGAAATTAACTCCATCCAAAATGCCTACTCTTCTCCTCCCTCTATCCTCTTTTCCCCAGTATCCCCCCCTTACCTTATCATAATATTTAGCATCTAATTTCCTCTCGTTATCTCCTTCATCTAATAGACTTGCCATCTCCAAATGTTTCCAAACATCCCCTTCTCTCCTCCCTCACCATGCCTAGAACATCATCATTGGTTCTCTTTCCAACAGTATTATTTTCTGCGTTCTTCTTCGTGCCTGAATCTCGCAAACCTCCAAATCAATCTCTCAGCCTCAACGACCAAGTTTCCGAGCCATATAAAATTACTTTTCAAAACGAAGTTTTGGAACAGTTACACCACATCACACCCGAATCTGTAATTAATATTTTCACTAGTCTTTTATTTACATCTCTACGTTGCGAAGATGTAAGAAAGGTAAAGAGCGTTTCAACGTCAACGTTCCCTTATTTAACGCAAATCTCTTTATCTCCCTAGTGCTCTGCCCATCTCATCCAAGACACTTCCTCGAAAACTGAACTCTTCTACTGGCTCAAGTTAACTTGTACGTTCCCTAGCTTTTATTCATATTTTAGTTTACTATTTACAAAGCTCATTACCATCGTTTCTTTATCATTCAATCTCTCATTGATCTAATATTTTCTACGATTATTTCTGATAGTTCTGAGAAACCAACGGCAGTACGATGATTCAAATAATTCAAAATCGGGCACATTTCTGACATCATCTACCTCCATCCTTCATTGTTCTCCATCACACACCCTTATCTTGTTGACCTCAGCGGCGTGGGAGGTCAGACGTCCAATGTCAATATATCCTCCGCAAGGATTAGTTCCCCTTTTTCGTAATAAGAATAAATACCGACCGCGCTAAGCCATTCAACAGAATTCCTCCCGCATGCTTAAAAAGAATGAGACCACTAACCCTCTCCTTTCCACGCCTTCTTCCTGAAGTCTCTTGGCTGAGTGGCGATGCCATCCTTCTCCACGGCTTATTTTCTATTTCCCCTCCATTTATGTACATATCAAATAACATATATATAAAATATGAAATCCTGCCATACGGCGAACAAATATTCATTCACTAATAGGAATAGATATAAGGAAAGGGGAAAGGAAAACACATAAAAGACGAACATAGGAGAGGTGGGGAAGGCAGATTTGAGCAGATCACAAATTTAAAAATATTTCCTTAACCGGGACTTGAATACCGAACCATCCACTTGCCGGGCGGATGCTCTACCACTTGAGCTATCAAGGAAACCTAATTTACACTGAGATCTGCGATGTTTTTAAAGCGCCCAAGTTCCCCAACTCCTTGGCCAAGAGGTGGCATTAGGGAGCTGTTTCACCCACCAAAGGAGACATAGACAATACACACAAGAAGAGGGGACAGTAGGTTAGAAAGCATGTAACACGGAAGTGTTACATAAAAAACCCAGACAGCAACACACAATATGAGAACACAAAAGAACACCCACACGTTATTTCTTGATAATTTCGACGGAACTGTGCTTCGTCGTCTTCCTCGGAAGATTAGTAAGGACTGACTGTTGAAAGGTATGTGGGAGAGAGATAAGGGGACGGGGGAAGGGGAGAACGGGTGGGAGGCCAGAGGGGAGCGGAGATAGGATAGTCATGAGGGGGAAGATGCAGAAAAAAATACCCAAGCGGCACAGAAAACAAACAGTCAATCCGCACACATTGCAACATCTACGACCCAGGTGTCAACTTACAAAGTCATCATCAGGACTTGAAAAGTCAAAACCTAGGCCAAGAATGACAAAATATATGCGGATGAACAAAATACCTACTATCCCGCATGAAACATATCACACCTATCCACTATAACCCTCCATAATTAGTGAACGAAATTGAGACCCGGATGTTGATTGGCTTTGCACAGCCATATAAATGCCATTTCCAACGTTTTTAATTTTATAGGGTTATCGGATGGCGGAAGGGATGCTAGAACGGAAACACTATAACACTGGTTGAAGGGAGTGTTGTGGTAGGAGGCATGTTTTGGGATGGGAAGACCCGCAGACGGGGAAGGGGGATTACATGAGGCGCGATGATTGTTTATCCTGATGTTCAGGGGTGTGGAGCACTGGCCTGTGTAAAATGCCGGGTAGCAAGGTTTGCAAGTCAGAAGATAGATTACATTCTGAGATGTGCATGAGGAGTGGGGGATGGGCGGGAGAGAGTTAAAAGGTGGGATGGAGAGGGGTGGAGTGGTGAAAATAGGACAAGTTTTACATCTTGCTCGCAAGCAAGGAGTGGGTGTGATCTGGGGGGTGGGAGGGGATTTGGAAAGAGGCTTGGTGGTTTTTAGGAGATCTGATATGTTGGCGGGCCGTTTGGAGGTAACAGAGAGGCATTTGGGAAGAAGGTTGGATGAACGTTGCGGTTTTGGAGGATGGGGTACAGGTCTTTGAGGATGAATTTGAGAAACTGAATGCCAGGGAAGTAGATGGTACACGTTGAAAGAGGGTGGGAGTCTGTGGTTGAGGGAGGTTGGGGGTGTTGGAATGTTTGAGGATTTTTTTGAGGAGAGTATCTGGGTATCCTCGTAGGAGGACGGAGTGATGAAGGTTGTTGCAGTATTTGTTGAGGGATTCGGATTGGTTGAAAATACGTTGGCCGCGGATAGAGAGGGTGTAAGGGAGGGAGCGTTTGGCATGGTAGGGGTGGCAGCTGTTGAAATGAAGGTATTATCGTTTATTAGTAGGTTTAGTATGCACCGAGGTCAGAAATTTGTTATTAGGTAGGGAAATATAAACATCAAGGAAGGTGATCTGTGAGGATGAAAAGTTAAAGTGAAAGAAATAGATGAGGAATCATTGAGTTGGGAGATGAAGGAATTGAGGGAGTCTATGTTCTGTGGCTAGAGTAGAAAAATGTCATCAATGTAACGGAGCCACAGGAGGGGTTTCATGGGGTAACTGGAAAGGAACTTCTCTTGCAGGACACCGAGGTGGAGGTTAGCGTATGAGGGGCTGAATCTACTTCCCATGGCACAGCCCTTGATTTGGAGGCAAAAGTTGTTGTTAAAAGAAAAAGAGTTACGGGTGAGGATGAAATTAGGCAGGTCAATGAGAATATCGGTGCTGGGGATTTGAGGGCTAGGGCGTTTGGAGAGGAAGTGGCTTAGGGAAGCAAGGCCTTCTTCGTGAGGAATGGAGGTGCATAGGGATGTGACGTCAATTTTGGCCATACTGATCTTTGTTTGTGGAGGTAGGGAAACTGAGTCGAGTAAATTGAGGAATTGGTAGGTATCGTTGACATAGGAGGGTAACGAGTGAACTAAAGGTTGGAGGTAGTGGTCGACGAAGGCGGAAATTCTTTCGGTTGGGGAGTTCCGGGAGGAGACTATAGGGCCTGGGTTTTTTGGTTGGTGTATCTTGGGGAGGATATAGAAGTGGGGGGTGTTCGGACGGGAAGGAGAAAGGAGGGAGATAGGTTTTCATTAGGGCCGTTCTCGCGGAGGAAAGCGATAATTTCATCTTGGAATGCGGGGTTAGGGTCAGCCGATAAATGTTTGTAGGGAGAATTGTCTGCGAGTAATCTGTAGGCTTCTTTTAGTTATTCAGCGGTGTTTAGGACTACCACTGTCGAACCCTTATCAGCGGAGGTGATGACCAGGTTAGGGTTTTTTATCAGTTTTCTTAACTCGGCTTCTTCTGCAGGGGAGAGGTTCGGTTTAAGATTCAGTGAATTGGCGGGTTGCGTCGCCCAGAAGTGTCGCCATCTTAGATTTCTGGCAAAATTTATAGCGTCAGAGAGAATGGTCACGTGATTGACCTGGGAGGTGAGGGTGAAAGAGAAGCCTTTGAATAGAAGTGAAACTTGCTGCTGGTTCAGGGTAAAACTTGAGAGGTTCAACACAGTTCGGCAGTGTCTATTGTCTGGTCGACTGGCGGGGAAGGGGTGGGTTGAGAATGGTTTTGTTGGTGGTGACGTCTGGATAGAGTTCGCGGAATCGGTAGTGTACGCGGAATCGGTGGGGTAGGTGAGGGGAACAATGGGTAAAACCACTGTGACTGTGAGCGTGAACTTGTGTCCTTTTTTCTTTGCATATTTCACTCCTGTGTCAGATTGTCAGGTCCCTGGCATTGGAGAAATACTTGCAAACCCTGTGCATTGTTCGTGTATCTCTGAGGTTCACTTAGGGTCACTGTTTCCCAAACTTACCAGAGTGATCGAGTGTGTAATTATCAATTGTCCTCTAAATTGTACCCAACCTTGTTATACCTATCCCTTTAAGGAAACAGTGTCAATAAATTTTACGGCTATTTCGTATTTCCAAAACCATTTCATCAATGAACTCCGTTCTAATTAAAAAGAAAATTAATATTTTATTTAATTGTTTAACGAAAACATACTTTTCTTAGAAATTCATACCAGGACAGGGTCATGTTGGCTCACAAGCACTTCTATGTTACGAAAGAACCTGCAAGAAAATTAATCGAATGCATTGCTGCAGTCAATTAATGCCTCACGTTGCCAATGTTTAGGCCAGTTGAATTATCGTTCCCGTAGGAATAAAAAGCCGTAGTCCATAATTGTAGTGCTTATCATTTATATGACTACGTATCTCCTGGATCTGTAAATTTTGTCAATGATCTCTGTTAAGGCTCATTTAAGTTGACTGCCATAGATAAGTTATCCCATCGGTAATTTCAAATGTTATCACTATGATTATGAAAGCTGTGATGGGTCCATTATAATCAGCAATAATAGGACTAATTAGTGATGGCATTGGTAATGAAATTCACTGTAACTATCAGAACATTTGTTGTTTCCAGCGTAGCTTTATGGAATTTTCATAAAATATTGAATTCCTGATTTGATGGTGATGGGGGATTGGAATGTGACGGTAGGCGAAGGAGGAGATAATGCTGAGGTCAAGGACTACGGTTTAGGCACGAGGAATGAACGCGGGGAGAAAGCAATTGCATTGTGCAGGAGACAGGGGTTAGTCATCACCAACACATGGTTTAGACAACACAAGGCGTACAGGCGTACAGGCGTAGGTGTACACGGAAAAGGCCAGGTGACTCAGAAAGGTACCAGCTAGATTATATTCTAAATATCCCTATATTCATATGGAGTGTGTATATATATATATATATCTCCCATGGACTACAACCTTATCGTGGTGGAAGGGCTTGTGTGTTCCGATGACCCCTGGAGCTGTGCTGGCGGGAGCAATAATAATTACTCCTGGAAGGGTCACCCATGCCAGATAGGTCGAAGGTTAGGAGCCAGACGAAAGGTAGTCCACGCAGCGTCTGTTCCTCAGTGAGGCGGCTGCAATGGCGTCTGACCCCAGTGGGGCGGCCATTAAGTGATGGTGTCACGTTAAAAACACTATTGAGGAAGGCAACGAGAAACCACCTCAATTATGATTCCCAAGAATATAATGATGGGCACTATAGATAATATGAGTCCTGGCAACTACGGGACTCGGCCCAAGAGGCCGTGTGTCGTGCCCGGCAGCGGGAGAGGCAAGGCTTCCACGATCGTCATCCCACGAAACCCTAGCAGGGAAGAAATAACTGCAGCAGGACAGAAGACTCAGAAGAAGGCGAAAGTAGTTAGAATAGGAACCTGGAACGTCAGGACAATGTTGAGGAGAGGCAAATTAGAAAATATTAAGCGAGAGATGGAAAGAGGTAACATAGATGTTTTAGGCCTCTGCGAGGTGAGATGGAAGGATAGCGGGGATTACTGGAGTGACAATTTTGGATTGATATACAGCGGCGCGGACGAGAGCCAACGAGGGGTTGCCGTAATTTTAAATAAAGGGTTGGGAAGAAACGTAGTTAACATAGTGCAAGCGACAGATAGAATTTTACTCGTAGAGATTAAAGCAGAGCCGACGAACTTGGTCATTGTTCAGGTATACATGCCACCAAGCAACCACAAGGAGGAAGAAGTCGATAGAATGTATGATGAGTTAGAGGATATCATCGCGAGTGTTCCTGCAGGGAAACATTTGATAGTAATGGGGGATTGGAATGCGACGGTAGGCGAAGGAAGAGATGGTGGTGAGGTGGGGGACTATGGGTTAGGCACGAGGAATGAACGTGGGGAGAAAGCAATTGAATTTGCAGGAGACGGGGGTTAGTCATCACTAACACATGGTTTATACATAGTTTATTTGATAGTTGTGTCCATCCAAAAACCTACCTTAGAATTTAAGCTATCTTTTCTACGTCATGTTCCTTTTCTATGTCTAACCTTGTCGGCCTAAGTTTTTTACCATGCAGTGTTTCTATATATTCCTTCCATCTCTCTTGGATTTTTTCTGGTTCAACTATTATCTTACCCCATTTATCTTTAACTGTTAGCACAGATCTTGCCTTCTTACTTCCCGATAATAACTTAACCTTGCTGTATAGAGCACCAATTTCACCCTTCTTCTGTAAACTTTCCATATGCTCGCATTGCGTTTTCCACCATTCTTCTTTTGCTTTATTTGTGGCCCTTCTCAATTTATTGTTTAACTCTTTGTACTTCATTTTGCCTAACTCTGTGTTTACATTTTTCCATCTTCTTCTCTCGTCCATCTTTGCAATCATCTCATCCGTTACCCATGGTTTCCTTATCCTTTTCCCTTTAACGGTTCCTATAGTGTCTTAAGCGGCTTCCAATATCCCTTTCTTGATACATTCCCATTTTTCTTCGATAGTACTCAGTTCTTTACCGTCATCCATCATTTTCTCTACAGCCTGCTGATAATTCTTACTCTTTAATCCATTTAATGCTTCTAAATTCCATTTCCGAACCCGCCGCCCTTGCCTTATCTTCTTGAAACGAACGTTACATTTCATTACAACTAAATTGTGGTCAGAGTCCGCATCCGCTCCTGGGAAACTGTGCGAATTTATCACACTGTTCCTAAACGTATGCCTAACCATAATATAATCTAACTGATACCTTTCTGAGTCAGCTGACATTTTCCATGTATACCTACGCCTTTTGTGGTGTCTAAACCATGTGTTAGTGATGACTAACCCTCGTCTCCTGCAGATTTCAATTGCTTTCTCGAAAAGGGTTTTAGTCCAAAGGAGTGATATATATATATATATATATATATATATATATGTATATATATATATATATATATATATATATATATATATATATATATATATATATATATATATATATATATATATATATATATATATATATATATATATATATATATTATTAGGTAATCTACCGGTTAAGGTAGGTTTTTGGATGGACACAACTATCAAATAAACATTTTGTGACTCCCCACCTAGCAAACTAATCTATATCAGGTCCCTCTTCATCTCGGTGTACTTCTTTCCTTCCTTCATCCCGTCCAACATCCCTATCCTGTTCCTACCCTTATCTCGCTTGCCCAACATTCTCCCCTCTATTACCCTCTTCAACATTCCACTACCGCTCAATACGCCTTTCATCCATTTTTCCTGCCTCCATAGGATTTCTCTCAACAAACCTCTCTCCTCCCCCACCATTTCTAGTACTTCCTCATTTGTTTTCCTTTCGGGATTTTAGAAGATCTGATAGATTGGCGGGGCGTTTGAAAGTGACAGAGGGGCATTTGGGGAAAAGGTTAATCTACCAATCCACTTCTTAAATCCTCGCCCCGTTCCAAAATCACTCCCAGACCCTGCAATAAACCTAGATGCAAAACATGTCCTATTTTCCTAACCAGAATCCCATCCCTCTCCCACCCGCTCTTTAACTCTCTCCCACCAATTCCCTACTCCTCGTGTACCTCCAGCAATGTTGTCTACCTACTCAAGTGCCAACTTTGCCCTGCCTTTTACATTGGACAGTGTACCACACCCCTCAATATTAGAATCAATAATCATAGAGCCTCATGCAACAATTCCTCCCTTATTGGTATGCTCCCAATCCTCAAACATGCCTCCGAACACAACGCTGCCTTTGACCAATGTTTTAAAGTATCAGTCTTAGCATCCCTCCCACACTCAGACCCTCCACTGAAACTCAAAACATTAGAGCTAGCTTTCATCTGGCTCTTGGATTCCTGGAATGGCCCAGGTATTAATATTAGACATTAATTGCCCCCTTTATGCATATAATTTCATCCCCCTCCGCCCCCAACAACTTCCATAGCATCCCCACCTTTTTTAAAATTCCCGCGCCTAACACTACCCCTCCAAACTCCTCACCTCGAATGCCTTCCCCCCTTTTTTCCCCCCCTTTTCCTTTCTTTTCCCCTCTTTTCCCCCATTTCCCCTTCTCCTTCCTACCACTGCTTTCGGGCCCTCCTCTGCCTCAGTTCTGTTCCTAATTCCTCTTGAGAAAGGTGGTTGGACCACCGAAAATTCGAGAACCAGTGAGTTTTTCCTCTTTTGTGTTTTGGTTTCTGTGTTTGTTATGACTATCAGTGAATTTATATATATATATAACTTAGGCAGTAACAAAGCACGAAAACACATAAAAACACACCCAATAACATCTTGATAAATTCGACGGACTCGAACTCCGTCTTCTTCGGAAGATAAGATATGACTCATATCTTAGAGTCACACACACACACACACACACACACACACACACACACACACACACACACACACACACATATATATATATATATATATATATATATATATATATATATATATATATATATATATATATATAATTTGAGAGTCATACCTTATCTTTCGAAGAAGACGGAGTTCGAGTCCGTCGATTTTATCAAGATATTATTTTGAGTGTTCTTTTTATGTGTTCTCGTGCTGTGTGTTACTGTCTAAGTTTTTTATTCAAGACGCGAATTTTTATTACTTCCAAGAAACCATCTATATATGTATATATATATATATATATATATATATATATATATATATATATATATATATATATATATATATATATATATATATAGCGGGTCGCGGTGGTCTAGTGGGTAGAGCGTTGGACTACTGACCGGAGGGTCCTGGGTTCGATTCCCGGGCAAGGTACTTTGGGCACCTGCAGCTCCACCCAAGCTAGTTGATTTTTCGGGTACCAGGTCTTCCTGGGAAACCATAAACGGCACAGGGAAAGGAACTGGCCCCCCTACCCTGATGTGTGAATATTCACACGCCGTCGGGCTTGGTACATGAGTGAGCTCTACCATCACCTACTAAACCGACCTTCGGGTTGATTACTGTGTTTATGGTTTTTTTTATATACACACACACATACACATTCAAACGCGAACACCCGCCATACGGCGAACAAATATTACTTCACACTCCTATCTTCTATGATGTTGGATGCTTGCCAACTTACTGTCATTTCTCCTTGTAAGTGTACTGTCTATTTCTCCTTTGGTGGGTGAAACAGCTGTCTAACGCCATCTTTGGGGCATGAAATCGGAGCACTTGGGCGATTTATAAGATCGCAGATCTCAGTGTAAATTAGGTTTCCTTATTAGCTCATCTGGTGGAGCATTCGCCCGGAAAGTGGAAGGTCCGGTGTACAAATTCCGGAAAAGGAAATATTTTTACATTTGTGATCTGCTCAAATTCGCCTTCCCCACCTTTCCTGTGTTTGTATTTATACGAAATATTTCAGCATTGGTGACACTCGTCATGGCAAAACACGCAATATACCTGTGTACGTTCATATACATACATATATATATTAATATATATACATATATATATTTATATATATGTACACACACATATATATGTACATGTATATATATACACATATATGTATATATGTATATGAACGTACACAGATATATTGTGTGTTTGTCCATGAAGGGTGTCACCAATGCTGAACTATTTCGTATCCCTTATGCCGTCTTAGTAAATCTCTACCCAGCATTCCTCCTTCTTCCTGGCAACTCTTAGGCGATGGTAATGAGGTTAATATTACCTGGAAGCTCTAAAAATATCTCGAGTTGCTTTTGTTTTTCAAAACTCGAAAATATAATTGTCTCCTTTTTCTCCCTGAACTCAACCGGTGAAATGTGGGTTTGCATTCAGTTTTGAGTTATATTCCCGTAGACACTTCTCTCGTACTTAGCGGTTGTCCTAATCCTTGCAAGTTTATTTGTCATTAAGTCTACAACACTTCATGTTTCAGTTCAATTTGTCCTTTGGTTAGACTTCCTATGAATTTATTCTCTAGTGAATTTCTCCAATTCAGTCGGATCTGAGGATTATATTGGGTTTTACCGAGGCTCGAGCAACGTTTATTCCTTTAGTGTTATTAAAAAGGTCACAGTCACACTAAGGATGCATCGGGACCCTCTCGGATAGTTTCTTCCCCTCTAGTGTGTCATTCTAAAGGAGTGAACCTCTATCCACCTTTGGAACTTGGAACGCGACTGGCAGGAAGACCTTTCAGTGCTGGCCGTAAAAGGACTTTTTTTCTCGATTCTCAATTCAATTATTTGCCCGCCAGCTGGCGTACGGGTGCGGATTAACCTCCTTCTGCGGCGGGACACGTCGCTGGGAAACCATAGCTAATCAACGAATAATGTAGCTGACGTAACATCTCATTCATAGCACAGAGTCGGATATCATTATAGGAACTGAAAGTTGGTTAACAAATGACATCGCAGGCAGTGAAATATTTCCCAAGTCCTTCACAGTTTATAGAAACGACAGACTGAATAGAGCCGGAGGAGGAGTGTTTATTGCAATTAAAAAATCTAGCGTCAGTATAGGCGAGTTATTTCCTGATAGCTGTATAGAAAGTGTTTGGTGCTCAGTGAAAACACCCAGATCGAAAAGAATATACATCTGTGCATATTATAGACCACCCCACGCTAGCGTTAACTCAATATCAGATCTAGAAAGACAGATAAAAAGCTTTACATCCCACAACAATGAGCATAGCCTAATTATCAGTGGTGATTTTGATGTTCTCACAATAGATTGGGATTCGTACAGTTTTATAAATGGAGGTAAAGACAAGGATCCATGCGAGTCCCTCTTATCTACGTTCACCTCGAATTCCCGACATCAATCAGTCACTTAACCAATAAGGGGAAAGAACATTCTTGATCTGTTAGCCACAAATATACCAGGAAAGACCTTAAATATAGAAGTTGTTGACGGAATCAGTGATCACAGGGCTGTAAACGCTAAATTTTCTCTAAGCGTAGATAAAGTTAATTAACAAAAGTGAAAGATTTAATAAAGCTGACTATGATGGCTTAAAATGTGAATTAAAACTTTCCTTTTTTATATTTGAATAATTAAGCAAAACTAGTAGTGTCGAGGATATCTGGAATACTTTTATTGCAATAACACGTTCAGCAATACCGAGATTTATACATATTAAATATATAAAAGAGAATAAGGAACCTCGATGGTACAACTCTGAAGTACGGAAATATCTTAGGCGGCAAAGTGTGTGCCATGCCAGAATGAAAAACGCAGTTAAATATATGTTAAATGATAAAATCAACGAAACCATACAGAACTACAAAGCATCTAGGTCCACTGCTAAGAAAGCCTTCCGGAAGGCGCTAGTGGAATTCAAAAGGAAAAAATTAGGCGAACATTTGAACGATAACCCAAAGATGTTTTGGTCCTACGTCAGGGAAGTGCAGGGAAAAAAGTCCACCATAAACTCATTGAATACCGAAAAGGGGGATAAAGTAACGAGTAGTTTAGAGAAAGCCAACACATTAAACTCATTCTTCTAGAATGTTTTCAACATATGCTCACAGAATATAGCCGAGAACCTTACGAAAACATTTCAGCAATCTATGCAAGCAATCGATTTTTCCACACGCGGAATAGAGTTACTCCTTAAAAAAATCGACCCCGACAAATCTCCGGGGCATGATGAGATACCAGCATGCGGGTATGAAGAACTGTCGTCTGATATTGCCCCTTATCTTGATATAATATTTAAGAAATCATTAGCAGAAGAAAGCGTGCCAAGTAAGTAGGTAGCTTCGGTAACACCCATATTTAAAAACGGAGACAGGGAGGACCCCAGTAATTATAGGCCAATATCGCTGACTTCCATTTCCTGTAAGATTCTTGAACACGTCATTGTTAGTTCCATGATGAGGCACCTCGATAGCCAAGATTTATTGATTAATAAACAACACGGCTTCCGTAAGGGTAGATCCTGCGAAACTCAACTCGCACTTTTTGTACATGATATATTGAACTCCGGTGAAAGTAATATTCCAGTTGATGCGATATTCCTAGATTTTAAGAAAGCTTTCGATAAAGTCCCTCATTGCAAATTACTCGCGAAATCGGAAACCTATGGAATAAACGAGAGAATTATATGCTGGATTAAACAATTCTTAAGAGAATAAATAAAAATTACCCCAAGCCGTAATCTTTTTCCCCCGTAAACCCTGAGTGCGCGTGTGTTTGTGACTTGCAACGGTCAATTTGCAGTGCAAATACCGGAGTGAGAGAGTGTGTGCGGTTTTGTTATCCTCATTCTTTACACCCTCCCTCGTGTCCCCTAACTAGTGCCCCTAAGAGCTTTTTATTTATTCCATTCATTCGGCCGTAGTACGTTCCCTTTCTCTTTAATTCTTAAGAGATCGTGTTCAAATAGTCGTCCTGGACAGTGTATCATCCGATAGAGTCAAGGTCATGTCTGGTGTACCAAAAGGAAGTGTCATAGGCCTCCTCCTATTCCTTATTTACATAAATGACCTCAGTACGGTAGTTAATAGCTCCGTATTTTCGCCGATGTTGTAGTAATTTATGGAAACATTCGAAGTCACGAGGACAGAGTCGTGTTAGCCAACGACCTAGATGCAATTCAAAATTGGTGCGACACATGGCAATTAGAATTAAATTTTTTTAAATGCGTAGTAATACATTTTTGGGAAAAGAGTAATTCCCTCCCTTATAGTTACAAAGTGAAACAAACCAAAATCACGAGGGTAGAGTCCTTAAATTCTTTGGTGTAACAATTACTCACGATCTGTCCTGGGGAAAAACATACGAGAAATATGCGGTCCTGCTAATAAAAAATTGGGATTTGTGAAAAGATTGCTAGGTAAATGCGACGAAAAGACGCATTTTCAGTTACAAACGAAGTATGTAACTGCGTTCGTACTTCCAGCTGTAGAGGAAAACACTACACAGTCCGAATCAACACCGTTGAACTCCAAATCTTTATCCTTCCTTTGGCGTCTGGAATCGATACAGGACCTTTCATGACATGAAAATATCTGTTTTTCATAATTAAATGTCTCATCACTAACTCACTTGGATACAGAAGTCTTGAAATGTTATAGAATACCTTCACTCTTCAGGAACCGAACTGCCTGAGCAAACTGACTGACTAATTGACTCATACACATGACACATGTTGGATATCCCGTTTGAGGTAAATAATCAAACAAATGAAAAAGAGGAAATAAGAACCGGGACCATATAACACCGGGACAATATTACATCGACCAAGAAAATATTTTTACATTAGTGGTCTGCTTGATTCCGCCTTCCCCACCTCTCTTGTGTTCGTCCTTTATGTATGTTCCTTTCCCCTTCCCTTATCTCTATTTCTATGTGAATGAATATTTGGTCACCGTATGGCGGGATTTCATGTTTGAATGTATGTATGTATGTATATATATATATATATACACATATATATATATATATATATATACTATATTATATTATTAGGTAATCCACCGTTTAAGGTAGGTTTTGGGATGGACACACTGTCAAATAAACAATTTGTGGCTCCCCACTTTGCAAACTAATCTAGATCAGGGCCCTCTTCATCTCGGTGTACTTCTTTCTCCCTTCATCCCGTATAACATCCCTATCCTGGTCCTGACCTCTCCTCGCTTGCCCAACATTCTCCCCTCTATCACCCTCTTCAACATTCCACTACCGCTCAATACGCCTTTCATCCATTTTTCCTGCCTCCATAGGATTTCTCTCAACAAACCCCTCTCCTCACCTGCCATCTCTAGTACTTCCTCATTTGTTTTCCTTTCGGTCCATTTATATATATATATATATACATATAAATGTCCATTTATATATACATATATATATATATATATATATATATATATATATATATATATATATATATATATATATATATATATATATATATATATATATATATATATATATATATATATATATAGATGATGCAGAAGTACTCACGAGAGCAATATAAGTTTTGGACGGCACAATAGAACACAGAATAAAACAGATAACAAGTAAAAGGACACTCACACTGTAGATGATTTAAGCTTTCGGCCTACTCCGAGGCCTTCTTCAGGTCAGACCTGAAGAAGGCCTCGGAGTAGGCCGAAAGCTTAAATCATCTACAGTGTGAGTGTCCTTTTACGTGTTATCTATCTATCTATCTATCTATATATATATATATATATATATATATATATTGGAGCGGATGCGGACTCTGACCACGTCATGAAATGTAACGTCCGTTTCTAGAAGATAAGGCAAGGGCGGCGCGTTAGGAAATGGAATTTAGAAGCTTAATTCGATTAACGAGGAAGGAGTATCAGCAGGCTGTAGAGAAAATGGTGGATGACGGTAAGGAACTGAGTACTATCGAAGAAAAATGGGAATGTATCAAGAAAGGGATATCGGAAGTCGCAAAAGACACTATAGGAACCGTTAACAGGAAAAGGATAATAATGATTGCAAAGATGGATGAGAGAAGAAGATGGAAAAATGTAAACAGAATTAGGCAGATTGAAGTACAAAGAGTTAAACAATAAATTGAGAAGGGCCACAAAAAAAGCAAAGGAAGAATGGTTGATATGGAAAGTTTACAGAAGAAAGGTGACATTGGTGCGCCATTGGTGAAATCCTTTTTCATCGAAACGTCGGCAGCGATGGAGATGGAGGAGATTACCCGGATGAAATCCCGAGAAGAATTCACTGCCAGCAAGGTTAAGTTATTATCGGGAAGTAAGAAGGCAAGATCTGTGCTAACAGTCAAAGATAAGTGCGGTAAGACAATAGTTGAACCAGGAAAAATCCAAGAGAGATGGAAGGAATATATAGAAACACTGTATGGTAAAGAACTTAGGTCGACAAGGTTAAACGTAGAAAAGGAACATGACGTAGAAGAAGATAGCTTAGGTCCAGGCATACTCGACGATGAAATAGAAAGGGCATTGAAGGAGATGAAAGCAAATAAGGCCGTGGGGGCGGACAATATCCCTGTAGAACTGTTGAAATGTTTAGGAAAATGCGGGAAGAAGGCCCTATGTGGACTGTTTCGTAGTATTTATGAGGAAGGAATCTGGCCGGAAGATTTTGTGAGATCGGTGTTAGTTCCTATTCCAAAAAAAGGCAAAGGCTATATCATGTGAGGATTACAGAACAATAAGTTTGATATCCCACGCAGCTAAAGGTATTCTCAGGATCATCAACAAAAGGATAGAGAGTAAGGCAAATGATTACTTAGGGGATGACCAGTTTGGGTTTATGAAGGAGAGGTACGCGCGATGCCATTGCAGTAATGAGATCACTAATCGAGAGGAATATAGAATACAATCAGGAAGTATTTGCCTAATTCGTAGATTTCAAAAAGCGTTTGATAGACTGAATTGGGAAAAATTAATGCGCGTATTGCAGAAAATAGGAATGGATTGGAGGGACAGGAGACTAATCCGCAACCTGTACATGTCTCAGGCTGCTCAGGTGCGAGCGGGGAACGGAGAGTCTGGATGGGCAGTGTTAGGAAGAGGTGTAAGGCAGGGTTGTCCATTGTCACCGGTGCTGTTCAACGTATATGTAGAGGAAATGATTAAAGAGGCATGGGAAGAGCCATAAGGATGGAATTTTCCAGAAAGAAAAGGGCTAAGCTAAATATTAAAATAAATGGTGAGAAAATTTAGCTGGTAGGACAGTTTACGTATTTCGGAAGTGTTTTGGGCCAACGCGGTCAAAGTAGTAGGGACGTTAGGAGAAGAATTCCGCTAGGCAAAGAGGCTTTCTCAAGGAGGGAGTTGATGACGGGGACCTTGTGTAGGGAGGTAAAAAAAAAGACTCCTAAAACCTTTGATATGGAGCGTATCTCTGTACGGTGCGGAATCGTAGTCGCTGTAGCAGGAGGATAGACGTAGACTGGAGACTTTTGAAATGTAGGTATGGAGAAGAATGGAGGAGAAATGGACCGAAAGGAAAACAAAAGAGGAAATACTAGGGATGGGAGGCGAGGAAAGGGGTTTGTTGGGAGAAGTCCTATGGAGGCAGGAAGAATGGATGAAGGGCGTATTTATTGGCAGTGGTATGTGAAGACTGTAATAGAGCGGAGAACGTTAGGTAAACGAGAGAACGGGTGGAACAGGAAAGGGATATTGGATGGGAAGAAGGGAGGTAGGAAGTACGGATGATTGACCTAACAACCTCCGCCACACGTCCTTGCGGCGGCTTGCGGGGTATTATGTAGATGTAGAAGTACACAGAGATCAAGGACTTGATGAAGATTAGGTTGCTGGATTATTTTTAGGAGTCACAAAGTATGTATTTTGTATTTGTGTCGATCAAAAAACCTATCTTAACCGGTAGATTACTTAATAATAATAATATGTCATCCTTCAATATGGTTGCTCACATTGTTAAGCTCTATATAATTGAATAGCAATTATGGTAATTAGAAATTGAATCTTTAGAGTGGCATTGATTTAAAGAAGTCTTTGATTGTCGACATGTTTTTGGGTAAACTTTGAAAAGAAATAAAATTAAGCCTTTCTGAACGTTTACTTAGCCCATTCGTACATTCGCAAAGGGATACCCGACCAGAGCTGTCGGGTAGTAATGAATGGAATCGTGGCGATGGACCACCCTTCTGGACGGGAGGTGACATAATGGCGTTCGAGGCCCTTAAAACTCACTCTGTCGCATCCGCTGCGCCAGGAAGACGAACCCCGTGGTCTTGGGGTGCAGCACCTGGTCGTACTTCTCGAGGTGGCGCTCGGCCGCGTATTCGTCGCTGCGTTTCTTGTTGGCCGGTGAGAAGTCGGTGCCCTCGGGGAAGATCAGTATCTAGAGAGGGTGGGTGGGGCGAGGTTGAGCCATTAGTGACATTAGGGGACGAACCTGCACTCAAGGAGCAGGGGAGAATAGATTAATAATATGTACAGATGGAAATGAGTGTATTCAGGGGTATTATTGTCTAGTTAACGAATTAATTGAGTAAGAAATTTTATCATTGAAGGGCTTATCAAAGTTATACAAATAAAAGTAAATTAAATACAAGAACAATAACTTAATGAAATCAATAATAAAGAATTTATTATACATAAATAAAGTTATTATTAATAAAATGTTATGAATAAATAAATGTTTTACCCGTATTAAAGTTATATAAAATTATTGATTATAATTGACCTTAAAAGTACTATTTTAGGCAAAATCATACAAAAATATAATAAATAGGATTTTCAGTGCCTTTCATACTGCAGTACGAGTAATACTGAGTCCAGTACTTTTAGCTTCGACGGCTCTCAAAAAAGTAACCTACGTTTCCTGCCTAGCCGAGGTGGTTGTGGGCGGGGTTTGGTGTGTCTAACTTTCCCTAAGCTCAGTGCACGCATCTGGATGTGGCAGAGTGTGTGCAGAAAGACTGTGGTTCCTCTATACTTTGCTCATTCTGCGAACTGTTAAAATGGAATGCACTGCAATGGAAAATCACGACGCGAGTTGTGTGCCATCTGTGATTAGGATTAAGTAGAAACCACAATTCAATTGAAATATTCATCTACATCTACATAATACCCCGCAAGAGCGTGTGGCGGGGGGTGTTACGTCACCACACAAAAAAGTAAAAAAAGAAAAACCGCATTTAAAACCAACAAATTCATGCAAATACTCAGTGCTGCATACATTCATAGAAACATCCTATCATTTTACACGCGTGCAACCACACATCTACCTCCCTTCACTCCACAAGCATGCAAGTACATATGCTTAATTGTAACAAATAATTGTTGCAAGCAAGAATGCAGCAAGAAATTTATCCAAGAACCCGCAAGCTAGATTTTATTAAGTAGCAAGGCAAAATACCACCACCAGAAGAACGTGCAACATAAAACGCTCCCCTACCCAAGGTGAGGAATTTGGCCCAACGCTGCAGGCAGGAAGAGGGCTCACCCACGGAGAAGGACAAGGGATGAAAGGGGAAATTTGGGGTACCAAAAGCAGAGCAAACAATACTGTAAACAGCACTACATTACTTAATGGCATTCCAATGCGGGCATGCGGGAAGGGTTTTGACAACAACACACAGGAGATTAGTGAAAGTGCATGCAATTGAGTATAACTAATTGTTACCTACACGCCGAGGGTGGCAAGTGGCATTTTTGTCATCTACGAGTGTAAACCTACAGTTGTTATCCCGTATTGTCCGTGGGAAGAAGGAGTCCTTGAGTTTGCTAGTTCTGGTATTTTTTCCCGAATTTTGTACACATCATTAAAGTGACGAATGTATGTTGGAGGGTGAATAATTTTCGAGACCTCGGTGCTGAAACATACGGATCTGAATTTATTTAGTAAGTTTCACCTAGCATTGAGTCGTCTTTCTTCCAATGACTCCCTTCCCAACTCCATAAGCATTTCAGTGACGCTTTTCGTTTTATCGTAACAGTTTTCAACGAAACGAGCTGCCCGGCGTTGGACCTTCTCAATTTCCCGAATGAGGCCATTTTCACACGGATCCCATACGCTACATGCATATTCTAAATGGGGCCTTACAAGAGCGTGATAACAACGTTCCTTGACCTTGGAGTCACTTCTGCCCCAAAATGTTCATTGACTGCCCGAACGGGCAAGTACTATGTACCGTCCCGGTGAGTGAAGTCTCACCTTTACCGGTCATTGTGCATAAGAAACGCATGGCATTGAGGAAAGAAACGTGGCTGAAGTGAAGGTGCGATTTGCGAGAAGAAGAAACTTAAAACTAAGAATAAAATAAGAAATTTTAACCTTACAAAAAAGGAAAGCCGACAGGGTACGGCTTTTTACAACAAGTACAATATAAAGACGATGCGTCTATTCATGGGCAACTTTGTGAAGTTTGTGCGGAGGCGGAATAGCAATGAGTGAAGGCGGAGTGAGGCAGGGGTGCATACTCAGCTTAAGAATAACGGCCACAGCACCAATGTTCACTAAGAGGACACCGCAGCGGGCGTCGGCCTAGCCTTGTGGTGACAGATGAACTGACCGGTGAAAATCAACGAAAATATTCGTGAAAATCGCCGATTTACGCGATCACGGCGGATCTCTCGATAGACATGTCTTACAACAAAACAGCGCTTAGCCAGTGACGCAGAGTTGCATAGTGATGTAGGCAAGGGTTTAAAAAGGGTTGTAAGGCGGCAGATTTCGCCAGGGATGGAATCTAAAAGCTTGTGCATTGTTAAGATAAATGGCTCAATAGCGACTCTGTGGAAAAATATTTTAAGAATCTGCCTTTCAACTGTGTACATAATAGAACTTTGTCTCGTCACTAGGTTCATATTGTATTCCAAAACTTAGGCTATTTTCCGGAGAGCCCTCGAATAACAGTGTGATTTAATAGAGAAAATATTGTGCTCCTGCATAGGTTTAATTAATACCAGTTTCAAAATGTATGAAAATGATGGTGAGAGTCGGTTTGAAATTGACGCTTGGCAACAGCCTGACTTAAACAAAGAAAATAATGTCAGAGAGTCCTCAAGTGTCTTGCGATTTACTATCACGTTATTCAATTCGTCGGCAATGATTTTTCAACACCTATATATTTTAGCGGTAAAGGTTTACTTCCATCGTCTTTGATTCATTACATTCGCTCTAATTCCAGTAAATTCCTACTATGGAATGTAACAATGACTTTGATACACGTCGCCATAGTACCCTGGTTGCCATACGAGCGATCGCGAAATGACACTTGGTAGATTTCAGAATTATTTCACTTTTCAATCCCCGAGTATGAGCAAAAGACACGCGTAATATAGTATTTCCAACTCTATGTATTGTATAGAAAAACGATCGGAAATTGACCGAAAATAACTTCGCAATCGCCTTACATTGCTGCCGTATTCAAGATTATTTACTTAAATGCAATATTATCAATTTGTCCATCTTGAAATTTCAGAATTGCATACCTGAAAACAACTTGAGAATTTAAATCTACATCTACATATTAGTAGTAGAAGTAGTAAATAGGTTTAATGAATTGAAAAAATACCGTGGTACTACACATACTTCATGTTTTTTCTCCAAGAAGTTATCATTTGGTGATACTGTCTTCTGACGTAATTTAGGTAGAGTGACTTTGTGAAGCTATTTTTGGGAACTAAATATATGAGTAATAATAATGCCAAATACACACAGCGATAAAAGTTTACTTAATGCTTGAATGTCGAAAGCCATTATAAGTATTATTGAGACGACATTTAGCGGGCCGAATTTGAGGAATGAATACATGTGCGAAGGGAGGTAGTTAGTTGCTCTCCCATTACGGCAATCTAATTTGAAGTGTAATTCGCCTTTTTTCAAACTCAAACATCTCCGTCAATGGATGGATGACCCACCAGTGATTTAATAGTATTAAATAGCAGAAAAGACATTCAGTTTTGAATGTTTAATTAGGGCTAGGTAATAGGACACACGCGAAATGGTTTATTCTAAAATACTTTTACATTTTAATGGGATATACAATATACGCACTGCTTCAACGAAACTAAGAAATACCATAGTATTCATTCTTCACGTTTTTGTATCCAAACGAAAGAGACATTTTGAAACTCGACGAGAATTATTTGTGCGTTGTCAATCGAATTCATATTTGATCGCGGAAAACAAATGAGAGCAATCGAATGAACGATTGACTAATTCATTAATTAATAATTCATGAAAGTGAACGGTTTAAAATAATAAATTAAAAACAGAGGTGCACCTTGAAAATCTCTGGCGATGATTTCTTCAAAAAGAACGAATAACTAATTTTAAAGCTTACTCGCGTAATTAATTTTAATGACATAATTAATAACACAAACAAGGGCACAGCGATGTCAATTAGGGTGACACATAATTTATTGCAAAAATACATATAGTCAATTGGGAACATATCATGAACTCTAATAAACTTGGAGGAGAAAGTTGAAATTGGTTCATCAGCGATATTGCTATCAAAACTAAAGGACATGTCCAGCATGATATTTCCGCTGGAATTATCAAAAGGGGGGGAGAGTGAGTCAGATATCAAAGTAGGGGGCAATAGGGCGGATGGAGTGATTTACGCGCATTAGGGCGGTATTTCTGAGGAAAATGACCATTGCAGTGGAGACACACGTAAGATGAAGAATTGCACCAGCAAAAGAGGCATGCGAAGACGGAGAGATTGACTGGACTGACGAGCACAGCGAGAGAGAAAATGGGAAGGAAAATTTAGTAAAGACTTTGGAGCGGAATGTTTTATCGAGGAGGGATCTTAGCTTATATTAATCAACGAGGTCATTTTCAGGGCATTCAGTTTTTTTATATCGTCATTTCATACTCTCACCCTAGCAATGACCCGCATCTATTCCTATTGGCGCAAATGACCTTAGCTGTCGATGGCCTCCCCTTTATAGCCAATACTAGGTCGGCAATTCATTATTCCCTCAAAGAAGATTTTCCATGGAAACCGATGAAAAGCTTTACCAAAAGTTTCATAAGATATCAATAATTAATATCTAGTAAAATGCAAAAGAACTCGGTGAGTATCCGAGCGAAATACAATTTAGAAAGGGATTGTGAATGTTATATTCAGAGACCAAAATTCATCATCTGTCGAAACTTGTCTTCAGCAAACCTAACCGATTTTACGAATTCCTCCCCTCCGACTTTCATTCCTACCTCCAGTTCTTCCCATGCCTCTTTAATCATTTCCTCTACATATACGTTGAACAGCACCGGTGACAATGGGCAACCCTGCCTTACCCCTCTTCCTAACACTGCCCATCCGGACTCTCCGTTCCCTACTCGCACCTGAGCAGTCATAAACCAAAGGTATGTTATGGATTGTCCACTCTCTCAGATCAATCAATCATAGGAATTATATGCTAGTAATGCGATGCCATAAAAATAAACAAAGATCTCGTTGCTATAACAGCCAGCAAAGGAACTCGGTCGCTCTACGGTAAACTGTTAGATATACCGCCAGTAAGTTTGCCAGCACAATTTTAATAATCTACACCTTAAATTAATGTTATTTTACAACAACTCAAGATTTGAGGGGAAGTGTTGGGTTTTCTAGAGGAAGAATGGAGAACATAACTGAATAATGTATCAAAATTTATGTACAGTAGCCGCCTCGATGGTGTCGGATAGTCGGCAAAATATTGCACCTTCCAAATTTCACCTTACTAGCGCTGCCACCTCCTCCCCTTACGCACCCCTTCTTTGTGGGGGTGGATTTTCAATTTGGTCTTCATCTCTTCAACTCACTTCAAGGTTTTTCCCACAAAATTACATTTTGCGCTTATTTCTTTAATCATATTTGCATGATTTCACCATTTTTACATCGCTTTATGTGTCCTCCTAATTTTGTTGTTATTACTGTCATGTCCTTGAGGAAGGGTTGAATGGAAGAAGGAACCTCATGGTCTCAATTTCGCCCGAAAAAAGGTGTTTATCCAACTGTCTATCTCAAGTCACTTTATCGGCTAGGAATGCAAAAATCATTTATAAAACGGCCCATTTTATAGAATAAATATATGCATTCGTCTAAAAAAATAGAGGGCCTTAAATCAAACAGTTTGCATGAAAAACTTGAGATTCTTCAAATGACGCGGGTGTAAATTTTTCATTTTTAAGTTGTTTCATTATAAAATGATAGCGAGAAAAGAAGCCAGTTTTTTCTCGGAGCCCATGAATGGTGGTTTCGAACGTCACCTCTTTTATGAGGAAACACCGCGTTGTTTAAGTGAAAGAGGACCTTGGCCTGAGAAATTGGGAGGAGATAGAATATACCATATAGAAATCAATGTTTTGCAATACAGCTTACGAAAGAATCTTCCTCCTCCTTATATCTCGTACTCTCTAAATTAAACTCTCAGAAATGTTTTAATTTAGGCTGCAGGAATTTGAGCGGACACGAATCGTTTAGGGCCAGCTGCCTCGCTTTCAAAAATGTTCAGAAGATCAAAGTGAGTTTGCTTCTTCGGGGTGATTCATCGTCGTTTCCCACGCGGAAGTGTGTGGTTATCCGTCGTTTATTCCTACAAAATAATCAATACCATTTTTACAAAGACGGGTAGGTGCCATTGCGTTGGCAATATTGGAAATTCGCACTTCATCATGCGAATACATGATTTAACATGACATAACATCAGTTTTTCATAAGGACGACATCTATTTCTGTCCATAATTATTCTGGTTGGAGTCATTCACTGCTAAAGAGTATCTACACATTAAAATTTGCATATTTCCAGTCGACAAGTATAAAATTGGACGCGGGAACATCTTGTTTTATGATCGTAATTTGATTTGAGTGCACTTAATGCTGGTTATAGATGAAAAGTTCATGAAAACGACAAACGGTCTTCATCTCATTTAAACCTAATTGGAAAAAATTATCGACTTTTCATTATTATCGTTATCATCAACTAGGGTTAAGGTCGAATGTACATTAATTATTGTTTTAGATCATGATCAATAGTTTCATAGAAAGGAAAATAATCGCATACATTTATAACGATTAAGAAATTTGGTTCACGAAAAATGCACAAGATACGTACTCACCTGACACGAATGTCGCAGGTCTCGGAAGTAGTCGAGTATCCTGCCCAAGGAATCTTTGTCTCGCTCCCACGACCGGTGGATGTACAGGAAACAGCTCATTTGCATCACCCACCCTGCGGGAAAGCGGGGAAGGGGTGAGAGAAATACACAAATGCCATCGGGACGATGCCAAACCTCGAAATCTTAAAGATCCGAAGCCGAATCGCAACGAATCGAGGAGAGATAGAGAGAGAGGGGGAATCGGAAGGGATTGTGTGCCCCGCTGACCTCTGCGGTCAGAGAGGGCGAGGTGGAAGGGATGCGATTCTCTATCGACGGGGAGGGTTCAACCGCACTAGGACCGGAATACCGTAATAGTTGGCCGATTGATGTTGACGTGCACCCGGGGGAGGGAAAGGCACTTCCCGCCTACTTCCCGTCCGTGGAATCGCGTCAATGACGGAGACACATCATTCATTCGGGCCATCCGCGTTGCTTTCCACTCACGAGCAAAATATTTCAGGAAATACTATTTCTCGCGACACCTGGCATAGTATTATGGTTCGTTGACGTACGAGCCAGAGGCGGTATTTACGGCGGCGCGCTCCAAGGAAGGGCGGAAGAAAGCGGAAGTGAAGGGCGAGAGAGAGAGAGAGAGAGAGATAAAGATAGTAGAGTGAGGGGAAAGTAAGAGACTAAACGGGAGATGGCGAGGCATGTCGTGTCCTTCAGCTCAGAGGAACACCGATTTCTCAGCGTTGGCGTAAATGGTTAATCAATCTACCGCCTATTCTAATCTAGTAAAGCTAGAAAACTGCACAGATAGGTATGAGGATTTGAATTCTTCTTAAAAGTATGGAGAAAATGCCGTTTCTTAAACACGACATCTAGTTTATTTGGAATTCTACACCTCTTGACATTGTTGCCACGGATATAACTGAGAGAAATTATAAAAAAGTACGAAAAAGGTATTATTAGTGGATAAACAGCTCCAATGCCGTAAATGAAATAATGAAACCGAATTTTTGGAATACTTGTTTAAGTTTTATTTTACTCACCTCGATAATTAAAATACATACGTAAAGAAAATGCTTCTTCTGAAAGGCGCCATATTGTTTATCTGGGACTGTATAATAGTTACCATTATTGTGCCAACAACTGAGATTCATAAAGGAGTTTTCAGAGGAAAATGGGCATGCGTAGAAGTGAGAAAATTAGGTAAGAACTTGAGTGGACTAAAGAAGAAATTAGAGTGTGGAGGTATTGAATGACAGGGACCCGAAGTTAAAGTCTAAAGAAACGATTAATGCACAATATCGTATCTTGGTGCTTGTTCTCTATTCCGTTCATTCCGTCATATTAGTTTCGTTTTCAAAGGAATAATCTTCCGGACCCTAACGTGCATGCATCTCACCTCTACATTCTCTTCTCCTATCGAGCGGAGGGAAAAGAGTGCACGGATAGGCGGCGGAAACTCACCCCCGCACGGTAAGGGACCGACCGAGCAACCCGGGAGAGGAGAGGGTGTGCCTAGGTGTGCGCTCCCGGCGTCTTCGCAAAGGAGGCAATGTCCCGCCGGGGCGAGTTTGCTTCATCTCCAAGAGGACTAGGTGCCAGGATTCGGGGGGTGAGATGCTGGGCGCGTTGGACAAACGAAGGTCTATTTTTGTCTTTTATCCCCCTAACTGATCACGCCTATGACAACTCTTTTTCGTCGTCTGCATCAAGAGCCAACGATCTCCACGGAGATATTTCGTATTGAACGTCTGGATGGCGCGTTTTTTCAGCCTGTCCACATACTCCCAAAAGGGCAGTTGTGAATTTGCTCCTATCGGTGTTGTCATAAGGTCTTAGATTTAAGGAAATGTGTAGATAAGATTTATAAAAGACCTAAACAAGGATATAAATACGTGTGTGTTCGAGTATATGCACACAATTATGTGCTCGGATGGCACAATAGAACACAAAAATGTGCATAGAAAAAAGGACACTCACATTTAAGATAGCTTGAGCTTTTGCCCTTCTCTTAGGCTTTCTTTAGGTCAGGCTGCCCTCACATGACCTGCTTTGACAGCAGCCTCAACTGAAGAAGCCCTTAGAGAAGGGCAAAAGCCAAAGCTATCTTTAATGTGAGTGTCCTTTTTTTCTTTTAAACATATATTATAATATATATATAGATGATCTACATGATGATACATCTATATATATATATATATATATATATATATATATATATATATATATATATATATATATAGATGATCTACATGATGATACATCTATATATATATATATATAGATGATGCGGAAGTACTCACGAGAGCAATATAACTTTTGGACGGCACAATAGAACACAGAATAAAACAGATAACACGTAAAAGGACACTCACACTGTAGATGATTTAAGCTTTCGGCCTACTTTGAGGCCTTCTTCAGGTCAGACTGAGAGGTTTTGAGGGAAGAGTGCCTGGGGAGGGGAGGGGGGGCGGAAGGTTTAGGGACTGTTGGGAAAGAAATTAAATATGGCGGTTAAGGGTGGGAATTTCAAAGGATCGGAAATATAGGCTGTATGCGGATTCGCGAGTTCTCACCTCTGTTGGTGGCTGAATCGGGTAGGGATTCTAGAACTGTTGGGGAAAAGCATTCGTCAAATGATAGGTTGTGTGAACTTGCGTGTAAAGGGATAGGAAGAGAAGAGAGTGAAGCAGAATTACATGAGTAGCGGTGATTGTTCATTCGGATGGATAATGGGGTAATGCATTCGCCTATGTAGAATGAGGTGCATTGTTTGCACGACAAAAGATAGATAATATTTTTTGAGAGGCAATTAGCGTGGGGACGGGGTGAAGGGACAATGAGGGGATGTGGGGAGAGGGGAGCAGATCTGATTAGGAGACATGTTTTACATCGGGGGCGATTGCAGGTAGGGGAAATATGTGGAAATTTGTCAGGGCGGGGTGTCAAAGGGTTGGTGGATCTCAGAAGGTTTCTGAAGTTGGCTGGTCGTCTGTAAGAGACAGAGGGGCATTGGGGCAGTAAGGATGTGGTCGCGTCATTGTCATGTAATATAGGATAAAGTTCTTTAAGAATGGTTTTCAGTCTGTGGGATCCGGGGAAATAGGTTGTGCAAAGGTTGAGTCCAGCGTCAGATGTGGGGTTGTTATTCTGTGGTGTGTGTGGTCGGGTGGAGCGGTAGATTTTATCCTGTAGGAGCTTTTCTGGGTAACCGCGTTTGTGGAGTGCATGGTGTAGATTGTGGAGGTATTTGTTGAGGGTAGCTGTGGTGTTGCAAATCCGATGTCCGCGGATAGAGAGAGAGTTGGGAATTGAGCGTTTGGTATGAGAAGGATGACTACTAGTATAGTGTGAATACTGTTGATGATTAGTGGCTTTGATGTGTACTGAAGTGGTGAATTTGTTATTGTGAATTGAGATGTCTGTGTCATGAAAGGTAATGGTGGAGTCTGAAATGGAAGAAGTGAATTTAACAGTGAAAGAAGAATTTAAGGCCGATAAGAAATTGCCAAGAGAATCAGAGCCGTGTGTCCAGAGCATAAAAATGTCGTCAATGTAGCGGACCCAGAAAAGAGGTTGGAAGGGTTGCTGTGAAAGGAAATTCTCTTCAAGGTGGCCCATGAAGAGATTGGCGTACGATGGCGCCATCCTCGTTCCCATCGCTGTGCCTTTCGTTTGGAGATAAAAACAGTTTTGGAAAGAGAATGCATTTTTGGTCAGGACGACTGTGGCGAGATTGAGGAGAAATTCGGTAGAGGGGCACTGGGGTGGGGGGCGTAGAGAAAGATAGTGTCGGAGGGAGGATAGGCCTTCTGCATGGGGAATAGAAGTATAGAGGGAGGTGACGTCGATGGTGGCCATAAGCAGGTTGGAGGTGGAGGGAATGGAGACAGAGTTTAAACGGTGGAGGAAGTGATACGTGTCTTTCATGAAGGAGGGCAATGAGAGTACGATAGGTTGTAGGTGGTAATCAAGGAATGCGGAGATTCTTTCGGTGGGAGAGTTGAAACTAGAAACTATAGGGCGACAGGGGATGTTGGGTTTGTGTATTTTTGGGAGGAGATAAAACTGGGGTGTTCTGGGGTTTGGGGGTGAGAGTAGGGATATGTCTTGGGAGGTGAGGCCTTCTTCTGGTCCAAGTTGGAGGAGAAGAGACCGAATTTCCTTTTGGAAGGTTGGAGTAGGGTTGTCGGTGAGAGTGCTATAGGTGGATGTGTCGTTTAGGTGACTGAGGGCTTAGGAAATATAGTCTTGGGTGTTTAAAATTACGTCTGAGGAGCCTTTATCGGCGGTAGTGACCACGATGTTGGGATTGATCTGTAGGGTTTTAAGGGCATGACGTTCGTTTGTGGAAAGGTTGTTTCTTGGTTTTAGAGATTGTGTGAAGGATTTATTAGAGACTTTTTGGAGAAGGAGGCGTATGAATATTTCCACGGGATGATTACTAGGTAGGGGTTTTGGCTCATGAGTGGAGGCCGGGCGGAATTTGTTGAGTGCGGGATTGGTTTTAATTTGACTCGAAGAGTTACTTTGCGATTTCCAAAATGCGCGCCAACGAAGGTTTCGGCAGAAATTGAGTGTGTCGGTGAGTAGATTGATTTGGTTAATTTTTGGTGTGGGAGAGAAGGATAGGCCTTTTAAAGGCCGCTTCATAATGCCTCTCTCATAGAAGTCTTGGTCCTTATTGGCGCAAAACTATAGTAATCTATTTTCACAATCCTCTCTTGATCGCAATTTCTTAGCACTCAGGAAGTCTTGCAATGCGAGAAAAAGGTGGTAATCGCTTGGTGCTAGGACCTGACTATATGGCGGATGCATTGAAACCTCCCAACCAAGCTCCCGGAGTTTCTGGCGAGTCACGACAGAGGTGTGTGGCCTTGCGTTGTCCTGATGAAACAAAACAACTCTTATGTTGGCCAACGTTGGCCGTCTCTGGTCAATCGCTAGCTTTAAACGGGCCAGTTGGTGACAGTAGAGACATGAATTTAGTGTTTGGCCACACGGAAACAACTCATAATAAATGTTTCCTTTTGAAGTCCCGCCAAATACACGGCAGAACCTTCCTGGCTGTTATTCCTGGTTTGGCCACCGTTGGAGCTGCTTCACCACTCTTTGACCATGATCGTTTTCGCACAATATTGTCGTATGTGAACCATTTCTGATCCCCTATCACCATCCGTTTAAGAAATGGGTCGAGTTCATTCCGTTTGGCCAAGGCTTCGCAGTTGGAAATTCGATTCATCAAGTTCCTTGATGTTAATTGGTGTGACACCCAAATATCGAGCTTCTTTTCGAATCCAGCTTTGCGCATATGGGTTTTAACTGTTTTATGGTCGATTTTTAGCTCCTGAGCGATGCTATGACTACTAAAATTCCGGTCAACTTAGATTATTTCTGTGATTTTATCGAAATTTTCGACGACGGGCCAGCTTCATGAGATGTGCACCTTTAACATCAAAAATGCCTGAACGGAATCGACGAAACCAAAATTGCACGTCATTAGCTGTTACAGTATCGGCACCATAACACCATTTCAGCGGCCTGGCTTGCATTTTCGCCTTTATCAAAGAAAAACTGTAAAATGTACCGAATTTTCTCTTTTCACACCTCCATTGTTAACACCCTATAACTCACAACTGAATGGAACAAACAAATAATAGCAAACGAATTTTTTTGTTGTGAAATGTCACATTGACAACAAGCATAAACTTGAAATTGTTTGATCGATACTTTACGAGATATCGATCGCTACAGCCATCTGCCGAGAAAATAATGGATTTCTTTTTCTCCAACCTAATTTTTTAGACACACACACACATAGCTAGGTAGGAAAGAGTTTTGGGTAGACGAGTGTTAGAGGCAGGATTATAATAGCCATGCTGGATGTAATGGAGAGTGGATGTGCATGTAATTGAAAAAACGTTTAATGTTGCAATAGAAATAGAGTGTTTATTTAATGTTACGCATATTGGGGCTTAGAAAAGAACAAGAGCCTAAGTAATGCATCCATCAAATAGCCAGCAGATGAAAGGAGCGTACTGTCTGAGGCAGTTTTCCCCTGCCTGTACACATTTCCAAGTTCTGATAATTGTTTCTTCATCTCTGTTCTCATTTGCCTAAAAAAGGATCTTTACTAAAAGAAAGATCCAATTTTATTTCATTAAGATGCTCAACTGCCAGTTTCGCATTTTAACCGCTAATGCGAATCACTAAATTCCTCAGAACGACAAAACATTTTGGCCCATTTTTTTGCAAAATCCTCTCGATAACATCTGAATACTGTGAGCCAAATTCATCATATCGACAGCCGACAGATTTTGCGTACTTTATTTGGACCTTATCAGTGAATCATCAATGCTACAGCTTTGAGGGTTTTGTGATTAAAAAGAGACGACTCCCATTGTGACTTTTGAAACGAACACAAGTTGCAGTTATTCAAACGCACATGCATCTTCCTCAGCATTAAACTGCGCGCTAATGGTCTATCTCTTTTTATTTGGTTATTTGAATGGACATGTGCGTCTTATGGGCGATTGAATATCGTTAAGATAACTTCTAAATCAAACTCACAAGCGATTTTACTAACCTAAGAAGAAAAACCCATTAAATCATCCTTTCAATCCAGTCTGCGCTCCAATTAACACTCAATAGAGATAAAGTAAAGCAAAGAGATGAGAGAAGTTCCAACGAAGAAGCTGCACGAAGCTCCCGTTGAAGATGAGAAGAAAGGATAAGCGCCACGGGCTCATCCTAAGGCGCAACGCCTTCGGAAGACAATAATAGGAAGCAAGTTGGCAAGGAATACGTACTAACGCACCGAGACAGGAAGAGGCTTAAATGGATGTCGAAAAAGCAAGAGGAACGGATATAGCGAAGCAGCATGTTCGCGGGAATGGCGTCGAAAGTGGTGAATCTGCTGGCTTCAGATTCCTGGCTGAAGGCACACGGGTGACACGCATTATTCTATTGGATAGAAATATAGTATTCACCAACTCTACAGGTCCTTGTGAGTTTTATGGGGAATTTAGGAATGCTGAACAACTGACCAATAAGAAATCAGGCGAAACGTGAGTTAGGAAATGAGGAAAATCGTTAATGGGAGGCATATTCATAAAGTAAGAGCCATTTGCTTTTAACTTTGCTTGGAACTATAGCAGCATATGTTTTGTTTCAGAGGTCGTTTGCTTGTCCGTGCATGCAAACAACAATTTCCCGACAATCCTTGATCCCGCCAGCCATGAAGTGCGTTCTGTCATACGATTCTTGTATGCAAAAGGATTGCCGGCTGCTAAAATTCATCGGGAGTTATGCATAGTTTATGGACCTACAGTCATGAGTGAAGGAAAGGTTAGACAATGGTGCTGTGATTTTAAAAATGGACGAACAAATGTCCATGACGAAGAGCGAAGTGGTAGGCCCAGTATTCTGACCGATGAAATTGTTTCGCAAGTGGAACAAAAACTGCGATATGATCGTCGATTGACAATTAATGGCCTGGCTGAACAATTTCCTCAACTTGGACGCAATACTGTCTACTATATTGACACGGAAAACCTCGAATACCACAAATAGTGTGCAAGTTGGATACCGAAAATGCTCACCGACCACCACAAAGAGCAAAGAATGTCAAGTGGACGAGAGTTTTTCCGTACAGTCCTGATCTTACACCCAGCGACTACTTCCTCTTATTGCACTTGAAACAGTGGCTCGGTGGACAACGTTTCAAAACCGAAGAGGAACTCAAGAATGGCGTTGTCGGAAGGTTCAACCCTCAGGCGGCGAGCTTCTATGCAGAGGGGTTAAAGAAGCTAGTGCAGCGGTACGAAAAATGATTAGAAGTGAACGACGATTATGTAGAGAAGTGAAGTAGGTTTGTAGCTAACTAAAAGTGCCAAAAAAATGTGTTTCATATGAGTATAATTTTTCCTGTGACCAAACGGCTCTTGTTTTATGAGCATGCTTCGTATTTTAACACACGATTTGTGAATGGCCAATTCTGTAACGAGCTAAATGCTGAGGATCACTTTAATAACGTGATGCCTAAGCGAATCAGAGGTTTGACATAAGATTTATTTCGCACTTGATATGCGTATGTTGGATTTTTTCAGGCAGCCATTTTGGAACATCGAATTAATGCTTGAATAGCTGTATATTTAATAACCAGCCTTTTATCAATATTTATACTGGTCACCATGGCGTTGTTTACAGAAAGCATGGTCAAATTTAAGCAATTAGCGTACAGAATTATTAAAAGTAAAGGTACTTGGAATAAATAAGATAAGATGAAATGGAATCAATTCATTGAAAACTCTTACATATGAAATGTACCAAACCTGAATATATTTGAAATGAAATAAAATCTAATTTTTGACACTCTGCAATTAATATTATAGTTAAAAAGATATTATTTGGTTTAATATGTATAAATGCTCTTTGTTGGTCAGAAAAACATTACAAGGGATGAAATACACTTGGTCCGGCCACTTATCCCTTCGTCCTCTCGCTTGCATTTGTGAAGTTGGCTTCACGTTGGCTTTCGGCTGCCAATTTATCTCGTATTTAGGATTCCACTCTCAGCTGTTACCGCAGACCATTTTCGCGACACGTGAATCGTTTTGTATATCTTACTCGACTCTCTGTTTCTCTGCAGACACAACTTAGAACTCAAAGTGCTCGGACGCAGAACTTGACTCATTATTATTATTTTAAGACATCTACTCGTGATTTCCATCATTATTCCCTGCTATCATTTTGTTCTGCATCTTGAGTCAAGCACGAGTCTTCTGTTCTCGCCATCATTGAAATAACAACTCGAGTGCTTAGCAATGGGTTTCCCTAGATTTCGGCATGAAATATGGTCAGGGATGGAAAAACCGCTGGAGTTTACCAGAAGGACAACAAAAAAATTCTGGATTGAATGAAATACTGTATGATCAATCTCAATTGAGCATTCCCTGCGTGTGAAAAACAGAAACGAATAAAAGAGTTGAAGGCTGCGATTTGGGGAAAATTGAAAACGGCTCTCCCCGGATCATATTATTAACATTTTATCAAATTAATAACAATATATTTGTAAGTGAAAATGACAAATGTCTTGTCCCCACTTGATAAGGATTTATTGTAAGTCTTCGTCTGGTTTATTATGGAAGTGTTCCCGCATCACACCTGCATCTTTAATTAATAGTCTTGTCCGTTGTTTCCCAAAAAACGAAATGATTTCATTTAGGGACTGGTAACACCCTCATCCCCTCCCATGGACTACAATCTTGTCGTGGTGGAAGGGCTTGTGTGTTCCGATGACCCCTAGAGCTGTGCTGGCGAGAATAATAATAATTGCTCTTGGTAGGGTCACCCACGTCAAATAGGTCGAAGGTTAGGAGCCAGACGAAAGGTAGTCCACGCAGCGTCTGTTCCTCAGTGAGGCGGCTGCAAAGGCATCTGACCCCAGTGGGGCGGCCATTAAGTGATGGTGTCACGTTGAAAACACTCTTGAGGAAGGCAACGGGAAACCACCTCAATTATTATTCCCAGGAAATTTACGATGGAGAGTATCGAGAAAAATTCAGTTCTGGCAACTGCTGGACTTGGCCCAAGTGTCGTGCCCAGCAGCGGGGGAGGCAAGGCGTCCGCGGTCGTCATCCCACGAAACTTTTGAAGGGAAAAATAACAACAGCAGGACAGAAGACGCAGAAGAAGGCGAGAGTAGTTAGAATAAGAACATGGAACGTCAGGACAATGTTGAGGACAGGCAAATTAGAGAATATTAAGCGAGAGATGGAGAAGAGGTACTATAGATGTTTTAGGTTTATGCGAGGTGAGATGGAAGGATAGCGGGGATCACTGGAGTGATAATTATAGACTCATGTTCATGGCCGGGGACGAGAGCCAACGAGGGGTTGCCGTAATTTTAAATAAAGGGGAAGGAAGAAGCGTAGTCAACATAGAGCAAGCAATTGATAGAATATTACTCGTAGACATTAAAGCAGAGCCGACGAACTCGGTCATTGTTCAGGTATACATGCCACGGAGCAACCACAAGGAAGAAGAAGTCGATAGGATGTACGATGAGTTAGAGGATATCATCGCGTGTGTTCCTGCTGGGGAACATTGGATGGTGAAGGGGGGTTGGAATGCGACGGTAGGCGAAGGAAGAGAGGGTGGTGAGGTGGGGGACTATGGGCTAGGCACGAGGAATGAACGCGGGGAGAAAGCAATTGAATTCTGCAGGAGACAGGGGTTAGTCATCACCAACACTTGGTTTAGACAAAACAAAAGGCGTAGATGTACATGGAAAATGCCAGGTGACTCAAAAATGTAATAAGGAAAGGATTATGTTATGGTTAGGCACAGGTTTAGGAACAGCGTGATAAATTCGCACAGTTTCACGGGATCGGATGCGGACTCTGACCACAATTTAGTTGTTATGAAATGTAGCGTCCTTTTCCAAAGGATAAAGCAAGGGCGGCGGGTTAGGAAATGGAATGTAGAAGCATTAAATGGATTAACGAGGAAGGAGAATCGGCAGACTGTAGAGAAAATGATGGATGACGGTAAAGAGCTGGGTACTACCGAAGAAAAATGGGGATGTATCAAGACAGTGATTTCGAGAGCCGTAAATGACACTATAGGAACCGTTAACAGGAAAAGGATAAGGAAACCATGGATCACGGATGAGATGATTGCAAAGATTGATGAGAGAAGAAGGTGGAAGAATGTAAACACAGAGTTAGGCAAAATGAAGTACAAAGAGTTAAACAATAAATTGAGAAGGGCCACAAAAAAGCAAAAGAACAATAGTGAAAAACGCAATGCGAGGATATGGAAAGTTTACAGAGGAAGGAAGAAATTGGTGCGCTATACAGCAAGATTAAGATATTATCGAGAAGTAAGATGGCAAAATCTATGCTAACAGTAAAAGATAAGTGCGGTAAGACAATTGTTGAACCAGGAAAAATCCAAGAGAGATGGAAGGAATATATAGAAACATTGTATGGTAAAGAACTTAGGCCGACAAGGTTAGATATAGAAAAGGAACATGACGTAGAAGAAGATAGCTTAGGTCCAGTCATACTCGACGATGAAATAGAAAGAGAATTAAAGGAGATGAAAGCAAATAAGGCCGTGGGGGTGGACAACATCCCTGTGGAACTGTTGAAATGTTTGGGAAAATGTGGGAAGAAGGCCCTATATGGAATGATTCGTAGTATCTATGAAGAAGGAATCTGGCCGGAAGATTTTGTGAAATAAGTGTTAGTTCCTATTCGAAAAAGACAAAGTTTACATCATGCAAGGATTACAGAACACTAAGACTTCACTATCTTCCGGCGGATGTTGGCAGTGAATTCTTCTCGGGATTTCATCCGGGTAATCTCCTCCATCTCCATCGCTGCCGACGTTTCGATGAAATCCTTTTCCATGGTCCCATGGAAAAGGATTTCATCGAAACGTCGGCAGCGATGTAGTTGGAGGAGATTACCCGGATGAAATCCCGAGAAGAATTCACTGACAGAGCAAGAAGTTTGATATCTCACGCAGCTAAAGTTATTACCAGGATCATCAACAAAAGAATAGAGAGTAAGGCAAATGATTATTTAGGGGATGATCAGTTTGGGTTCAGGAAAGGAAGAGGTACGCGTGATGCCATTGCAGTAATGAGATCACTAATTGAGAGGAATATAAAATACAACGAGAACGTTTTTGCCTGTTTTGTAGATTTCGAAAAAGCGTTTGATAGAGTGAATTGGGAAAAAATAATGCGTGTATTGCAGAAAATAGGAATGGATTGGAGTGACAGGAGACTGATCCGCAACCTGTACATGTCTCAGACTGCTCAGGTGCGAGTGGGGAACGGAGAGTCCGGATGGGCAGTGTTAGGAAGAGGTGTAAGGCAGGGTTGCCCATTGTCACCCGTGCTGTTCAACGTATATGTGGAGGAAATGAGTAAAGAGGCATGGGAAGAACTGGAGGTGGGAATGAAAGTCGGAGTGGAATTCGTAAAGTCGGTTAGGTTTGCTGATGACCAAGCATTAGTTGCTCAGTCAGCCAAGGGGTTGCAAGCATTGTTGAGTGAATTGGAGGTTCAATGCGATAAATATGGGATGAGAATCAATATTAATAAAACAAAGGTTATGCGATTTTCCGGAGAGGAAAAGGCTAAGCTAAATATTAAAATAGGCGGGGAAAGAATAGAGCAGGTAGAGCAGTTTACATATCTCGGAAGTGTTTTGGACCAATACGGTCAAAGGGGTAGGGATGTAAGGAGAAGAATTGCGCTAGGCAAGGAGGCTTTCTCAAGGAGGAGGGAGTTGATGACGGGGACGTTGAGTAGAGATGTTAAGACAAGACTCGTAAAAACTCTGATATGGAGCGTAGCTATGTACGGCGCGGAAACGTGGTCGCTGAAGCAGGAAGATAGACGTAGATTGGAGGCTTTTGAAATGTGGGTGTGGAGAAGAATGGAGAAGGTGAAATGGACCGGAAGGAAAACAAATGAGGAAGTACTAGAAATGGTGGGGGAGGAGAGGGGTTTGTTGAGAGAAATCCTATGGAGGCAGGAAAAATGGATGAAAGGCGTATTGAGCGGTAGTGGAATGTTGAAGAGGGTAATAGAGGGGAGAATATTTGGCAAGCGATGAAAAGGCAGAAACAGGATTGGGATGCTGGACGGGAGGAAAGAAGTACACAGAGTTGAACTGGGACCTGATGTAAATTTGGTTGCTGGATTGGGTTTGGTTTGATATATAATATCAAATATAGCCTTATTTTGTGCTTTTGACACCAAGAGTTTTTGTTTGGCTCTGAATGAAGTGATCTCAGGAACGTTTTACGGAAAAGATTGTTTTAGTTTGGTAAATAGGAAGGATGTTGGGCTCATAATTTCTAAAGGAAGAGAAATTGTGGGAATATTCTAACCCCGGGAGTAAGTGGAAATTCATATAATTAATTCGAACAATTTCCTTCTTAAGCTTGTTAATAAAATCATGCTTTTTGGAAGGTCGGCGAAAAGTATTGCACGCATGCATGTCGAGTGCGAACTAAAACAAAGAGCAAGGTCGGGCGTAAAGCACATTAAAGTGCAATTCTTAAGTTTCAAAATCATGGATTTGTATTCCAACATAGTCACTGCTAAGCCTAGCTCATTTCTCCCAAAGTGTAACAAGGTTTTGCATTCAGTCACTGAAAAACTCTTCCAACTTTTCTCGAATCCAGGACTTGACAGCTGCCTTCACCTCATCGTCCGAGGTGTAATGATTACCATTGAGGTGTCTCTTGAGTTGAAGAAAAAAATAAAATCCTAAGGTGCAAGATCTGAGGAATAAGGAGGGTTTTGTTTGTTCTCGTCTGTGAGGCGAACCCATCTTGCACAGATTTTACGGTATCCAAATTGTTCAATAATGAAGCCGACACTTTGCGATACGCTTTTGAGTGATTCGCCGGTCATTTTGAATCAAATCTTCGACGAGTTTGCGACGTCAATCGTCTGTGGCAGTTATTGGACGTCCGCTGCGTGTTTAATCAACAATTACTTGGCTTTGCCAGGCTCGCGACCACGCAATGTAACTATTTATCTATTTACAGTGGACCTATCAACAGCATCGTCACCATAAACAGCCTTTAAACGACGATGAAACTCAGTAGAAGTCCCTTTTTCAGCAGTTCGAGCAATTCGATAACAGCACGCTGTTCAACTCGCGTTTACATAGTGGCACTAGAACACGTCTCCATTCTTCCGCTTCTCAAAATACACAGGATGAATGTAACGATCTCAAACCTGCGCATGCGTGTCGAGTGGTAACGTTACTTCTACATACCACCAGGGTTACTTTCGAAGGTAATTGTGTTTGTGGCCCGCAAGCCTGTGTGCATTAGTTTTCTGCCTACCCTTGCATCATTTTTTTTATTTTCTTTCTTTAAAGGGTGGGTAAGAAAATTTTTTCCGCCATCGCTTTTGGGTGCGAATGATATTCACACTTGGAATTTGTACCATTTCAGAATTTAAAAATTGGGACTCGCCATCAAACCAACTGGTGCAGAGTATGGGACAGCCCAGTCAAATCCTTCCTTCTCCAACATTACGCCTTCGTGCTCGTGAGCGCCAGTAAGCTTAAAGCATATGATCTTTCGACTTATCGGCGCGATCAATCGCAATAGATATAAACATATGATCTCTTTCAATGACTTTATGAATACTTTTATACTCGTAATTTGATTTTTGTCTAAATAAATAAAGCATTGAAGCTAAAAATTAAATATCTCTTGTTTTCAATGCGTTTCACAACAGTGTTCTCTTATCCTCTCCCGACGATTTTGAATTACGACACCATTGTGAATTATGTTAAAAATAAACGATTAATATAAATTATATAATTATGGATAAAGTTCTCTCATATATGTACACTATCAAACTTTTGAGTCGCGAACGCCAGATGAAATTCTTAAGGCACAAGGTCAAAGAACTTCAAAGCTTCAGAATTCCTCAGTCCATACATTCCCAGGCCGGACCATAACCACTAAACCTTCTCTATGTGTGGGTGAATAAATCTGGAATGTGGTCTTCGACCTCATAGGGAGGGCAATGGCAGCTCTGGGAGGGAATACTTTGTCGAAGTTTTTTCAGCTGAAGCCCTTCGCTTGTTGAGTGAGGACGTTGTCTGCCATCTTGTTTAGCACAATAATGATTAACTTCAGAGTAGGCTTCCGGATGCGTAACTATATGACCTTATTTCGTGGTTTTAGCGGAAAATTCCGAAATTATTAGCACGTGTACTTGTTCTTTTCCACCTTTCTAGATACCTGGAATATTTGTTGAAACGTGTTTTTTAACAACAGACGATGCACATGTTCAGATGGAAAATATTTTCTTTTAGCTCATCAATTAGGTTGGATTTGCCTGAAAAGAGGGAAGTTTTGTCTTTGACAGTGAGGCCCCACAGTATTTGAGCTAAAGACCCTCTATTTACCTGTTTTAATAAAAAAATAAATGACATCATCTCATGTAAACATTAAAAAACAGAAATCTTTGGAAAAGATACCGAAATGGTGAAACACGGAAATATTTTATTACCGAAAGAGAAAAACTCACGAATGTATTTAAAAATGCTTTTGAAATGTCTAAGTTTATAAGGAGAAAAAAAGTATCTAACGAATCTAAACATTTTAAACCTGTGCTGTCTCCGTTTTCAAAATTATTTGAAGCAATAATGTGTAAACATCTGGTGTATTTGAAGGATAAATAAATATACGTTATTGTTCAAGTTCGCAGATTAAGTTCACTAAATATGACGACACTGAACCTTCAACGCGAGAATTGTCCTGAGCGGATTCTGCGTAAATGGACTTGGTTAGGATTTTCACTCACACTTTGTGTATTTTAAGATTTAAAGCAACACTTTTGATTGCGTAGACCGCAAAATAAATGAAAAAATCAGTGGCCTATGGACGTTCGCGTAAAGCTAACGATCAGCTACTGATGCTTCCTGAATATTCGACCTCAGATTGAGTCCATCCGAATCCACTTCATGCGATAACAGTGAAGTGCCAGTTTAGATTTAGTTACCACATGATGTTCCGAAGGAGGACAACTACTGAGGGCTCTCTTGTTTATCTTATGCATTAATGACCTGACATCCGATGCAAGTAAACATTGGAGACATCTTAGGTTACGCTAACTACAAGTCATTTAATTGTAAGCAAGGAGGGTACTACTCTTTATCGTGGATTTAATGGGATGAGTATAATGACAAAGAAGTGTCAATCAATGAAAGTAATTAAACCAAATTCAATTCTATCGATTTAGCCCAAGGTAAAATTCCTCAATGAAAATACATGAAAATATAGCTTTTATTATTCGCGTGGGAACATTTTTGAACCCTCCTTTGAACATTGGTGAGTTTTTCATTAACAAGTATTAAATCATTGACTGTGCTTCAAGATTTTGTCTGTTCAATCTGAATAGAATTAGGTGCGTGAATGTCAAATACGAGCAAATATATGAATGAACATGATGTAGCCACGCCTGTGCATTATACATGTACATTTATATATGGATATATAGACAAGGGGAGGAAACTATCTCCTTGACTGGGATTTGAACCGGGGACCTTACACTTGGCGGACGTACGCTCCAGCCATAAAGCTACCGAGGATGATGTAATTTACACCGAACTCCGCGCAATGCGTTTAAAGATACAATTGGAAAAGTGGCGAATTCACCATGCTGGTCAAATAAGCATTCAAATACGCAAACCCGCCAAACGGCGAACACATTTATACCGACATAGAATGCAGAATGTCTGCCCTTCACTACACATTATGCTATGCTGTAAAAATATAAAAGATCGGTGTTAACATACATATAACATATGGGCATCGCAAACCATATTGGAATATCCAAGGAAAGTGTCGGCTTCATTATTGAACAATTGGGATACCGTAAAATCTGTGCACGATGGGTCCACCACGCCGTCTCACGAACGAGAACAGAGAAAACCCTCTTTATTCCCCCGATCTTGCGAATTTTATTTTTTCCTCGACTCAAGAGACACCTCACCTCAACTCATTACACCTCGGACGATGAGGTGAAGGCAAAAATTCGATTACAGCAGCACGCAGTTTGACTCGCGTTGGCATGGCAGCAATAGAACACCTCTCCACACTTCCGCTTCTCAAAATGCACACTGGATGAATGCGACGACCTCAAACTTACGCGAGAAAGGAAACGCTACTTCCACATAACACCAGGAGTAGTGCTTCTGAAGGTCATTTTGTTAGTGGTGTACAAGAGTGTGTGCATTAGTTTGCAGCCTAGCCTCGTATTTTTTAATAAAGTTGCCAATGATAACAATTGTCATAGAATAACTGTTCATGGGACTAAGATATATAATTTAGAACTGTATTCCGTAAACAACTTAACATGACGGATCTTAATTTTTCTATCAATTGCCTTGAGCGCCATCAAAACATTGAAATCTTTTCTGCATTCGAGACGAAAATACAAAAATACGTTTTGGCAAACTTTTCTCAAATTCTTTGAATGAATTATAAAATTTATAGCTGGTATACGCCACTTAACTGTTTTCTGTGAAGACAAAATTACCGACAGTGGGTCAGACAACCAAGAAAGAGCAGGCATTATTGAAAACTTGACAGGATCAATGCTAAATGTTTGACATGAGGATAAACCTTGAGAAAAAATTGCAATTAGATTCTTGAGAAGTACGAAAGCTAAGTTAAACACTAAGTAAGGAGGGAAAAGGCTTGAGGAGATTGAGAAGTTCATGTTTTAGCACTTAATTTTAGAGGAAGAGGGGAATGGAAGAAGTGGGGGAGTAAGGAAAAAATTACGGAAAGAGTTTTCACAATACGAAGAGGATTTATGACGAGTAAATTGAATGAATATGTGAGGAAAAGGTCGGTAAAGACTTTAGCATAGAACGTTGTGTTTTATAGATGTGAGACCTTGGGTAATGAGAGGGTGAGCGTAGATTGGTAGGGATACAGGGATGGAGGGAAATTGAGAAAATAATTTTGAAAGAGAGGAATCCAAACCCCCGAGTTTAGCGTGGGCGAAGAGAGGATTAGCTGGCGGAAATCCGAAAACGGCAGAGAAAGAAATGGATGGAGGAATTATTGAAAGGCGGTGGCGGTGGGTTGAAAAGGCTGTGATAGAAGGGAGAACATTGGGAAAGTGAGGTAGATTGTGAGGGCAGAGTTGAGGATCTTTCAGACACCACTAAGCTTCTCTCTCTCCTGGGTGAAACACAGATAATGGGAATATGTGGAAAAGATAACAAAAATTAGGATTAATTAGAAGAGTATTTGGCAAATGTGATGAAAAAGATCAAAGAGAGAAATGTTATCTTTCGCTAGTTAGGCCTCATTTACAGGTATAACGCAGAATGTGCTGTTATTACTATTTGGGATCCTCACACGAAGCTGGATTAATTGCCGAAAGCGTCCAGCGTGGATAGGAGTTAGATTTGTCATACGTTGATATTGATAAACTTGGTAGCGTATCCAAAATACTAGAGCATCAAGGATTAAATCACTCAATGGAGCGAAGGTTGCAGATTGAAGCTCTTTTTGCATATGCATTGGAAGGGCGTCTCTTTGTCTTTATCCATATCCAGTGATATTCTGAAAATGTATTATTATCCACATCGGACTACGGAGGAGTTGGGGTTTGCATGTGTGTGTTGGTTTTGAATGCGGTATTTCTTTTTTCCTTTTGGGTGGTGACCTAACACCCCCCGCCACACGCCCTTACGGCGGCTTGCGGGGTATTATGTAGATGTAGGAGAGATTATGCCTATAAAATCAGAGTGATTTTAGAGTGTAGAATAGATTTAAGATGCCATTTTCTCCCCGAGCAACTAGAGAATTGGATAACATTGCCCAGCCTCGGTAGGGGGAAAATATTCGGGTCAAAATCAGTTAGGTGTGCTATCCCTGCCACAGACTCTGGACGTGGCTTAGAGGGTACTATGAAACGCTAGAGAGAAGTTAACAAAAATGAAGAAAACAAAAGGAAGTACCAACAATACTCGGAAGTAATTAACCATCAGGGAAAGACCGAAAAACTACCTTTAAAACAATAGGAATACCTAGATTAATTGGTGTATAGAAATAACAGGTGTATCGATACCTGGTTTAAGAATACCATTTGAGGATAGCATTTATTCATCAGGAGAACCTAGGACATTAGGACCGTCGAGTGAAATATCGATTCGATATTCCTGATCGATCATTAGTGGAAAATAGCTGTTATTCCAGGCAACGATAATTAATTGCCCTCGCTTTGTGCGCGGCCTTACGATCACTACATTTTGGTGAAACTGAGCGGTGAAATAGGAGGATTTTTGTGGCAATTAGTAGGGAGGTGTTTTTACGTATGAATTTCATAATATCCAGCAAGTGAATGGGAAGTCTGTCAAAACCAAACACCTTCGTGAAAAGACGCCAAATGGTTTCCAAGCGTTACATTTTATCGAGACTAAAATAACCCTTCTTTTATTATGCGTCCCCTACATTTCCGTTACGCCTGTTTGAGGCCCCTTCCAACGCCCCCCTCCACCTACATTTGCCCCCTTCATTATCGCAGCCAGTAACACGTTCGTTCGCTGGGAGTCTGCCAAGGTCGACCTTCTCATTCAATTTCACACTCTGAGGTCAAGTGGCGTCCCTAATCAAGAATCGCTAGACAAATGAGCGGGTGATTCCGTCGCACCACGCCCCCCCCCTCCGTTCGTCCCCGCGAATAGAAGCCCTCCGAGTGGCAGAGGAGTTGAACGAATTCCGATCTAAGAGAATTTGCGATCCAGGCGAAGGGGTTGCTCTCAGCCCCCTTGCCCACCCCACCGACCAACACCGGAGCGGAATTGGAAAAATGGCGCGAAGGAAGGACAACAGGGTTAGGAAGGGAAAGGAAACCATTTGGAGGGAAACATTCGGAAAAGAAATAATTATCCCACCGAACGAAAGAGGGGTCCTATTCCCCCATGTTTCAATTACTAACACTGTAGCCATGCCTCCACAGAATGGAGGAAGGAATGGAAATAGTTGAATCTCGAAATGCGCTGACGGATCGTATGGTTTATTGGGAAAATATCGATGAGTGGTGTGCTTCATGCATGGCGTTATGATTGAGTGAATAGCGTACAAGCCATTTTTTGGTGGATCAGAAAGTTTATTGAGGACGAAAATTAGTCCATTGGCGTCAACATCTTGTTTTGTTACTCCCTCCATCATCCACTCTATCGCACTGGAGGCGAGCTATTTTTTCTGAGAAAAAATATGTTACATTTCACTCTGTTGAAGTTATCCGTTTGCAGAAAATTAAATTGAAAAGTCTTTTTATTACTGTATGAAGAATGCGAAAGTGATACAAGTAGTTCCTCGGTCAGCCTATCTGTTATCTTTCGGAAGCTAACTATTAGGACCCTTAGGACAATTTGTAATGAAAATCCTTTGTGCTGAAATAGATATACTGACTATATGTACATCTATCAGCAAATTGAAAACAGGAAGTGTACACAATTTCAATGCATAAGGCGGTAATTATGCAATTCATACCAATAAATCAATTGCGTCGAGTTTCGGAGCAATCGCGCCAGTTGTCTGCGGGTCGTTACAATGTGCGGATCGCTGTTAGATTAAACCCGTACTCGAGAATTGCGTCACGAAGCCACACGTTCTTTGGGGCTATAAAATTGGAGATAACATTTTGTACTACAATGCAACAAATTCAGAGTGTAAAAATCATTCGCCTTGACCGGGATTCGAACCCGGATCCCTCGATATCCATCCGAGTGCTTTTTAGGTCAGTTAAGCTACCGAGGCGCCCTCTTACAGACCGAAATTTTGGGGGTTTCAAAATAACAAAATGTTGTGACGAAATACCGTACACCCAATGTCACAGGCATTAGTAGTCGCGTTCGCGATGGGCCTCAGGACTGCCACGAGGTTGAAGCCAACACATTGAGACATCGTCGAATTGCAGGGCAATGCTCATTCAGCGGATGACTCCGTTGAATGTTACTGTCGAGGCATCACCAGCGATATCTCGGAGTGATATTTTTTGTTTTTTTGGGATAAATCGGGTTTGGGAGATGAAGGAGTGTCTCAAGGAATGGTCCATTATTCCATTGATACAAGAAATTCTGGGAGGGTAAAAAGTAGATTATTTTGATATTTTGGAAATTTTAGTGTGCCCGGGGGTGAACAAGGCAAATGTTGACCCGAAAATCACCCTACCGCGGTCGAACAATGTTATTCTGATCCCTTATCGTTTGTGGAAAATATGACATCTTAAATCTATCTGCTCTACATTTGATCTCCCTAAATTTACTGAAATGATCTCTCCTGCCGTAGTACGATGGGGGTAATAATACATTTTCAACATATCACTGCTAAAGAGATCTCCTTCCAATTCATTTCCAAGAGCTTCAATCTGTAATTCAACCTTCGGTTCATTTAGTGATTCCCAGTCTAAATGCTCTAACATTATGGATACGCTACTGAGTTTATCATAACAACGTTTCACAAATATCTAGCTCCTCTCCATTGCACGCGATCCTTTTGCCGATAAATCCAACTTCGTAGGGATCCCAGGAAGGTTGACGACGAGGAACGCCTGAACGTCCGTTAACGACACAGTGCGACGAAAATGGGCAAAAACAATTGACCTGCTCACTTTCGATCAGCACCTGTATGTCAAACTGTTAGCCGAAGAGTGTGGAATTCCCGAAAATACAGCACATGACATTCTTATAGAAGAGTCAGCCATGAGAGAGTGGAGGGGCAAGATGGCGCGAAAGAGGCTGTCGGAAGATCAGCAGGCAGCTCGCGCGACAATCTAGCGTGATCATTATGACCGCTATGAAAGCGACCTAAAGCCCCGATGTGGCCCCGAAGAACCTCGATTTGTTCCCAAGAATAAAAAGGAGCTGGAAAGGCAACCATTTTTGAACGCTGGATAACATCAAAGAAACAGTGACGAGGTGCCTGAACGAACTGTCATCGGTGTGTCGATCCACAAGGACGTGTTAATTATTCGAAGACGTTTAGTAGTTTGTACCTTCACCTGCAATATTTTTTTCTCCGATTCATTCCAATTATTTTCAGGAAAGCCTCTGTTAGATGACGTACGCGTAGTCCAATTGTTGATTCGGACGAGTTAAAGTTTAGAATTCTGCTCATCGAGGGGAGAGTGTATTACAAAAGACGTTGGAGTAATGGACGGAGATCAAGCCAGTCAACCACTTCGATTGAGGGGAAGTAACCACCCCCCCTCCCCTCACACGCCAAATAAACTCACCGTTTTTTCACAAAAGGATTACTGTTCGCGGATGTCTCGCAATCCTGCCAAGTGTTACCTCCTCTCATTCGCGAAATGGACTGAACTGGAAGTTTTTATGGAAAGTATCGATACTAATTTTTTCCTGTCATCTTGAAGTGCTGAATTTCAGAATTCTTGAAGCGTGAAGTGCTGAATTCCGACGGTTGTCGGTTGATCTCAGACATAGTATTATTGGCATTTATTAGACGGTGACAGTGAACACCATTATATCCCTGAAGTTTTGCTTCCTCAAAGGACACCACCATGGCGACATGGCCTACACGCGCAGTACCCTCAAAGGACCTTCCGTCCGCCAGGGACAGCCTTCCAGTCGTGGAAAAACCGAAGGGCAAAAGTGCGCGTCGACGCTCACAAAGGAAGCTTTGCACATACTTTGAAGAATGCTTAGGCTTTCTAGGAACGTCTAATGAAAAAATCAATTTTTTATTAGAAACTTTTCCGGATCATATTTATGGAAGCCATGTACGATACTGAGTCTGAATCAGAATATTCTGAACGGACTGTTTATATCTACGCTCGGGTTTTGCAGGGAAATGTGACTCGAGCGTCTTCGAACTCATTAATTTCCATTAAATTAAGGTAAATTATTAATTTGATTTCTATTCTTACCGGCTGTAAAAATGGTAAAATCATGGTAAAGAGTTTTCAGGGAACTTATGCTGTTCTGATGAACTTGTGATATTGGTTAATAAAACTTAAATTGACATATTTTCAACTACAATAGAAGCCATAATAAATTCAAAGTTCACAAAATACTTCCAAAGTGTAGGTCAGCGTGTTGGTCTCTAAAATCTCCTTTGCCAAATTATTTAGCTTTAAATGAAGTGACGGCCAGTGCAACCAATAGTTCATTGTACACAATTCCGGCAAATCCGGCAAGTACGTAAACTGTTCTGCCTGCTCTGTTTTGTCCCCTCCTACTTTGACGTTTGACTTATCCTTTCCCTTTCTGGAAAATCACTTTACCTTTGCTGTATTTGTATCGATTCCCGTCCCACATCTATCGCACTGGACCTCCAATTCACTCAATAAGGCTTGCAACCTATACGCTGACTGACGCACTAGAGCTTGATAATTTAAATTATTTACATACATATATATTTAAATACATACTATCTGTTGCTATGACCTTAATTTAGGAAAAGTTAGTCATAGATGATGTGTGCCTGGTTTGAACCATCAGCTGACACACACCGTGTCCGTGGCATACAGGGTACCATGTGCATGTAGAATTCGCGCGATGGAGGTTAGCTGGTTCTTATATTTTATGTCAGGATATGTTTCTTGTATTACTGTACATTTTAAACAGGTTCATTAGTTTCAAAATATACTGGTATTCGTTGCATCGGTATATTATGTGTATGCCTATCATGTTCCGATATATCAATAATCAAATTTGCATCAATTTCCGATATAGCGGCATAGTTTTACGGGTATATTGGTTTTCGATATACCAACATCGTATAAAAACCCATATCAGTTCCCAATATAATGGTATACATGTGTTTTGAACAGATATATCAGTTTCAGAAGGGTGGTATTTTAAATATATCTTCATCCGATAAACCAGTTTCTCGGTCAACGGATACGACCGTTTCCCGGAGGCTGAGGTGCGGTGGGGCACGGCGCCCGGAGGGGTGGGTGGCGCCTCACCTGGTCCCGGGAAGTGCCTGACCGCCGACTTGAGCACGAACTTGAGGCGGTGCGAAGGAGGGGAGGAGGCGTGGTACATGGCCGCCCACAGGAAGTTCCAGTCGAGGCGAGTGCGGTGGTTCATGAGGACTATTGACCTCTCCGAAGACAGGATGGGGTCACCGGAGAGGCTGACCCTCGTGCCGAACAGGAGCTCCATCAGCGCCTGTGTCGAGAGGGAAGGCCAGGGGGAGTATTAATGCCGGCCAGGGGAGCCAAACGCAGGTGGATCGAGGAGATCCAGGGGCAATCGGTGCCAGTCCCTGGGACAGCGGGTGTATTGGCACGACGTCATCAATTACAAGAGAATTGGGGTGTGGATTGAGCTGGGAGATGAAAGAATTCCCTCAATATAGAGTATAGACTCCCTCAATTCCTTCATCTTCCAACTCAATGATTCCTCGTCACTTTCTTTCACCTCCACCATCTCATTCCCGTAGGTCACCTTCCTCGACGACAATATTTCCCGGTTCAATAACAAATTTCTGACCTCGATTCACGCTAAACCTACTAACAAACAACAAAACCTTCATTTTAATAGTTTCCAACCCTATCATACCTAACGCTCTCTCCCTTACTCCCTCCCTATCCGCGGCAAACGTATTTTCAACCATTCCGAATCCCTCAACAAGTACCGCAACAAATACCTCAACAACCTTCATCACTCCCTCCTCCTACGAGGATACCCAGATACTCTCCTCAAAAATATCCTCAAACATTCCAACACCCTCATACCTCCCTCAACCACAGACTCCCACCCTCTTTCAATGTGTACCACCTACTTCCCTGGCATTCAGTCCCTTAAATTCATCCTCAAAGACCTGTAACCCATCCACAACTTTTCGTCCAACCTTCTTCCCAAATGCCACTGTGCCACCTTCAAACGACCCACCAACATATCAGATCTCCTTAAATCCACTAAGCCTCTTTCCGAATCCCCTTCCGCCTCTCTCCATCTCACCTTTAATCTCTCTCCCGCCCTTCCCCCACTGCTGAAAATCCAAGAATGTCGCCTGTCTTCTGACAATTGAGCAAACTCTGCCCGGCCTTGTACATAGGCTAATGCTCTACATCACTGAACCCCCAGATAAATAGTCATCGCGCCTCCTACAATCCCTCTTTCCCGTCTGCGGGTCTCTCCATCCCAAAACATGCCTCCCACCACAACATCCCCTTCAACTAGTGTTACATTGTTGCCATTCTGGCGTCCCTTCCCCCATTTGATAACACTATACAATTAAAAAAGATTGAAATGGCATGTATATGGCTTTGCAAAGACTATCAGCACCCGGGACTCAATGTCGTTCACTAATAAGAATGGGCTGAAGTGGAAAGGTTGGAATTGATTCGTATCGGAGAGAAAGATACTTCGTTCATCCGCATGCATTTTGTTGTTCGTGTCCTGGTTTTTGACTTGCTAGGTCCTGATGACGACATTGCAAGATGACACCTGAGTCTTGGATGTTGAAGCATATGTGGTTAAACGAATTGTTTTCTTTTCTGGTGATAAATTAAATCCATATCCTCCCTCTCACTCCTATCCTATCTCCGCTCCCCTCAGGCTTCGCTTTCCCCTTCCTTAACCCCTTTCTTTCACCCCTCCCCGACCACCATTCTCCCCTTCCTCCGTCTCCTGCTTTCTCTCTCTTGATTACCTCACTTCCCCTATACCAGCAGGCATTACTACTGTATTTTCAGATGAAGTTGGAGCTCAATTCCGTCGAAACTATTAAGAAATAATGCGCGAGTGGTATTTTTATGTGTTCTTATATTATTTGTTGCTGTCCAAGTTTAATGTAATAAATATATATATTATTATTAGGTAATCTACCGGTTAAGGTAGGTTTTTGGATAGACACAACTATCAAATAAATAATTTGTAACTCCAAACAAAACCCAATCTAGCAACCTAATTTCTTCATCTCTGTGTACTTCTTTCCTCCCTTCATCCCGTCCAACATCCCTATCCTGTTCCTGCCTTTTCCTCGTTTGCCTAATATTCTCCCCTCTATTACCTTCTTCAACATCCCTTTACCGCTCAATACGCCTTTCATCCATTTTTCCTACCTCCATAGGATTTCTCTCAACAAACTCCTCTCCTCACCCACCATCTCCAGTACTTCCTCATTTGTTTTCCTTTCGGTCCATTTCACCTTCTCCAAACCCAAATTTCGAAAGCCTCCGATCTACGTCAATCCTCCTGCTACAGCGACCACGTTTCCGCGCCGTACATATAGCTACGCACCATATCACAGTTTTTACGAATCGTTTGTTAACCTCCCTACTCAACGTCCCCGTCATCAACTCCCTCTTCCTTGAGAAAGCCTCCTTTCCTTGCGCAATTCTTCTCCTTACGTCCCTACCACTTTGCCCGTATTGGTCCAAAACACTTCCGAGATATGTAAACTGTTCTACCTGCTCTATTCTTTCCCCGCATATTTTAATATTTAGCTTAGCCTTTTTCTTTCTGGAAAATCGCATAACCTTTGTATTATTAATATTGATTCTCATCCTCGTATCCTTTTCCCCTTCTCCATTCTGCTCCACTATCACATTTGAAAAGCCTTTAATCCTCCTGCTTCAGCGACCACGTTTCCACGCCGTACATAGCTATTGAGCTTCATATCAAAGTTTTCACGAGTCTTTTCTTAAGGATACTCGATACTCAACGTCCCGGTCATCAACTCCTTCCTCCTAGAGGAAAGCCTCCTTGCCTACTACACTTCTTCTCCTAGAAAAATCTATATATGATATATATATATATATATATATATATATATATATATATATATATATATATAGATGATGCGGAAGTACTCACGAGAGAAATATAACACGAAAAGGACACTCACACTGTAGATGATTTAAGCTTTCGGCCTACTCCGAGGCCTTCTTCAGGTCAGTCTGACCTGAAGAAGGCCTCGGAGTAGGCCGAAAGCTTATATCATCTACAGTGTGAGTGTCCTTTTACGTGTTATCTGTTTTATTCTGTGTTCTATTGTGCCGTCCAAAAGTTATATATATATATATATATATTTATTTGTTTATTTATATATATATATATATACAGGGTTCGCCCGGAAAATAGGTTTATGATGCTCCTTGTCTTTTTTGACAAAAGGGCAGTCGTCCACTACGAATTTGTACCTGAACGACAAACTGTAAATGCTGCATTTTACGTCCAAGTGCTCGACAGGCTTCGAAAACGAGTCGCCCGCGTCCGGCCAGCGATCAAAAACATCTGGCGGCTGCTTCACGACAATGCGCCGTCTCACACCGCGCTTGTCGTGTCGGACTTCTTGGCCAAGCACGGCGTGGCAACGCTGCCGCACCCGCCCTACAGCCCGGACTTGGCACCACCGGACTTCTTTCTGTTCCCGAAGATAAAGAGGAGTTTGAAAGGAACGCGATACGGGACTTTGGCGACGCACAAACTCACAAACACACGGATACAAAACAATCAACGAACAGAAAAATAACGGAAGGACTCTCAAAGTTTGTTGGCACACACATTGACGTTTCGACGGTCCTGTCATCAGAATGGCGTTGTCGGGGAAGAGCGGAGAGGACATGTGCAGGAGAAGGGTGAAGAGAGGAGAGGTAAGGGACCAATAGGAAGCGGACAAGGTGAGGGACGGGAAATGTAGGTAGGAATGGATGAAATCAGTGGGCTTGGTTCAGCCCGGGGGGTTTAAATGTGAGGTTATGGAAGGTTTACAGAGGAAGGGTGAAATTTGTGTGCTATACAGCAAGGTTCAATCACTACCGGGATGTAAAAAGGCAAGATCTGTGCTAACAGTGAAAGGTAAGTGGGGTAAGATAATAGTTGAGCCAGAAAAAATCCAAGAGAGATGGAAGGAATATATAAAAATCTTGTGTGGCAGAGAACATAGGCCGACAAGGCTAGACATAGAAAAGGAAAATGACGTAGAAGAAGATAGCTTAGGTCCAAGCATACTTGACGATGATATAGAAAGGGCATTAAGGGATATGAAAGCAAATAAGGCCGTGGGGGTAGACAACATTCTTGTGGAACTGTTGAAATTTTAGGAAAATGTGGGTAGAAGACTATATGGACTGAATCGTAGTATCTATGAGGAAGGAATCTGGCGGGAAGATTTTGTGAGATCGGTGTTAGTTCCTATTACGAAAAAGATAAAGGCTACATCATGCGAGGATTACAGAACAATAAATTTGACATCCCACGCAGCTTAAGTTATGCTAAGGATCATCAACAAAAGGATAGAGAGTAAGGAAAATGATTACTTAGGGGATGATCAGTTTGGGTTTAGGAAAGGAAGAGGTACGCGGAATGCCCTTGCAGTAATGAGATCAATATTCGAGAGGAATATAGAATACAATCAGGACGTATTTTCCTGTTTCGTAGATTTCGAAAAAGCGTTTAATAGATTGAATTGGGAAAAATTAATGCGTGTATTGCAGAAAATAGAAATGGTTTGGAGGGACAGGAGACTGATCCGCAACCAGTACATGTCTCAGACTGCTCAGGTGCGAGTTGGGAACGGAGAGTCCGGATGGGCAGTGTTAGGAAGAGGTGTAAGACAGGGTTGCCCATTGTCACCGGTGCTGTTCAACGTATATGTGGAGGAAATGATTAAAGAGGCATGGGAAAACTGTAGGTAGGAATGAAAGTCGGAGGGGAATTCGTAAAATCGGTTAGGTTTGATGATGACCAAGGATTAGTTGCTCTGTCAGCCAAGGGGTTGCAAGCATTGTTGAGTGAATTGGAGGTTCAGAGCGATAGATATGGGATGAGAATCAATATTAATAAAACAAAGGTCATGCGATTTTCCAGAAAGAAAAAGGCTAAGATAAACATCAAAATAGGAGGGGAAAAATAGAGCAGATAGAATGGTTTACGAATCTCGGAAGTGTTTTGGACCAACATGGTCAAAGTGGTAGGGACGTAAGGAGAAGAATTGCGCTAGGCAAGGAGGCTTTCTCAAGGAGGAGGGAGTTGATGACGGGGACGTTGAGTAGGGAGGTTAAGGCAAGACACTTCAAGTTACCTTGATCTGTAGATTACCTAATAATATATATATATATATATCTGTATATATTTATATTTTTTAAATGTTTAATTTTTTAAGAGATATTTATTTTTAATGTAAATGGATTAACTAGTCTGGAATGATATGATTTATTTAGATATGATTTACGCATGTTAAAGATAGCATACTTATATATACATATATTTAGTCGTGTATATTTATATTTCTGTGTAGGGCTGGAATAATTTCACGTGAATCTAACTGCTGAGATGGAGACGGCGTGTGGTAGTCTCTTTCCCTCACCTGTGGTCTAGACCTCCAGCCGGGGGGCTGGGTGGGCCGGGAATTGAGGGGGCAGGGAAAGGGGACCCAACGAATGTGTGGGGGTGAGCTCGCGGCTGCCAAAATAGGAACAGAGAGGCGGTTGATATATATGTGGCGAAAAGCTGAATTTAAATCCGACGACGTCAGAGCATATTCTGCCACTCTCTCTTGCCGACAATGGAATCTCCGGAAAGCGACTGAATGTGCGTGGCACTGTTATTCTTAAAAAAAGATACCGGACGTTAAAAACATGCTTAGGCGTTTAAAAACGTGTCTGAAAATGGGGGACACGTGTATACATTGGTCAGTGTGTCTCCCTGCCTCTCTTGGTAATAGTCGAGTATCGCTGAAGACAGGAAAAGAATTTCTCGAAACAAAATCGTAGCTATGGGCGTTTCTGATATTTCTCTGGACGGTTTACGTGAGATTAGGAAATATAGTATATACAGGAATAAGACCTCAGGAACTAAAACTCAATCGACACGGCGGAAGGGATTGAACGGATCGCCCTTCGCTTTTGTACCCTTCGATGAATACCACCGTCCTTTTTCTCAATACGAGTTTTTGTCGATTGAAGAATACTTTTCATTTTCACAATTACTTAAATGAAAAATTCGCCTACCCCCTAAACGAGGAATTTTTTAAAAATTAAGTAGCGCTGTCAACTTTCCCGACGGAGAGAAGGAACGAAGCCGAAAAGTCGGAATACGCGTTAGCTTTTAATGTAAGTTTTTCTGTTTGTCTTTGGTGCTATCGTGATATATGTAAGTATATATTCATATACGAGTATACATATATACTTAACCCTCCCATGAACTACAACCTTGATGTGGTGGAAGGGCTTGTGCGTTCCGATGACCCCTAGAGCTGTGCTGGCGGGAGTACTAATAATTGTTCCTGGTAGGGTCACCCACGCCAGATAGGTCAGGAAAGTTAGAAGCCAAATGAAAGGTAGTCCACGCAGAGTCTGTTCCTCAGTGAGGCGGCTGCAAAAGCGTCTGACCCCAGTGGGGCGGCCATTAAGTGATGGTGTCACGTTAAAAAAAACTGTTGAGGAAGGCAACGGAAAACCACCTCAATTATTATTCCCAAGAAAGTAATTATGGGCACAATAGAGAATATGAGTCCTGGCAACTACGGGACTCGGCCCCATCGGTCGTGTGTCGTGCCCGGCAGCGGTGGAGGCAAGGCTTCCGCGGTCCTCATCCCACGTAACCCTTGCAGGGGAGAAATAACAGCAGCAGGAGAGAAGACGCAGAAGAGGAGGTAAGTAGTTAGAATAGGAACATGGAACGTCAGGACAATGTTGAGGACAGGAAAATTAGAAAATATTAAGCGAGAGATGGAAAGAGGTAATATAGATGTTTTAGGTTTATGCGAGGTGAGATGGAAGGATAGCGGGGATTACTGGAGTGGCAATTATAGAGTGATATACAGCGGCGGGGACGAGAGCCAACGAGGGGTTGCCGTAATATTAAATAATGGGGTAGGAAGAAGCGTAGTCAACATAGAGCAAGCAACGGATAGAATATTACTCGTGGAGATTAAAGCAGAACCGACGAACTTGGTCATTGCTCAGCTATACATGCCACCGAGCAACAATAAGGAGGAAGAAGTCGATAGGATGTACGATGAGTTAGAGGATATAATCGCGAGTGTTCCTGCAGGGAAACATTTGATAGTGATGGGAGAATGAATACGACGGAAGGCGAAGGAAGAGATGGTTATGAGGTGGGGGACTACTTTTTGGCACGAAGAAGGAACGCAGTGAGAAAGCAATTGAGTTCTGCAGGAGACAGGGGTTAGTCATCACCAACACATGGTTTAGAAACAACAAAAGGCGTAGGTATACATGGGAAATGCCAGGTGACTCAGAAAGGTATCAGACTATATCATGGTTAGGCATAGGGTTAGGAACAGGGATTTTAGGCATTCGTGGTTTGGTGGGGGTGGCATATTTAGGGAATTTGGGGGGTGGGGTGGAGAGAGAGAGAAACCCGGCGCCGCCGCTAATCTAGTACTCTTGATGCAAGGCGCCAAGTGGTCATTCAATTTGACGTCCCATCCGACGGACGGCGTACTCTAGTTGAGATACTCTCTCCACATATGGCAACACAGTTATGAATCGTAATACCACTGAAAAATTCTGCCACTATCGGGATTCAAACCCGGCACCTCTGGGTGGGAAAACGGTAAATTAGCCATCGCAAGAGCCCCTTCCCCTTTATTGTTAACTTTTGTGTGTGGGGGATCTGGGTGGTGCCATGGCTAACGTATTGGCATCCCAAACAGAGGATCTGGGTTCGAATCCCGAGTGCGGGAGATATTTTTTCGTGATATCTCGATCTTGACTTGAAGTGTTTTGTGGTGACGTTTGAGCGTTGTCCGTCGGATGGGACTCCTAGGTGGCTTCCGTCAATAAGACTATGTCAGGTCCGACGCCGGGTTTCTCTTCTCACCCTTCCCTCTTTCCAATCCATCCCTAATGGCGCAAACGACCTCCGCTGTCGGTCGCCTCCCCTTAATACCTGTAGCTACTAACACTTTTTGTGTGTGTTTACATTCAAACAAGAAAACCCACCAAATGTCTTTTGTATCTGTTCCTATCGCGTTTCCTTATACAATATGATTGAATACATACGTGTATATAGATACCATAACCACAGTAATCAATCCTAATCCTGAAATCGGCAATCAGTTTGGTTGTGATGGTAGAGCTCACCCATGCACTAAGCCCAACGGCGTGTGAATATTCAGACATGAGGGTAGGGGGGCCAGTTCCTTAATACACTGTGCCGGTTATAGTTTCTCAGATCTGGTACCCGAAAAATCACATATCTTGGGTGGAGCTGTAGGTGCCCAGAGAGGCTTGTCCAGGAATCGAACCCGGGTCCTACGGTCAGTAGTCCAACACTCTACCCCCTAGACTACCGCGACCCACGCGTGTATGTATATGTCAGTAATTAATCAATGATAGTATATATATATATTTATAAAATTTATATATTTTTATAAAAATATATATATATATATTTATAAATAACGGTAAAATAAACGGTAGGTTACCTAATAATATATATATATATATATATATATATATATATATATATATATATATATATATATATATATATATTATTATTAGGTAATCTACCGTTTAAGGTAGGTTTTTGGATGGACACAACTATCAAATAAACATTTTGTTACTCCCCACCTAGCAAACTAATCTATATCAGGTCCCTCTTCATCTCGGTGTACTTCTTTCCTTCCTTCATCCCGTCCAACATCCCTATCCTGTTCCTGCCCTTACCTCGCTTGCCCAACATTCTCCCCTCTATTACCATCTTCAACATTCCACTACCGCTCAATACGCCTTTCATCCATTTTTCCTGCCTCCATAGGATTTCTCTCAACAAACCCCTCTCCTCACCCACCATCTCCAGTACTTCCTCATTGGTCTTCCTTTCGGTCCATTTCACCTTCTCCATTCTTCTCCACACCCACATTTCAAAAGCCTCCAATCTACGTCTATCCTCCTGCTTCAGTGACCACGTTTCCGCGCCGTACATAGCTACGCTCCATATCAGAGTTTTTACGAGTGTTGTCTTAACATCCCTACTCAACGCCCCCGTCATCAACTCCCTCCTCCTTGAGAAAGCCTCCTTGCCTAGCGCAATTCTTCTCCTTACGTCCCTACCACTTTGACCGTATTGGTCCAAAACACTTCCGAGATATGTAAACTGCCCAACTCCTCTATTCTTTCCCCGCCTATTTTAATATTTAGCTTGGCCTTTTTCTTTCTGGAAAATCGCATAACCTTTGTTTTATTAATATTGATTCTCATCCCATATTTATCGCACTGAACCTCTAATTCACTCAACAATGCTTGCAACCCCAGTCAGCCAAGGGATCAATATCAACAAAACAAAGGTTATGCGATTTTCCAGAAAGAAAAAGGCTAAGCTAAATATTAAAATAGGCGGGGAAAGAATAGAGCAGGTAGATCAGTTAACATATCTCGGAATTGTTTTGGACCAACGCGGTCAAAGTGGTAGGGACGTAAGGAGAAGAATTGCGCTAGGCAAGGAGGCTTTCTCAAGGAGGGAGTTGATGACGGGGACGTTGAGTAGGGATGTTAAGACAACACTCGTAAAAACTCTGATATGGAGCGTAGCTATGTACGGCGCGGAATCGTGGTCACTATATATATATATATATAAACTTGGAAAAGACGCTCTCCGGCGACGCACAAACACACAAACACTTTTTTTGTGTTAGTGTTTGTGTGTTTATATATATATATATATATATATATATATATATATATATATATATATATATGTGTGTGTGTGCCATTAATCTGCATTTTTATAACGCGTTCTTTTAATTTGTACTTTTTTTAGATGCACCGAACAAGCATTTTTAAAATTTGGATAGCAATTTTTACGTAAATCTATACAAGAGGATTCCTTAAATGCCCGGAGCCAAGAAAACAGACATTTTTTGAAGACCTAACTGGATCTTCAAAATTAGTATATGTGCAGCTATTACCCAGGATGTATGCATAAGTTTGAAGGGTATGAGCGACACGTGTTGTTAAGTAACCTTCTCCTCTATTGCCCCTGTCTCTCCCCTCCTGTCAGCGACATCTGAGCACCCTTCCTGTTGTACGTACTTGGGATTTCAGCATATCAGAGCACCCCTTGATAAAGTTTGAATCTCAATATTTGGAGGAAAGAGATAAAAATAAATTAAGTCAAAGGAAATGTATAATACACATAAAGTATGGATTCGTGTACGTATCGATTGGCGGGAAAGTTAAACCATAATGGAGGGGTTGCTTTGACAACTCGAGCGTAAATGAAGATCGCATATCGATTAAAATATCGACTTTTAAATGCCAGTTTGCAACAATGAGGGCAGGGCAAGGGGGTTTGATGCGTTGATTAAGTCCGCGCGAGCGTCATGAAATATTGTTGACATGGACCAAAGCATTTATTGCTATTGTTAAATTTCCATTGCATGCGAAGGTAACACTGAGTCATTTGACGAAGATCTTCACAGTGCCTAAAACCGAACTAAAGGGAGCTGGACGGATATGAAGGACTTGAGACCACAGCTCCTGTGTTAAGAGGGCGGGGAGACTTGGTGACCCGGAGCAACGGGTGAGGCCAGGAGTGGTGCCACAGCAAGGGCCAGGGCTTGGTGCCCTGGGAGAGGCGACCGCTGAGGGACACTCTTTGCCACATATCCATATCCGGCGCTGGCCTATGCGCAAGAGGACTCACGTGGGCACTAAGGATGTCCGTTGAGGGACGTTCAGGGCCTTCGTCGGAAAGTGGGGCATCTATCAAATGAAGGACAACGTAAGCACAGAACAAAGTATTGCAGGAGTAGCAAACCTGGTGAAATATCTTTCGAATTATTTGGCGATGCAAAAAGGAATATGCACACGACACATTATTTTGCGTGGTGCACGTTGCATTTATATTTTCTGTGAGCAATATTAATGCAAAAACCATAATATTGAATGTGATGTTGTATTTTCAACTCCCATTTTCTTACGCGATCATTGTTGCGGCTTTAAGACTGATTAAGATGATGGACTTTTAGTCTGCCACGTCATGTCTTTGTATCTCAATTACACGATTGCATAGTTTATAAAACTCGTGTGAAATATGAAATTTGGCATTATCATTGCATCCAACTAATAGCAAACTCTGGAACGCAGTCTTCCTCCAGCCACAGGCACGAGCGATGACTTGCAGGGTACTAAAATAAATAAATAAAATGGTTCAGACACCTGGCCATGAAGGCCGGAGGATAAGTGTAGGACGGATGGAGAATTGAGCGTGGGGAGGCAATGAAGTGGACGGGAATAAAAACAATAAGTGGAGTTGTAGAGAGGGGAAGAGGGAGGGAGCCGTTGCTTGAAATCCAAATAAGTGAATGAGGGTGAGAGACAATGGCCTAATGATGACGGCAGTGGAGGGTGCTGGGAAATCAAGGCGGAGGGAGGAATGGAGTAAAGGCGAAATATCGAAATGAGTTGATGGAGGCAGCGATTATGCGAAGGAAAGCAATTGTAACATGTGTCCATCTTTGGGTTCCCTTCACACACACGTCGCTGAGCGCTATTGGAAAGTCTGTGGGATTGATACATACAAAGGATGGAGGTCAACGTAAACGAAACAGAGGAGTCCCGGTCAAGGTGAATGATTGTCACACTTTGAAATTGATGCACAGGTTTACGGTAAAGATAAATGCTAAATTGAACGTTAAAATGGAAGGGCAAAAACTTGAGTAGGTGAAGGAAGTTTCCTATTTTCAAAGTTTTTTGAAACATTATAATAGCAGTAGATTCATGAAATAAGAATTGGCCAAGGAAAAGAGGACTTCGCAAGAAGGAAGGAATAGATGACAGTGGCATTGAGTAAGGATATTAAGAAAGTATTAGGGCAGAATTTCATATGGGGCATAGTAATGTACAATGTAAGAACATGATCATTTGTAGCAGGTTGATAGACGCAGCTTTTGAGAGATATGGGTGTGGGAAAAGATGGCGAATGTGAAATGGATAGAAAGGAAAACAAATGAGGAAGCACTAGGGATGGTGAAAGGAGAGGAGAAGGGATTGCAGGGAGAAATTATACGGAAATGAGAAAGGTAAATTCAGGGAGTTTTGATTACTTTATTTTTTAGTACTCTCAAGCCACCTCTAAGGTGTGTGGTGGGGGGTGACTACACACCAGAATCATTTTGACAAGAATATTTTAAACCCTACCGAGGTCAGATAATTCTACTCAATTCCCTTATCGATCGTGGGAAAAATTACATTTTAGATCTCTCTATTCCACATTTGATCTCTCTAATCTTATTGCCATGATCTCTCCTACCGTAGTACCATTGGGGCAATAATCCATTTTCAACAAAATCGCTGCTAAAGAGACGTCCTTCCAATTTATATGCAAGAAATTTAATCTGTAATTTAACATTCACTCTATTAAGTGATTCCCAGCCTAGCTCCTCTAATATTTTGGATGCGCTAATTAGAATATCATAAAAAAGTTTTTAAAATCTAGCCCTCTACAAGATGAAATTGGCTTTGTGATGTTTGAAGACTGTAATAGAGGGGAGAAAGTTAGACCAACGAAGAAGGGGCTGGAACAGGATGTTGGGGGATAGGGATGTTGGACGGGATGAAGGAAGAACACAAAGACGAAGATGGACTAAGTTTTAGAGCAGGATGTCGTGTTTTATTGTGGGAGGCATGAAAATGTAGATGTTCTAAGTATGTTACCGTTTAAAAACTACCCTCAATGGCAGACAGCCAGATAATCATAAAAGTAATATGCAATATGCGGTTAAGGATATTGTCTAAGGACTACTTTATTCATGGCTCAGCAAAATAAAATAATGTAGTTTTAAGAATCTTCAGAATTCTACCCTAAGACGATCTAATAATATTAATAAAATAAACACAACGAATTTTCTGTAAGACTTATTTAAGACGATAAATTGTTGAATTTTGAACGGAAATAGCGGCGAATGGAAGTTGCTCAGGAGTCACCAAATGAACCAAACGACGATGCAGCATTACTGAAACGTGTTATTATAACAGGTGAGTAAACATGGGTTTATGGATACGACGTTGAAACAAAGGCTCAATCATCCCAGTGGAGGCATTCTGGCTCGCGAAGCCCAAAAAAGGCTCGACAAGTGCGGTTGAACGTGAAGGTTATGCTCAGGGTGTTCTTCGATTTTAATGGCGTAGTGCATCATGAATTCCTGCCCCCAGGTCAAACGGTCAATAAGAAGTACTACCTACAAGTTCAACGCCGTTTGCGTGAAGCAATCCGAAAAAAACGCCCGGATCTGGGGAAAAACAATTCATGGCTTTTGCACCACGATAATGCACCAGCTCACACTTCATTGCTTGTTCTTGAATTTTTGACCAAAAACAATACTGTAACGATGCCCCAGCCTCCATATTTGCCAGATATGGCTCCGTGTGACTTTTTCCAATTTCCAAAAATTAAGAGAACCTTGAAGGGCCGTCGTTTTACAGCCGTAGATGACATTAAAAGCGCATCGCTGAAAGAACTAAAGACTATCTCAAAGATCGAGTTTGAGAAGTGGTTCGGGGATTGGAAGAAGCGCTGACACAAGTGCATAATCTCCTCGTACTCTGAAGGTGAGAACATCAATTCTTAAGAATAAATAAATATTATTGTCCGAAAAATTAAAATTCTCATTATTATTTGAACACATCTCGTATACTGCGTTCGTACTTCCAGCTGTAGAGGAAAAAACTACACAGTCCGAATCAACACCGTTGAACTCCAAATCTTTATCCTTCCTTTGGCGTCTGGAATCGATACAGGATCTTTCATGACGTGAAAATATCTCTTTTTCATAATTAAATGTCTCATAAATAACTCACTTGGATACAGAAGTCTTGAAATGTTATAGAATACCTTCACTCTTTAGGAACCGAACTGCCTGAGCAAACTGACAAATGACTCATACACATGACACATGTTGGATATCCCGTCTGAGGTACAGAATCAAACAAATGAAAAAGAGGAAATTACAAATGTTTACCAAAACACTGTCAGTGAAAGGATTCTATAGTGGTGTCTTCTAGTGGTCATCGGAACGCACAAGCCCTTCCATCACGTCAAGGTTGTAGTCCATGCGAGGGAATTTTTATAAATGAATAAATATATATACATACTTAGTTATACATATATATACATCTACATCTACATAAGTACCCTGCGAGCCACCAAAAAGGTGTGTGGCAGGGGGTGTAGCACCATGAGGGAAGGGTAAGGGTTGAGGGGGTTGGGAGTTAGGTGAGGAAAGGTGGGGGGAACCTGTAGGAAAAAAAATATATATATATACACATACATATATATGCATACATACATACACACATGTATACACATCCTCGCGAAGTCCCTAACCTGTACGTTAATACTTATTGCAATGAACTAAGTCCTGGGGAATTTCGACTACGAGCATTCTGGTCCCTTATCGTTCTTGGAAAAAATGACATTTTAAACCTGTCAGTCTTGCAGTCTATCTCTCTAGTCTTATATTCGTGATCCCTTCGACCGTAATACGTTGGGGTTCGTATTATATCCTTGATGTCATCGGAAAAGGGCCCATCTTTAAATGTTTATAATAAGTTTAATCTATATTGGAAACGCCGCTGTGTAAGAGAATCCCAACCTAAATTGTCTAGCAAAGTGGATACGCTGCTGAGTTGGTCATAACAATGTTTGACAAATCTAGCCCCCTCCGCTGAACTCGATCTAATTCCGAAACCAAATTTATGTTATGAGGATCCCATATACTGGCAGCATACTCTAGGTGGGGCCTGACCAAGGCAAGGAAACATCGTTCTTTCACCTTTTCGTCGCATTTACCTAGCACTCTTTTCACAAATCCCAATTTTTTATTAGCACGACCGCATATTTCTCGTATGTGTTTTCCCCAGGACAGATCGTGAGTAATTGTTACACCCAAGTATTTAAAGGAACCTACCCTCTCGATATTGGTTTGTTTCACTTTGTAACTATAAGGGAGGGAATTACTCTTTTCCCAAAAATGTATTACTACGCATTTTTTAAAATTCAATTCCAATTGCCATGTATCGCACCAATTTTGAATTGCATCTAGGTCGTTGGCTAACACGACTCTGTCTTCGTGACTTTGGATGTCCCCATAAATTACTGCATCATCGGCGAAAAGACGGAGCTTGCTATTAACTACGGTACTGAGGTCATTTATGTAAATAAGGAAAAGGAGGGGACCTATGACACTTCCTTGTGGTACCCCCGACGTGACCTTGACAGTATCGGATGATACACCGTCCAGGACGACTGTTTGGACACGATCACTTAAAAATTGTTTAATCCAGTTAATAATACTTTCGTGTATTCCATAGGTTTCCAATTTCGCCAGTAATTTGCAATGAGGGACTTTATCGAAAGCTTTCTTAAAATCTAGGAATATCGCATCAACTGGAATATTACTTTCACCGGAGTTAAATACATCATGTACAAAAAGTGCGAGTTGAGTTTCGCAGGATCTACCCTTACGGAAGCCATGTTGGTTATTAATTAATAAATCTTGGCTATCGAGGTGCCTCATCATGGAACTAACAATGATGTGTTCAAGAATCTTACAGGAAATGGAAGTCAGCGATATTGGCCTATAATTACTGGGGTCCTCCCTGTCTCCGTTTTTAAATATGGGTGTTACCGAAGCTACCTTCCAGCCGTTTGGCACGCTTTCTTCTGCTAATGATTTCTTAAATATTATATCTAGATATGGGGCAATTTCAGCCGACAGTTCTTTATACACGCGTGCCGGTATCTCATCAGGTCCCGGAGATTTGTTGGGGTCTATGTTTTTAAGGAGTAATTCTATTCCGCGGGTGGAAATATTGATTGCTTCCATTGAATGCTGAAATATTTTCGGAAGGTTCTCGGGTGTATTTTGTGAGGATATGTTGAAAACACTCTGGAAAAATGAGTTTAATATGTTGGCTTTATCTAAACTACTCGTTACTTTATCCCCCTTTTCGATATTCAATGAGTTTACGGTGGACTCGTTTCCCTGCACTTCCTTGACGTAGGACCAAAACATCTTTGGGTTATCGTTCAAATGTTCGCCTAATTTTTTCCTTTTGAATTCCGCTAGCGCCTTCCGGAAGGCCTTCTTGGCAGTGGACCTAGATGCTTTGTAGTTCTGTATGGTTTCGTTGATTTTATCAGGGGAGGAATCTTTAACTGCGTTTTTCATTCTGGCATGGCACACCCTTTGCCGCCTAAGAGATTTCCGTACTTCAGAGTTGTACCATCGGGGTTCCTTATTCTCTTTTATATATTTACTAGGTATGAACCTCTGTATTGCTGAACGTGTTATCCTAAGAAAATTATTCCAAGTATCCTCGACACTACTAGTTTTGCTTAATTCGTCAAATATAAAAAAAGAACTTTTTAATTCACATTTTAAGCCATCATAGTCCGCTTTATTGAACAAATACACCTTTCTCTTAGGTTTGTTGACTTTATCTACACTTAGAGAAAATTTAGCGTTTACAGCCCTGTGATCACTGATTCTGTCAACAACTTCTATATTTAAGACCTTTTCGGGTATATTTGTGGCTAACAGATCAAGAATGTTCTTTCCCCTTGTTGGTGAAGTGACTAATTGATCTAGGGAATTCGAGATGAACGCGAATAAGAGGGACTCGCATAGATCCTTGTCTTTACCTCCATTTATAAAATTGTACGAATCCCAATCTATTGTGGGAATATTAAAATCACCTCCGATAATTAGGCTATGCTCACTGTTGTGGGATGTAAAGCTTTGTATCTGTTTTTCTAGGTCTGGTATTGAGTTAATGCTAACGTGGGGTGGTCTATAATACGCACAGATATATATTCTTTTCGATCTGGGTGTTTTCACTGAGCACCATACACTTTCTATACAGCTATCAGGAAATAACTCGGCTCTACTGACGTTAGAGTTCTTAACTGCAATAAACACTCCTCCTCCGGCTCTATTTTTTCTGTCGTTTCTATAAACTATGAAGGACTTGGGAAATATTTCGCAATCTGCGATGTCATCTGTTAACCAACTTTCAGTTCCTATAATGATATCCGACTCTGTGCTATGAATGAGATGGTGAAATTCCGGTATTTTATTTTTTAAACTTCGGCAGTTAACTACTACTACGGAAATTATATCCTCGTCTAAAACCTTCTCTGCGGTCTGCTTTCTGGGGATGTTATTTAATCTCTTTGATGTCTTAGTATGCGATCGGCCTATATTCTGATTAGTAATTTTATCTTTTGTCTCATTAGCAGTGCAAGTACTTGGAAGAATCTCTTCTGGTAACCTAGTATTCTTAGACCCACTAATTGACCTACACCTTATTATATCGTTATTTAGGCAATCTGCTCCACTACCTAATCTACGAATTTGCCTAAAAAATATCTACAGTGCTCGAAGATCCTATGAGCCACCCGAGTCGACGCCTCAGGGGTGTAGTGAACCCCGGAACGGTTCAAGGGAGTGGGACACGACCCGAGCACCGGTCTCAAGTCCACAAACTCGGCCCCTATGTCCCGACAGAATTTCCACAGCCTTCCGTTCAGAGACTCAATACGACTCCAAACGTAAGCACCGCAGTCAGTCCGCGGGACAATGCTACATATGGACAACCGTAAGTCCACACCAGATGCCTCCCGCACACGATCCACTTCGGATTTTAGGTCCCCAAAGGCACTCAAAATCCTTTCGGACCCGTATCTGGAGGCATCGTTGGTGCCGACATGGACCACCAATCGCAGCATGGAGCAATTCGTGCCCCGGACCGCCGCCCTTACTGAAGCCGTGGCGTTAGGAATTAACCCCCCCGGCATACAGTAGGAGGTAACCTCCTGGTTCGTCATGTCCCTCTCCGACCTTCCCCGCAATGGGGCCACCAACCGCCGGACGTTGGAACTCCCTAGCAATAAGATTCCCCCCCTCCCAGAGCGACTACCCCTAGGGATGGAGGACTTCGAGGCTCGGGGTGCACTCTCGGCCGCGCAAACAGGCGTCTCGACGCCATCCTCGGACAGCGCCGCGAAGCTGTTGCTGACAGGGATGGGGACGGTCTCCACCGCCCCCTCTCCCGGAATCGACCTCGCTGCCGCTCCGCGCCTCTTGGTCGCCATCTTCCACTCCTCCATCCGAGGGGAAGGGGTCGCCATCGGGCGAGAAGGGCCAGCCACCGTCGCCTCCACGACCGACTTATTAGCATTTACACCCGGACACATCCGGGGCACCAAACTGGAGCTGCTTGCGGTCTGGGAGGCAACGGGGCGAGCCCCCGCGCTCGAGACGGCCACACACCCCGTCAGCTTGGAGCAGAGCTCCGCCACTATCCTCTCAAGCTGGGCGACGCGGGCCCTTAAGAGCTCGCTCTCCGCCGCTACTTTCGAGTCGTGGACGGAAGACCTTCGGGTAGCCATCCTATTCTAGATTACTATTTAAAAGTTTTAACGCTTAGGTTTTACACTGCTATAACTCACGTGGTATGGAAAATGCGTTCACTAGCTCGGATTTCAAGCAACTCAAGTATATAGGTAAGTTCGACATTCGCATATTTTATATAATATATATAAACCATACATACAGTAATCAACCCTAATAAGTTCGGTTTAGTAGTTGATGGTAGAGCTCACCCATGTACCAAGCCCTATGAGGCGAGGGAATATTCACACTTCAGGGCAGGGGGCCAGTTTCTTTCCCTGTGTTATGGTTTCCCAGGAAGATCTGGTACCCAAAATATCACATAGCTTGGGTGGAGCTGCAGGAGTCCAGAGTGCCCGGGAATCGAACCCGGACCCTCATGTCAGTAGTCCAACGCTCTACCCCATGCTGGACTACCGCGACCCACGATACGTTGTACATCGTATGTATGTGTGTGTGTATGTATATTTTTTCCGTCGATTTAATAACTGATTTCCATTCTAGGCTATATTCAGTGTATTTAATTTTTTTCCCTCCAATGACTGATATCCATCGGCATTTTCCTGGAAAAAAGCGGGTAATTCGTCTTGTGGCAATAGTTATTTTGCAGCTTCTGCTAAAAATAGAAATCATGATATTGTCCAAACGGAAAACAAACGCCAAACGCTGTTGTATGGCGCTCTTGTTGAGGAAGCAGAGTCAATTAAGGTTGGTAGGTCGAGTTGACCTCGATTCCGCATTCCCTCGGGTAACTCAGGCGGAGAATCTAAAAATGACCATATAGTCATTTTTTTTAAAAAGGACTTTTTTATCTTGTGTGTTATTTCTTGCCATTTGCGAGTCGTCCAATTACGCCATCCGATCTTTGCTCTCGCTCCATTCATCAGAAAGGGTCCCTTTCGTGTTTGTGGTTAACCTTTCCCTCCAATGGATGCATAGAAATGGTATGATACTAACCATTGACATCTGCAGATTTATCCAAGCGACACCGACAGAGGGCATGAAAGTAGCAACATCTGAATGTAGACGACTCTCTCAAAATATAACCGATTGGTAGAAAAACCTCCAAAGTGTCACGTGTATTAGCAACCTTGGTATTATCTTAAGTCGTGAAATTTTGCGGTGACAGAAGATATAAATTAGATAATAATGAGTGGAAATATAGTTAAATTTGTTAAAGTGCTTGAAAGCGACCCACACATCTGATAAATCAATTGATCTTCACTCAAATAAGACGTTTATTACTGACCTATGGATCGGAAACATGGGCTTAGTGTGTGTTAGTTGACATTGAGTATGCTTTGCGTATATTTGTAGGGAAAAATCCTAAAGAGGATTCATGCCCCGATGAGAGATGCAATCACATTATGCCCCTCAAACCGCCTCAAGAGTGTGTGGCGGGTGTTGTCAGGACACCGAGAGTAAAAGCGAATGCAACCACATGCAATGAAACAAGCAAAATTATGCCAATTTACACCCACAGAGAAAAATTTGTTCATACGAAACCCATTTTAATTTACTCGCATGCAAAGACGTGTAACTGACGTACGCATACAATGTACCTACGAATGTACCAGATGTTTACACTGCGTTTTATCATGCCTTCTCTTGTAAATGGAGCGTCTTAAATATTTCTTAAGTGACTATGGTTCCTTAATATTATGATTCCTGATTTCCCGGCGAAAGGAGGAATATAATCTATTTTTATCCTGAAATTAATCTCTCTTGTGCTTACTTTGTGGTCTCATTTCCCCATAGTATAATGTGAGGCCATAAAAATCCTTTTTGTTTCATTGTTAAACTCGTGTGTGTTTTGCAGCTTGCTGAAAGCCTGAGTGCCCCTTGTTGGTAGAATTAGAAGTAATAGTGAAACAGAAAGACTTCTCAAGTTTTTAGACATACAAGGTTTGTATAAAAAGAACCAGTAACAATTTTTCCCGACGTGCATTGCGTGAAGTGCTGAATTGAGACGGTTGTCGGTTGTTAAATGTGCGCATGATCATCGCAGATATCGTATTACTGGCATTGATAAGACGGTGACAGTGAACACACCATTATCACTTTTAAATTCGTCTATGCGAAAGTTCTGCGCTAAACTCGACCTGCCGAAGGTCTTATTGACGGACGACCAAAAGAGCAGAAATGTCTAGTGTGTTTGCGAAGACCTTCAATGACATCTCTAGAAGAGATGCACTTTTAAGATTTTTTAGGTATTGTAGCAATATATTATAAATAAACCTATTTTTTGTTTGAAACTTTTGTCGATATTTTTTATGCAAACTTTGAACCAAGATGTATGATGTCACGACGGCTGACGTGGGTAGGCCATAGAAACGGATGAATGAGGACAGAATCCCTAGAAAGTTGCGGCATGACCAGAATGGGAGGGAGGGGAGAGTCAGGATCTGGAAGGGGACATGAACACCACGCGGGTCGCCAACAAGCGGGTGGCGGGAGGAGGCATGATGGATGGGCATCCTAGGGGAGGCCAAAGGAGGACTGGGGAAAGCTTCAAGGTGAAAGAAAAATTATCATTCATGGAAAGAAATTTAATTTATGGCATTTCCGCCACAGATTTCAGACAAAATTTTCAAAAGAAGAATGGAAAATTATTTGCAGCTGCTCCGCACGAGACATTTGACGAGTGTTTATGCATCAGGGACGGAAAGATGAAATCATGCCCCTCGTGTTACTTTCCTCATTTTGCAATGACACAATAATTAAATATGGAGTAGGCGCGAACCCGAATTTGCAAAACATTCATATCAATTTTTTGAGAAGAGAATTCGAAGGCAATGGTACAATTTCAAAACAAAATGCTTAATATCTTTTCGACAAGTTTGATTTCAAGTGAGACTCATATTTGCTTTCTTCGATAATATTCAGTCCACCCGAGGCCCAACATGACGAGTGGAGTCTCAGCTAGTTATCTTTTCGTTGACGACCAAACCATTGGGCCCGGGGAGAGGTCCCTGGGGTGAGGGGACTGTCCCAATAAAGGGATCTGAGTGCGTTATCTTTCCATTAATCGTCTCAGCGCCGGACCAAAGGGATTAAGAGCGTCATACTCCCGTTTGGGAACGATGCTTGCATCTCCTTGAACGGGAGGAGACAGGAACACGAGAGAGTGAAGGCTTGGAGTGGGCACATGAAGGGGTCAAGACGCGAAATGAGACGCTGGAATTTTTTGTCGTAGAGAATAATGTTAAAAAATTACTGCTTTTATCAAAATGATGTGTTATTAATAAAATATTGAACAATTGTTTAACATTAACCACACCTAACAACAGCACCACGCATTGATAATTTATATTATTTTGAGCGTATGACATCCAATGCCCGAAGACTGCCTCCCCAATAAATACACATATAATGAAGTTGGAAAACTAGAATAAAAATTTTATTCCTAAAACACACCATATGGTTTATCAGGAAGATATTAAAATTGTTACCGTTGCTGTGGACTCTACTAGAAGAATCTGTGATCAAATCAGCGAATATTTTATTTACTCGCAAGGTGCCTGGAATTTCCTCTCACATTATTCGGTTATATTTCAATCATTTTTTAATCTATATCTTTGACTAAAGAATAAAAATATTTGACTTAACAAAATAGCTTTTGTGAATTTTTTTTATTGCCAAAAGGAAAAAAGACATGATTACGTAAGTCATTTCCGACTAATTTATGAGTTCATATTTTTCATTTGTTCGTATTCATCAAACCTTTTAGGGACTTTCAAGTAGAGACCATAGGTTGAGAGATTAGTATTGTTCCAACTGAAGGAAATTTGAGAAAAATCTGCCCTGCCCTTGCAACACTACTCCCGCGTCAAAACCAGACCTCTCCGACATTTATTTGTCTGCAATTGGACATAAAGAAAGTAGTTAACGATTCCTAGGATGGTTATTCATTAGGTTTTAAAATTGAGATATGGTTCATTAAAAAAATATTAATTATATAATTGATTATTCTATGATAATTTAACAAAAAACTTGATAATTCATTAATTCCTGCGTTAGTTGACGTTCTGTGTATTCAGTGATGATTTAAAAAATAAGCCTTTACGTTGGCGAACATATACTGAATAACAGATAAAACAGTTCATCCTTTCACCCACCAAAGGAGGAATGGGTACACACATCCTACGATAGTGTACAACCATACATTAATTTGCCTTCTTAGCAAAACACACAAACCAACATCCTACTCTTCAGCGAGTCCTTCTTAATCTCTGTGAACTTCTTTCCTCCCTTAATCCCGTCCAACATCCCTATTCTGTTACTATACCTACTTCCTTACTTGCCTAAGATTCTCCCCTCTATTACCTTCTTCAACATTCCACTACCGCTCAATACGCCTTTCATCCATTCTTCCTGCCTCCATAGGATTTCTCTCAACAAACCACTCTCCTCACCCACCATCTCCAGTACTTCCTCATTGGTCTTCCTTTCGGTCCATTTCACCTTCTCCATTCTACTCCACACCCACATTCCAAAAGCCACCAATCTACGTCTATCCTCCTGCTTCAGTGACCACGTTTCCGCGCCGTACATAGCTACGCTCCATATCAGATTTTTTACAAGTATTTTCTTAACCTCCCTACTCAAAGTCCCCGTCATCAACTCCCTCCTCTTTGAGAAAGCCTCCTTTTCTTACGAATTTCTTCTCCTTACGTCCCTACTACTTTGACCGTATTGGTCCAAAACACTTCCGACATATGTAAACTGTTCTACCTGCTCTATTTTTTCCCCTCCTATTTCAATGTTTAGCTTAGCCTTCTTCTTCCTGGAAAATCTCATAACCTTTGTTTTATTCATATTTATTGATTCTCATCCCATATTTATCGCACTGAACCTCCAATTCACTCAACAATGCTTGCAACCCCTTGGCTGACTGAGCAACTAATGCTTGGTCATCAGCAAACTTAACCGATTTTACGAATTCCCCTCCGACTTTCATTCCTACCTCCAATTCTTCCCATGCCTCTTTAATCATTTCCTCTACATATACGTTGAACAGTACCGGTGACAATGGGCAACCCTGCCTTACACCTCTTACTAACACTGCCCATCCGGAGTCTCCGTTCCCCACTCGAACCTGAGCAGTCTGAGACATGTACAGGTTGCGGATCAGCCTCCTGTCCCTCCAATCCATTCCTATTTTCTGCAATACACGCATTAATTTTTCCCAATCCACTCTCTCAAACGCTTTATCGAAATTTACGAAACAGGCAAATACGTCCTGATTGTATTCTATATTCCTCTGGATTAGTGATCTCATTACTGCAATGGCATCACGCGTACCTCTTCCCTTCCTAAACCCAAACTGATCATCCCCTAAGTAATCATTTGCCTTACTCTCTATCCTTTTGTTGATGATTCTGAGAATAACTTTAGCTGCGTGGGATATCAAACTTATTGTACTGTAATCCTCCCATGATGCAGCCTTTACCTTTTTCGGAATAGGAACTAACACTGATCACACAAGGTCTTCCGGCCAGATTACTCCCTTATGGATACTACGAATCAGTCCATATAGAGTCTCCTCCCTACATTTTTCTAAATATTTCAACAGTTCCACAGGAATGTTGTCTACCCCCACGGCCTTATTTGGTTTCATCTCCCTTAATGTCTTTTCTATCTTATCGTCTAGTATGTCTGGACGTAAGCTATATTTATCAATGTCATGTTTCTTTTCTATGTCTAATCTTGTTGGCCTAAGTTCTATAAATATATTTTAAAAGTCATTTTTCCTGAACCAAGCATTAAAAATCAAAATTATGCGGATTATGATGAACAAATAACTTAGAGAACGAGTATTTCCGCTGCTTCATCCGCTGGTCATCAATTATACACCAAAGGCAATGAGTGCCTTGTCGCAATTTCTTCCCTAAATTCACTGCTGCTTCCCTCAGACTAGCATATGCTCTGAAGTCTGAAGGAGAAAAGAGCTCCAATCATGCTTCACAAAGAAAGACAACTGATCCAAATTCGCCGAACACCTCTTGGATAAGAATCATACCAGTAACTTCACAGCGGACATTCTCCACACATAAAGGAAAGGACGCAGATTGAATGCTTTGGAGGAGTTGGCAATCCCTTCAGTTTGACAGATTTGAAGTGGTCAACGAAACATCATACCTCCCCGTTCCTCCTCCTCCTATATTTCCTATACGACTCCAAAATTTTTCCGCGCCAACCCCACCCCCACCAAGGCAGTGATGTCCATCGACCGTCCGTCAATGAAGGTCAAACTTATACGGACAAGCACGCCCCCTCCTTCTTCCCCTAGCCCATTAACAGGATGCTGCACTCATCTTACACCCTCTCCCTTACTCCTACCCCCAGCTTCCTCCCCTCTCTGAGCCAGGCTATATTATTTAAATATACGAGGAACGGTCGTGAATCAATGTAAACAAAAAAATGCCAAGACCGTAAACTTGAGGCTATATAAGTTGAGCAGCAACCTTTCACACATGTCACGTGATGATGACGCGCAGCATGGAAACCATGGTCGTGTGAAGTGTTGCATCTTTGTGTGGATGTGCAAAGTTTCTCTCTCTGCCCTCGCCATTATTGTTCATTGATTACATCGATATTAGTATTCCGCATCATGAAAAATATCAGTGGTGGTAACTATGCCAACCTTTGGCCCTGCGATTTTTCTGTTCAGTGGGACGAGGTGTGGCTGCTACAGTGCTCCTCACCCAGTGATGGATTTAATCGTGATTAAGTGAACGTTCGTCAACGCATTTTTTGTGGTGTGCCGTCCAGAATAAAACGCGAAGGAAATTAGTCAGTTTGTGACATAAAAGGAATCAAGAAGCATATTTGTCGTTTTGATGAGAGAAAGTGTGAGTCTGTTTGTGGTTATTCTCTTCTTCTCTTGGCTCGTGGCATTATACAGAGGTATTGAGAGCACATTCAAGCTCGGGGAGACAGTGCACGAGGCAAACAAATCGTTGGCTTCAGACTCCAACTTGTCTTCGTGAAGCAATTGCATGAGACATATCAACAACGACCTTAGCCACGAAAAGACATTATCGAAAATTCTTAATCATTAAAAATCTAAATTAAGTTGATTAACAGCTGTTCCTAAAAGCTCCAAACAGTTGAAGTGGACAGTTAACAAATAACTCTTCAGACAACTGGTTCCATTTACTTCTTCCAATACTCCTCTTTGAAAATGAAAACCTTTCGATACATGTTTTCGGTGTTTCTATTTTCATATTCTAAGCACCTCATCTAAATTATTCATTAATCTTCTATTTTGCAACCACTCTCAAATCAGAATGGCCAACGCATCCATTACGCTATCTCTTCTTTCAACTTTACCGATTAAGCATTTATCTGTGTCTTCCGTTGTATTTTTCTATCTTTTTGAACATATGACATTTGGTATGCATCCGTTTTTCATTTGTTTCTTGCTCTTCATTCGCTATAACAACGTAAATATTGACTTTGAAAAGAGAGCCAATGTAAATTTGCTGGGTTGGTGCACTCGCTTCATTGCACGTGTTTCAAAGAGTTTTTGCCTTATTTCGTCGCCGGTTCAATTATGAGACTATGAGCGATTGTTAAATGCAATCGTTAAAACATTCGCAAGAAAAGGCTGGAATAATCAAAAAAGTAATCAAAGGTATCTGGAGTGTAATTGTTGGAGGGTCTCGCGTTAGTTGCGCTATGATAGATACTCGATTATCCGAGCGATTGTGACATTATTGCTCTTCATTTGTCAGAGAGCGGCCTTAATTCACCGACGCGGTGCGAGTTCCTGATCATATTCATGATTAATTTTGCTTGCTAATAACTCTCCACGAACGTGTTCGATGTTATGTCAGCTCATTTAACGGAATATCATAACCTCCTCTCCATGTTACCGAAACGTTTGCTCCATTACTGCAAATATGGCTTTGAAATAATTCGATTCCACCATTCCTTTTCGTTCGCATTGACGTTTTCCGGAGGCTCTGCCAACGAAGCCAATTCTCTCCTAGGAGAACCCGAATCCCATTTGTGTGTTCGTCCTACGAAAGGCTCGGTTAGGAGAGAATGGGTGCCCATAACTTGACATTTTTGGGAAACATAAACCGTGTAACTCGGACCTTTTATCTCCAACCCTGATCTTGTTCCATAATTAAGGCTTCCTCTGATGCTTCGCAGATTATTAAATCCCTTCTTCGGCTTTCAACCATCTTCATCTTCCACCATACGATAATGGCGTTCATTTGGAGGCGTTGAAAATGCTTTGATTAAAAAAATGCGCACGATAAAATTCAACAGAGGGAGGTAATACTGAATATTCATTCGAAGAGGTTCATTTAAAATCCTAAATTATTGGTTCGGAAGTTATCTACATAACGAGACGTTGAAAGGACGATTTCGGAAGAATTTATGACCTTCCCCCTTCGAAACAAAATGCTTCTACGCAGGGATTTCACGGGTTTTACGTGGCACTCAGTGGTTTTTTCATATTCTAGTAATCTCAAGCAGGTCGCGGTGGTCCAGTGGGTAGAGCGTTGGACTACTGACCGGAGGGTCCCGGGTTCGATTCCCGGGCAAGGTACTCTGGGCACCTGCAGCTCCACCCAAGCTAGTTGATTTATCGGGTACCAGGTCTTCCTGGAAAACCATAACCGGCACAGGGAAAGGAACTGGCCCCCCTACCCTGATGTGTGAATATTCACACGCCGTATAGGGCTTGGTACATGGGTGAGCTCTACCATCACCTACTAAACCGACCTTCGGGTTGATTACTGTGTTTATGGTTTTAGTAATCTCAAGTCAGTAGTTCATACTTTATGCGATCTGCAATATTAGTTGTGCATTAATTCGATTGAGAAAGAATAATGGCGAATCTTAATGTACATTTTTCATTAATGCAATAAATTGAACCGATAATTCATAAAAAATATAAAAAAGATATTTATAATAATTTACAGTGAGCCGTTTAACGTAGGATTTTGATGGCAACTGAGCACCCCTTGTAATGTTTGGTAGGACACCATCTGACACCACTCATAACATTCAATTGCTACACAACGGTACAACGATACATTCCATTGACCCTTCCAAAACAAAACCCAATCCAGCAACCTAATCTACATCAGGTCCCTCTTCATCTCTGTGTACTTCTTTCCTCCCTTCATCCCGTCCAACATCCCTATCCTGTTCCTGCCCTTACCTCGCTTGCCCAACATTCTCCCCTCTATTACCCTCTTCAACATTCCACTACCGCTCAATACGCCCTTCATCCATTTTTCCTGCCTCCATAGGATTTCTCTCAACAAACCCCTCTCCTCCCCCACCATTTCTAGTACTTCCTCATTTGTTTTCCTTTCGGTCCATTTCACCTTCTCCATTCTTCTCCACACCCACATTTCAAAAGCCTCCAATCTACGTCTATCCTCCTACTTCAGCGACCACGTTTCCGCGCCGTATTTAGTCATGTCCTAAAATCAAACTTTCGCTAATATCTTCCCTAACATCCTTACTCAATCCCATCCTCCTTGTAAAAATTTCTTCGCCATACACAATTCTTCTTCTTATTTTCCTACAGTTCAAGTCGCTTGCTCCGAGCAATTCCAAGATACGTGAAATCTTATCTCAATATTAAAAATGATCAAATGAATAAAAATTACCTTAAATGTAATAACTAAAAGTAAATTTCGCAGAATGACTTGGAAATATTTTTTCGTAAATTTCACCGCTTTTTTGTGACTGTGTCCTGCGAGAAATTAATGAGAGATGCCGTGGATTTAAAAAAGAAACACCTTTGAACGTAAAAGGCATTCAACATTTCCAATCAGTCGTTTGTTCCTCTGCGTCGACGGAGTGTGAGTGCAAACCACCTTACTATGTGAATGCACCCGATTTATCAATGGCACTGCACACTGCACTAAGGTCACCACTCACGAGAATGTGTTTGCGTACCAACTTTTACATATCCATGCATATGTATACATACATATATATATGTATAAATAAATTAATTATATATATGTATATATCTATGTATGAATATATAATTTCAATTAGAAAATGTTTTAATTTCACTTCGAGAGTTTTCTTAAAAATTTGTTTTCTTCGGCGTAACTTTATTTTCTTTGAAAACATTTAACAGAGAACATTTTCTTGTAGACTGAAAGGCTCACAACTATCCACAGTCTCTTATTGTGTGTATAAGTCATCATCGCAGTGCATAATCCTAAATGGAAAAAGTTACCGAAATGAATATTCTAGTGGTACCTTAGGTTTTTGGGGTTGCTCCTTAAATACAAGGGTAGGCTGAAAAGTAATGCACACACGCTTGTAGAGCGTGAACAAAAACAAATAGCCGGGCAAAAATTAAATTAAAAATAACAACACTTAGACTCATATATTTTCATTATAACCACCGTTAACACCAACAAATTTCTCCTAACGTATAACAAGGTTTTTCATTCCTTCACTGGAAAACTGTGCATTCCGGTGTCTCGGTCTTCGGTGTGTTGTAGGTGAATATTCGCACCTACGGATGGCCAGGGCGTCACTGGCGTACCGTTGACCAGCGCGGGGTTTTCCCATTGCCGGGCCGCCCTTTGAGTCGGCAGGGGATTTTCCCAGGGTCGCACCCCCGCAAAACAATGCACCGGTGGGGAAGGATTACAGGTCACTGCACTCCTCCTGCCCAAGGCCATGACGTCAAGACCTCACGGGCATTTCTGGGAAAGACGTTGTGACGTCGTTAGGAACTGGGAAAAGGGTTAGTGCCCGGTCTCGCGAGCAGAATGTTGGGGACAGCAGAGGAGGTTGGCTGGCTGAGAGGAGACTGCGGACGGATCTAAGGGCTGTGTCGCGAATCGCGAGACCACCATTCCCTACTCTTGGCTCTGGACTTCCCTTCCCATACCGATCTCCGTCGTCAGAGTAAGTGTGATTCCCAATAAACAACCTATCGGCCAATTCTGTGTTCCTTCATACCCCGTCGCGTCACGGCGACACTTGGGTTTAAGAAAAAATCGCAGGGCGTATGATCGGAGGAATGAGGAGGGTGTGGAACGGGTTCAAATTTCAGGTTTCACAGAGTCTCTCCAGTTGCGCGCGAGGTGTGTGGACGAGCGTTCTCACGTTGCAAGATTATTGGGGTCATGGTTCTTCTAACACCGCTAACTCGACGTCGGAGGTGTTATAGAGTCTGTATGTACTGGGAAGAATTTAAAGATTAAAGCAGAACCGACGAACTTGGTCATTGTTCAGGTACACATGCCACCAAGCAACCACAAGGAGGAAGAAGTCGATAGGATGTATGATGAGTTAGAGGATATCATCGCGAGTGTTCCTGCAGGGAAACATTTGATAGTGATGGGGAATTGGAATGCGACGGTAGGCAGAGGAAGAGATGGCGGTGAGGTGGGGGACTATGGGTTAGGCACGAGGAATGAACGCGGGGAGAAAGCTATTAAATTCTGCAGGAGACAGGGGTTAGTCATCACCAGCAAATGGTTTAGACACCACAAAAGGCGCAGGTATACATGGAAAATACAAGTAACTCAGAAAGGTATCAGTTAGATGATATTATGGTTAGGCACACGTTTAGGAATAGTGTGATACATTCGGACAGTTTCCCAGGAGCGGATGCGGACTCTGACAACAATTTAGTTGTTATGAAATATTCCGTCCGTTTCAAAAAGATATGGCAGGAGCGGCGGGTTAGGAAATGGAATGTAGAAGCATTAAATGGATTAAAAAGGAAGGAGTATCAGCAGGCTGTAGAGAAAATTAGGGATGAGGGTAAAGAGCTGAGTACTATCGAAGAAAAATGGGAATGTATCAAGAAAGTGATATCGAAAGCTATAGAAGACACTATAGGGACCTTTACCGGGCAAAGGATAAGGAAACGATGAGATGATTGCCAAAACGGATGAGAGAAGAAGATGGAAGAATGTAAACACAGAGTTCGGCAAAATGAAGTACAAAGAGTTAAACAATAAATTGAGAAGGACTTTAAATAAAGCAAAAGAAGAATGGTGGAAAACACAAAGCGGGGAAATGGAAAGTTTACAGAGGAAGGGTGAAATTGGCGCGCTATAGAGCAAGGTTAAGTTATTATCGGGAAGTAAGAACACAAGATCTGTGCTAACAGTTAAAGATAAGTGGGGTAAGATCATAGTTGAACCAGGAAAAATCCAAGAGAGGTGGAAGGAATATATAGAAGCAATGTATGGTAAAGAACATAGGCCGACAAGGTTAGACATAGAAAAGGAACATGACGTAGAAGAAGATAGCTTAGGTCCAGGCATACTCGACGATGAAATAGAAAGGGCATTAAAGGAGATGAAAGCAAATAAGGCCGTGGGGGTAAACAACATTCCTGTGGAACTGTTGAAATATTTAGGAAAATGTGGGAGGAAGAGGCTATATGGACTGATTGGTAGTATCTATGAGGAAGGAAACTGGCCGGAAGATTTTTGGAGATCGGTGTTAGTTCCGATTCCAAAAAAAGCAAAGGCTACATCATGTGAGGATTACAGAAAAATAAGTTTGATATCCTACGCAGCTAAAGTTATTCTCAGGATCATCAACAAAAGGATAGAGAGTAAGGCAAAGGATTACTTAGGGGATGATCAGTTTGGGTTCAGGAAAGGAAGAGGTACGCGTGATGCCATTGCAGTAATGAGATCACTAATTGAGAGGAATATAGAATACAATCAGGACGTATTTTCCTGTTTCGTAGATTTCGAAAAAGTGCTTGATAGAGTGATTTGGGAAAAATTAATGTGTGTATTGCAGAAAATAGGAATGGATTGGAGGGACAGGAGACTGATCCGCAACCTGTACATATCTCAGACTGCTCAGGTGCGAGTGGGGAACGGAGAGTCCGGATGGGTAGTGTTACGAAGAGGTGTAAGACAGGGTTGCCCATTGTCACCGGTGCTGTTCAACGTATATGTCTAGGAAATGATTAAAGAGGCATGGGAAGAACTGGAGGTAGGAATGAAAGTCGGAGGGGAATTTGTAAAATCGGTTAGGTTTGCTGATGACCAAGCATTAGTTGCTCAGTCAGCCAAGGGTTTGCAAGCATTGTTGAGTGAATTGGAGGTTCAGTACTATAGATATGAGATGAGAATCAATATTAATAAAACAAATGTTATGCGATTTTTCTGAGAGAAAAAGGCTAAGCTAAATATTAAAATAGGGGGGAAATGGAGCATGTAGAACAGTTTACATATCTCGGAAGTGTTTTGGACCAATACGGTCAAAGTGGTAGGGACGTAAGGAGAAGAATTGCGCTAGGTAAGGAGTCTTTCTCAAGGAGGAGGGAGTTGATGACGGGGACGTTGAGTAGGGATGTTAAGACAAGACTCGTAAAAACTCTGATATGGAGTGTAGCTATGTACGGCGCGGAAACATGGTCGCTGAAGCAGAAGGATAGACGTGGATTGGAGTCTTTTGAAATGTGGGTGTGGAGAAGAATGGAAAAGGCGAAATGGACCGAAAGGAAAACAAATGAGGAAGTACTAGAGATGGTGGATGAGGATAGGGGTTTGTTGAGAGAAATCTTATGGAGGTAGGAAAAATGGATGAAAGGCGTATTGAGCGGTAGTGGAATGTTGATGAAGGTACTAGAGGGGAGAATGTTGGGCAAGCGAGGAAAGGGCAGGAACAGGATAGGGATGTTGGACGGGATGAAGGGAGGAAAGAAGTACACCGAGATGAAGAGGGACCTGATGTGGATTAGGTGCAGGATTGGGTTTTGTTTGGATTTACAAAATGTTTATTTGATAGTTGTGTCCAACCAAAAACCAACCACATCCGATAGGTTACCTAGTAATAATATTATCCACCTATCGGTAAAAGCACAGATAATATCTACGGGAATAGCAGCTGATGACTAATAAACTTTATAAGCAAATGACATAATTTCTTAAGAACATGCAAAGTCTTGAATCCGATGCTTTGTTATCTCACAAAGCGGGCGTTTTATCGTGATTCGCGTTATGGGGAACGAATGTGTAATCTTCAAATTAGTAGAAAAACTGGAAACTGCAATATTACGCAATTTTCATAGGTATCCGATTACCGAATCGATGAAAAGACTTCATCAATGCATCGCAATTAACGAAGGGAAAATGCGATGAAACTATTAATTCGATATCATCTCTAAAATTGTGTTTCGAAACGAGCGATACTTTTAAAACGGCGGAATGTTTTCCAATCCCTTTCCCGTCGCACTCATCTAGACCATAATTACGTACACATGAACCCTAAATCTACCTAATTTGCTCATATTTACGCTGCTGCAGTTGTGAAAAGCATCGTGTTGCCTATGTATTTTAACTTTTGACAAGAGTGCCAGGTGTTTATTTCCAACAAGAAAATTTGAGCAGGCAACCACGGGGTATATGTATTTGTGGAGTTTGATCATGAAAGACAATATCTGCTGCGTCACGAAAGTTGAAAATAAAAAATACTTTTATGGAAAAGCATTGCTTCCCTACCCATATTCATGAAAGTTTAATTTGTTTTCCTTTTATTTGCTTCGAACGTGTGTTAATTTGTAAGCAGTAAAACATTTAAGGTGCAGTTTAAACCTTAAGTGAAATCATCCACCAAGCAAGCGCATTTATCTATGACCTATGAAAGTCGAAAGACTAACAAACTTAAGCATCAACGCAAATAAATGAATAATAAATATCAATTATAAAAGGGAACAAACCATAATACTCACTAGAAATAGTAAGTAATAACTAACGACCGTAAATAATCGATTATAATTTTTAATAATCAACAATGATTATTAATAGTCGAAAATAATATAGTAGAACATAATCGATAATAATAGTAAATAATCGAAAATAATAGTACATAATGGAAAATAAGAGTTATTAATCGTAAATAGTCGAAAGTTATGGATAATAATAATGATAAACTATATTATGGAATGTTGAAATGCGATCGATCGATAAGCACCACACCCCCATCCGGTGGCAACCGCAAATGATCATCGGAACAGGGGAACTCAGTAGAGCGAGCGATCTGAAAACTGTGCTGAGCGGTGGAAACTCGCGTTTAGGGGGAGTGGGAGCGATGGGGTGGAAAAAAGTATACGCCAAACGGCCATTTTCGATTCGCCCTCCTCGCGTGGTCAAGGGGGATGAAGGGGGGAGAGGATGGGTGAGCTCCGACACTTGCGTAGCATGAGAAAGAGAGGATGTTGAATCAAGGCCGAGTGCCTCGTTTTGACATTTCCTGCGGCGTGCACAAATGGCCTTCCAGCCGATGAGCGCGATTCTCTCCACAAAATCCGTGAGGTCGGAATATGCAACACACGCAGCGCCCGAATTTAACCCTTGGGTCCGGGTGAAATTCGTGCCGCCGCCGCCTATTTCGTAGGTCTGCCGAGGATTTTAGGCGAAGGACAAAAAATTCATTCTGTCCCTACTCGCAGACACTTCTTCCTATGAACATATTCCGGCTAACCCTAACCCTGCATTCCAAAATGAAATTATCGCTTTCCTCCGCGACAACGGTCCTAATGAAAACCTATCCCCCAGTGACATCTCCCTCCTTTCACCTTCCCATCCAAACACCCCCCACTTCTATATCCTCCCCAAGATACACAAACCAGAAAACCCAGGGCGGCCTATAGTCTCCTCCCGCAACTCCCCGACCGAAAGAATTTTCGCCTTCGTCGACCACTATCTCCAACCTTTAGTTCACTCGTTACCCTCCTATGTCAAAGATACCTACCACTTCCTCAATCTGCTCCACACAATTTCCCTCCCTTCTGACACCATGATCATTATGGCCACAATTGACGTCACATCCCTATACACCTCCATTCCTCACAAAGAAGACCTTGCTTCCCTAAGCCACTTCCTCTCCAAACGCCCTAGCCCTCAAATCCCCAGCACCAATATTCTCATTCACCTGCCTAATTTCATCCTCACCCGTAATTCTTATTCTTTTAACGACAATTTTTACCTCCAAATCAAGGGCTGCCCAATGGGAAGTAGATTCAGCCCGTCATACGCTAACCTCCACCTCGGTGTTCTGGAAGAGAAGTTCCTTTCCAGTTACCCTCTAAAACGCCTTCTGTGGTTTCGGTATATTGATGACAGCTTTCTACTCTGGCCACATAACATAGACTCCCTCAATTCCTTCATCTCCCAACTCAATGATTCCTCATCTCTTTCTTTCACTTCTAACATCTCATCATCACAGATAACTTTCCTCGATGTAAATATTTACCTAACTAACAACAAATTTCTAATCTCCGTACATACTAAACCTACTAACAAACAACAATACCTTCATTTTAACAGCTGCCACCCCTACCACACCAAACGCTCCCTCCCTTACTCCCTCTCTATCCGCGGGCACCGCATTTGCAACCATCCCGAATCCCTCAACAAATACCTCAACAACCTTCACCATTCCCTCCTCCAACGGGGATACCCAGATTCTCTCCTTCACAAAAAAATCCTAAAACAATCCTACACCCACAATCCTCCCTCAACCACAGACTCCTACCCTCTCTCAATATGCACCACCTACTTCCCTGACATCCAGTCCCTTAAATTCATCCTCAAAGACCTGTACCCCATCCTCAAAAATCACAACGTTTCGTCCAACCTTCTTCCTAAATGCCCTTCTGTAACTTTCAAACGGCCCGCCAACCTATCAGATCTCCTCAAATCCACCAAGCCTCTTTCCAAATCCCCTCCCACCCCCAGAATCACACCCACTCCGTGCTTGCGAGCTAGATGCAAAACTTGTCCTATTTTCACCACTCCACCCCTCTCCATCCCACCTTTTAACTCTCTCCCGCCCTTCCCCCACTCCTCATGCACATCTCAGAATGTAATCTATCTTCTGACTTGCAAACTCTGCCCGGCATTTTATATAGGCCAGTGCTCTACACCCCTGAACCTCAGGGTGAACAATCATCGCGCCTCATGTAATCCCTCCTCTTCGTCCGCGGGTCTTCCCATCCCAAAACATGCCTCCCACCACAACACCCCCTTCAACCACTGTTACAATGTTTCCGTGCTAGCATCCCTTCCCCCATCCGTTAACCCTATAAAATTAAAAACAATGGAATTGGCATTTTTATGGCTGTGTAAAGCCTATCAACATCCGGGTCTCAATGTTGTTCACTAAATGGGTGGGGGGGCTGGGGTGGATGAGAGTGGATTTATTTATTGCGAGGTGGTGGGACAATTTATTCATCCGCATATACCTGTATTTTATCATCCTTGCCCTGGGTGTGGACTAGCCGAGCCCTTATGAAGACTTGGTGAGTTGATGCCTTGGTCATGGGTGTTGTGGGATCTGTGGATGAATTGTTAGTTTTCTGTGTCGCTTGTTACTATTTCCGCATCCTCCTTATTCCATCTCCGCTCCCCTCTGGCCTCCCTTTCCCCCTCCATAACCTCCTCCTTCACCCCTCTCCCACCACCTGTTCCCCGCTCCGCTTTCTCTTCCTCCATATACCCCTCCTTCACCCCTCCCCAACTACCTGTTTTTTCCCATCTCCCTCGTCCCATACTCTCTCTGCACCGCGTACCCTTTTCCTTAGTCATATCTTATCTTCCGAAGAAGACGGAGCTCAAGTCCGTCGAAATTATCAAGATATTATTGTGAGTGTTCTTTTTATGTGTTCTCGTGCTGTATATATATATATATATATATATATATATATATATTGAAGTTAGAACTAGTGGACAAAGACAAAAACACAGAACACACAAAACAAGAAAAGAAACTCACTAGGTTTCGAACACTCGGTGGTCCAAGCCACCCTTTTCAAAGAAAAAAAGGACAGAACTGAGAAAAAGTAGGGGATGGAAACACTGAATGGAAGGGGAAGGTGGGGTAAGGTTTGCGAGAGGAAGATTTGGGAGGGGAAGAGTTAGGAGGGAGGTTTTAGAAGGGTGGGGATGATATGGAAGGTTCTGGAGGCGGAGGGGGGGATGACAATACAGTCAATTGCAGATCGGGGTAATTTATGTCTAATTTGAACACCTAGGCGATTCCAGGAATCCAGGAACCAGATGAACGCCTGCTCCATTGTTTTGAGTTTCAGTGGAAGGTCAGAGGAGGGAGGGGTGCACTATAGCATTTATCAAAGCGAGTTTTATGCCAGAGGTGTGTTTGGGAATTTGGAGCATACCAATCAGGGAAGAAATCTTGCATGAGGCTCGATGATTATCGATTATAATATTAACAGGTGTGGTGGTACAGTGTCCAATATAAAAGGCAGGGCATATTTGGCCCTTCAGATGGTGAACTACATCGCTGGAAGTACACCTGGAGCAGGTAATTGGTGGGAGTGAGCTACAGAGCGGATGTGAGGGGTTAGGATTCTGGTTTTGAAAATAGGACATGTTTTGCATCTAGGTTCATTGAAGGGCATGGGAGTGGCTTTGGGACGGGGCAGGGATTTAAGGAGTGGATAGGTTGATTCGAGAGGATCTGATAGATTGGCGGGGCGTTTGAAAGTGACAGAGGGGCATTTGGGAAAAAGGTTTGCGGTGGAATTGTGGTTTTTGAGGATAGGGTTGAGGTCTTTTAGGATAGAACGCAGAGATTCTAGGCCAGGGAGATACGTGGTACAAATTGAAAGAGGGTGGTTTTCCGAAGTGGTAGAAGGGTTGGGAGTGTACGCATGTCTTCGGATCCTTCTGTTAAGGAGGGGTTCAGGATAACCTGGTTTCCGGAGGGAATGGTGTAAATTTGAGAGGAAATTATCAAAGAAGTCGGGGTCATTGCAGATTCAGTGTCCCCTTAAGGATCGGGAATAAGAATGGAGGGTTTGGTGTGATATGGCGGGTAACTGTTTTAATATAAATATTGTTGTTTGTTGGTGGGTTTTATATGCACAGAAGTGTGAAATTATTGGTCTATTAATGATACGTTTACATCTAGTGAGGTGATTTGGGAGAAGGAAACGGGATAAAAAAACAAAAACGCAGAATACTTATTTATTTTGAAGTTCCCTTCACGTCTCGGTAGTTTTGGGCTGTTAAAATTAAATTCGAAAATTGACTGGTGCTTATCACACGGATTTAAATTATAAAATACAATAAGACAGCAGAATTGTCGCACTAGAGACCGCCAAGGGTTTGCGTGTTTTGCTGCCGCTTTTAAAGGTAACAATTTTTCAAATGGTGTGACCAATACTAACACATCTAACTAAGCTTCATCTGACTTGATTGGCGCATGACAATGGAAACTGTGCAGTTGGAATGGACCCAAATGCGAGTTGCTCTCCGCATTTTACACTCATCCCCGATTTTTGAAATTATTCAGTAGTGGCATGCAATGTAGATATTGACTGTCACGCGTAGAATAAGCCCCTGCCACTCACCCCGTTGGATGCTTACAGCGTAACATGTTTCTGCATTTCGTTATTCATATTACATCACGCACTGCAGCGGTTGATATATGTTTCCCGAATAAATTATAAGCCTTCATTTTTTTAACACAATTGGAACGTCATTTCACTTTAAATTCAAAAACGAAACAATTTTCGCTTACTTTTTCAAACATTTATTCCAATTGATTCCGAAAAAAATCCTCGTGGGAAATCTACCGTGCAGTACGCAAGATAAGTGTACAAGTACGAACGTGATTGGTGCTAAAATGAATACCCAAGTATTTATAACTACTTATAGTACCGGTCGCAGTATCATTATGACAATGGCTGTTCAAACAACTTATCACTTATAGATATTAATAGGAAAAAGTTGAAAATGTTTAGACATAATAGTTGGCGATATTGCTTTTCCGCGAGTGCGCCCGTCCCGTCTCAAAAAGAAGAGGAGGATCTTTAAGATGAGCGTTTGACGCCCTCAACCTTTAGGGGAGGAGGGTTGGGGCGCGACCAACGACTAGGAATCCTGAGGCGGCGAAACTCTCTTTGAACGTAGTCGCGTTCTTCGGAGCCCGCGGCTTCTAGGGCCGTGCATTAGAGCGCCGTTATGGATGGGAACACAGATTAAACACCAATAAGCCAACACACGGACATCCAACATTGGAAAAAACCTTTTCAACTCCGCATTATGTTTTCCTTTATTCACTCCATCCAATATTCCTATCCTTTTCCTTCTCCATACTTAGCTTTCCTTTAATATATATATATATATATATATATATATATATATATATATATATATATATATATATATATATAATTATTAGGTAATCTACCGTTTAAGGTAGGTTTTTGGATGGACACAACCATCAAATAAACATTTTGTGACTCCCCATCCTATCAAACTAATCTATATCAGGTCCCTCTTCATCTCGGTGTACTTCTTTCCTCCCTTAATCCCGTCCAACATCGCTATCCTGTTCCTACCCTTTCCTCGCTTGCCCAACATTCTCCCCTCTATTACCTTCTTCAACATTCCACTACCGCTCAGTATGCCTTTCATCCATTTTTCCTGCCTCCATAGGATTTCTCTCAACAAACCCCTCTCCTCCCCCACCATTTCTAGTACTTCCTCATTTGTTTTCCTTTCGGTCCATTTCACCTTTTCCATTCTTCTCCAACGAAAATTCAGAGAAACACATACGAATGAAACTAACGCTTAATATGAATTTTTGGTGGACAAACCATCTTCCTTCTTTCACCTAGGAAACCATAATCGGCACAGGGAAAGGAACTGGTCTGCCCATTAATTACCCTTCTAATGTAGGAGTTTCACACGTTATCGGGATTAATACAGGGTGAATATCATCACCTACCGAACCGACGTTCGGGTTAATCACTGTGTTTATGATTATGTACTAATGGTAAATACATATACGTAAACATATACAACATATATAACTGAGTTCTACTGTATCTTCTGATGAAGACGGAGCTCAATTCCGTAGAAATTAATTAGAAATAACGTGTGAGTATTCTTTTAATGTGTTCTTATATTGTTTGATGCTGTCAAAGTTATAATATAAAACCATAAACACAGTAATCAATCCCGGGTTCGATTCCCGGGCAAGGCACTTTGGGCACCTGCAGCTCCACCCAAGTTAGTTGATTTTTCGGGTACCAGGTTTTCCTGGGAAACCATAACCGGCACAGGGAAAGGAACTGGCCCCCCTACACTGATGTGTGAATATTCACACGCCGTTGGGCTTGGTACATGGGTGAGCTCTACCATCACCTACTAAACCGACCTTCGGGTTGATTACTGTGTTTATGGTTTATATATATATATATATATATATATATATATATATATATATATATATATATATATATATATATATTACTCCTAACAAAACACAACCCAGCAACCTACTCTACATCAGGTCCCTCTTCATCTCTGTGTACTTCTTTCCTCCCTTCATCCCGTCCAGCATCCCTCTCCTGTTCCTGCCCTTTCCTCGCTTGCCCAACATTCTCCCATCCATAACACAGTCTTCAACATCCCACTGCCGATCAATACGCCCTTCATCCATCTTTCCTGCCTCCTTTTGATTTCCCACTACAATTCCCTCTCCTCTCCCATCATACCATAGGACTTCCTCATTTGCTTACCTTTCGGTCCATTTCACCTTCTCCATCCTCCACCACACCAACATTTGAAAATCTTCCAAACTACTCCTATCATCCTGCTTTACTGACCATGTTTCAATGCCGTACAATTCTATGCTCCATAATCCAAATTTTCAGTAATATTTCTTTAACATCCTTAATGTAAATCGTTGTCATCAACTCCCTCCTCTTTGTATAAAAGCGTCATCCAACATCGAAAATGTTCTACTTATATCCCGTCGTCTCTTTGACTACCTCGGTACAAAATACTCCCAAGATAGGTCAACTGTTTCCACTGATCTGGTTTAGGCACAACGATAAATGTCCCCGCCACTTTCTATTGGTTGAAAGTGCTAGACTAACTATTGTTTTGGGGTAAACCTGCCTTCGCGAGTTGAAGAATACAAATTTCAAAGACATATCTCCTCTCTCTGGGACCGAGAATCCGTATCCCTCGTTGAAAACACAGGAGTCCTTCTCGCAAAACCACAAGACGACCTCACAAATTCCTTAAACAGCGTCACGATACCGTAGACAGCTACATGCTACCGAATGTATGAAAAATTCATCAGTGGCCAAACGTAAGCAGTCGTTTTGAAATTGCGAATGTGAAACACTTTTTTTCTTTTCAACATCCAAAGGACTCCTTCCAAAGACACGACTGGAATGCGCGGCATGTGGCAGTTCTACAACAGGTATATACTACATTATATTACACAGGCAAGTGTCGCTAAAATATTAGCCGTCGATGAGAATGTTAAATAATTCAAATAAAGGAAGCAATTTTCGCAACAATTGTGGTATTTACAGTAAGTAAGTGTGAAATACTCCTCGACGCATGTTAAACAAACTACTAGTAAGAAGACCAATCAAATAAGGTTTAGATTAAATAAAGACAATAGGGGCTGAACAACAGATTTCTCCCCCCCCTCCTAGGTTTGCCGTGTAATTTTATTTAAGTGGTCCCTCCTACCGTGATACAATGTGGCTGATAATACGTTTCCAACATCTTCACTAAATAGACTTCCTCCCAATTTATGCAAGAGATTAAATCTCTAATTTAATCTTCGCTCCATTAAGTGATTCCCAGCCTGGTTTCTCTAATTTTTCAGGCGCACTATTAAATTCATCACAGCTTCCAACTTGATAGCAACATGCAAAGAAACTCCATCTCGCGATAGAGCATGAAGTGTTTATTGCTACAACTTTTTTTATTTTATTTTTGCATAAGATGTTTAAAATTGTGAAAATATCATTGACTTATCACATTACCCAACATTACCTTCAGTAATTGCAAACCATTCTCACAGTAATTAAAGCTCCTATCCTGTACAAAGCTATCGTATTCGTACATTCTTATTTAGTGTTTCTATTGAAATGTTTGAACACATACACAACTATGTTAGACAACACACCTATTCTTCATCTCTCATAGCAAAGGGTCAAATTACAAGTCGAAATATAATTATGAATGTACATAATATAGAAATCGCATTTGCATATCGTGTCCTCCAGACAGATACGTTAGAGCGTCCCTTGATGTTCAAATTGAAAGGACTTGTATCTGTGAGCAAATTTATCGTAAGCAATGGGAAAATATACTTCTCCTTAAACTTGTAGAAATACAGTTTCTACATCGCAGCTCAGTAAGTTTTAACAATGTGTTTTTACTGAGGACTCAATTTTTACGTGATATATGTATTATTTGCTTAGGGTATCCGAGTATGAAATTATTAACTTATGGAAAATGCACGGCTCAAAATCTTCATTTTCGACATTAGACTGTGCTCAAATTTCTTTCACCGCCAAATGTTTTCCCGCTCCGTGTCTACGTACCAGATCAGGCTCAACGGGCCACGGATATTATTTGCCCCACCGTTGCAACCTGTAGGCTTCCCCGATGAGAACATACCTTCTTCTTTTGTAATATATTTTTTCATTGTAATTTAAGACTGGCTAGAACGTAGGTAACTTCAGAACCGCAAATCTATTTGCGAATAGAATCTACGATGAGTCTATCCCGTCGGTTCAAATGCTGAACTTCGTCAATTTCCTTGCGTTGTAGAAATTAATCCCGTGTTTCGCGTACTCCGGTGCGCATACCATCCGATTACGTTGTCCTTTTTTTTGCGGTAACCGTTGTAGCGGGATGTTTTCAATCAATAGCAAAGCTTTTGACTTCGACATATTTTACGAGATCGGAGTGGAAAGAGGTCGCATGAATCACAAAAGAACCACCCTATGTCTCATTCATAGGACCAAAATTGGATACCGAAGTATATTTCGCCACTCGAGAGTCGAAACGAGGAAGAGGAAAGAGATGAATAATAAAAAATGCAGTGCGATATCTCTACGTAGGTGGACGATGAATCAACATGATTTATAGACAGACCCATCTGGAAAAAAATGGTTTTCTTTTTAATTTCCGTTCCACCAATGAAATCAGCATGCACGACATAATTTAAGGCCACGGTATCGACTATTCTGGAATGTCAGGGTAAAAAAAAGGACCGCTGCAGGAAAATGGAGCTCAGATTATAGTGATGACAGATGAGTGAAACCACTAGGAGTACTATCGAACTGAATTTAAGATTGAGTTAGATATGACGAGACGTTAATTGTACAGTTCAAATGACATTAGCTGTAACGAAGACACTAGCATGTATTCCGAGGCTTGAGTAAGTGGTCCTCGACTACCGGACCTGCGAGTGATCACGGACGCTCGCATTCACCCAGAGACAGATAAGACGGGAGATTGACTCGATTCCCCACGTGCACTCGTGCTCGAAATGGTTGAGGGCTGCTCGTTTTCCTCTGCGCACTTGGGGAAGTGGAGGAGGATTCAAGTTTAAGAGCCCTCTCCTTCCATAGCATTGAACACTCGACACGATTGCCCGTGAGAATTGGGAAAATTGCAGCAATAATAATCACTCCGAACATTCTGGATTATTTTATGACACAGGGGCGAATAGTAACTATGAAACTAAAATAAATTTAGCCGCAAAAATAATGTCAGCAAATGCAAGAAAATCATTTCGTCGGGTATTTTAATTATCTTAAGAGTGCGAGGCAACGATATGCACGTAAACTGAGCACCCAAGAAACAGGCAGCATCTATCAAATTCCACGACTAATCGGAGTTTTCTTGACGTTCGAATATCAGCAGAAATCAATTCGACGGTGTGAAATATGAAATTTTAGTGTTTTGTTATATGGTTTTAAAATTGACATAAGAGATAAGAGAGATTGCAGCACAGAAACATCACATTGACTTACGGCGAGTGAAATTGAAGAGAGAAAACAGTGGCGGAGAACTGTGTGTGTCCAGCCCCAGGATGCGTTATGGACCGGTAACTCATCAGGACGCGATGGGATTGACGGAGGCAGGGCAATCCCCTGGAACGGTCACTTCCAGCGCGGGAGCGACGCGGACCCTAGGGGATGGTGGTTGTGAGGGGAGGCAGAAGCGGGGAGGTTCGAGGGTTGAGCTCGGTGCCCTCGTCGGAGAATGGGCGATCCCTTCTCTGGCAACTAAACTCACCACGGGGTACATCTCCCACACGGCGAAGAGGATGTCGGTGACCTTCCGGTAGGCGGCCTGGTGCAGAATGAGGAGCGGCAAGGCGGGGCAGAAGAGGAAGAAAAAGCCGGACAGCACGCTGGTGTACCAGAGGACGCAGAAGGCGAGGCCCCGGAGTCGACCCCCCAGGGCGACGGAGGAGACCATGGCGGAAGCGACGACGCCCCCGGTCTGCGGGACGGGGCCGAGCGGAATGAAGAGGAGAGGCAAGGGGGAGCCTCGCGCACGTGCGTCTATATAAGCATGCATGCGCGATCTCCAAGGGTGGGGAGGGGGTGCCTCACCAAATCCCTCCTCTCTCGCCTACGCTGCGAACCCCCTTCGAGGGAGGGAGAGACAGCGTGGACCCCCCCGAGCGCAGCAGCGCCACAGCGTCCGAGGCGGACGGCGCCGTCATCTGCGGGCGTCCGGGGAGATTTTTAGACGGCGGGGAGAGCGGAGGGGAGGGGGATGGAACTGGGGGGAGGGGAAGAGGGGCGGCAGTGGGGTTGTTTTTACCATAGTCCGGTCGATTTTTTTCGAACGCGTATCGATGTCGCTGAAATTTCGCCAATATGCTTCAGGAAAAGAATTTTATAAATGTAATACTTGATTGGACAAGGTTTGTATAAAAAGTATCGGTAACAATTTTTCCTTGACCGCGCATTTGGTGAAGTGCTGAGTTCAGACGGTCGTCGGTTAAGTGTGCGCATGATCATCGAAGATCGTATTATTGGCATTGACATAAGACAGTGACAGTCCACACATCGTCATATCACTTTAAAATTAGTCGATGCGAATGATTTACGCTAAAGTCGTCCCCCCGAAGGTCTTATTGAATGACGACCAAAAGGGAAGAGTCTAACGTGCCTGTCTGCTGCAGATGAAGACCATCTGCATATAGCATCGCGACGATTCCCCAACCCCCTTACAGTCACTTGGCACCAGCAGACTATTATTCTCATTCCCTATAAATGTGAAACCTCCCTTTCTCAAAGGACACCACCATGGTTTGACCCTAAGTCAAGCCGTCAAAGAAGCTTGCACGCATTGTACCCTTAAGGACCTTCCGCCTACCAGGGAGCCTTCGAGTCGTGGAAAACCTGCAATGGCAAAAGTGTATAAAAACTCAAAGGAAGTACTGATTGAAGAAATTTGAGAGACATTGCAGCGATATCTGATATATAAATCTATTTTCCTGATACTTTTCCCGAAACATTTTATACAAATATGAATATAAAAAACCATAAACACAGTAATCAACCCGGAGGTCGGTTTAGTAGGTGATGGTAGAGCTCACCCGTGTACCAAGCCCGACGGCGTGTGAATATTCACACATCAGTTCCTTTCCTTGTGCCGGTTATGGTTTCCCAGGAAGACCTGGTACCCGAAAAATCACATAGCTTGGGTGGAGCTGAGGGTGCCCAGAGTGCCTTGCCCGGGAATCGAACCCGGGACCCTCCGGTCGGTAGTCCAACGCTCTACCCACTAGACCACCGCGACCCATCGTGAATATATGCACTCATTTTCGACGAGTGCCCGTGTCCGTGAACGCGTGTACTCATATATGCAATGCGCATGTGCGAGCATGTCCACTCGTACGCACGCACGCCTGTGTGGGTTTGCATGCGTGAACGAAAGATGGAGAGACATATTCCCAGGTCACTCCTCTTTTTCGAGGGATGCATTCATATTGCGCATGCCCGACTACTCGTAAGGAATTAAAAACACATCTATATATTGATCAAATTACCCTTTTTGAATGGTTAAAAAATATTTTTGGATCATTCACGAAAAGTAAACGCAGGGATTTAGTTCTGAATATTGCGGACACACCTTCGCTTTCTCATTTTCGTAATTGCTTAATAATGACCTAAAACTTATTACACATACTTATACGTAAACACTGCTACGAGTAATGTTGCGTCATGTCATTTATAAAATTATGCATTTTTTGAGCTCCAATTTTGTGTTTAACCTCATTTAGGAGTGATACATTGTATGATACTACCTTGAACAAAAAGTTCCCGGAATAACCACCGTGTGGCGCTCCCATCGTTCCGATTTGAGTTCTGTTTTTTTTGTTAAATTGGTACATCTGTTGTTGATATTCCCTTTAAATCTTAGTGTCATAATTTGACATTTGCAAAAGTTACGTAGCCAAGAGTACATCTATCTCTGTGTGTGTTGGCGATTTTTTACAATTGCAGAAATGGATTTAAATTTGCAACAACGAACTTGTATTAAATTTTGCGTAAAAAACGGATTTAGTGGCGCACGGACGTTGGAAATGTTGGAAAAGTGTTTCGGCAACGATTCTCTAAAAAAAACGGTCGTTTACCAGTGGCACGAGCGGTTCAGAAGTGGTCGTGAGTCAATCGAAGATGATGAACGCAGTGGCAGACCATCGACATCGAAAGTCGGTGAAAAAATTGATAAAGTAAAAGAAATGGTGGTCAATAACCGCAAATTAACCATCAGAGAAATAGCGGAGGACTTGAACATTGCCTATGGATCCGCCCAAGACATTGTGGTTAATGACTTGGGTTTCCGTCGTGTAGCAGCAAAGTTGGTGCCAAAAGACCTCAATTTCATGCAAAAAAGAGACCGTGTTGACGTCGCAAAAGACATGATTTGCGAGGCTGAACCCGATCCCACATTCATCAAAAGGATCATTACTGGAGACGAGACGTGGGTTTATGAGTACGTCACGCAATCCAGACATCAGGCAAGTGAATGGCGTTCACCAAATGAGCCGAGACCAAAAAAAACACGTCGTTTTCAGTCAAAAAAGAAGGCAATGCTGACGGTTTTCATGGATTACAACGGTGTAGTGCATCATGAATTTTTGCCAGAAGACCAGACAGTAAACAAAGAGTATTATTTGGGCGTTATGAGACGTTAAAGTGCCAATCGCACAGTTAAAGTGAGTCCGATGAGACTAATGAGTTTATCGCCCGTCGCACAGTGCTATCATTATTCGTAATTTTTTGACGAAAAATGCAACAAATACCATCCAACAGCCACCGAATTCACCTGATTTGGCTCCCTGTGACTTCTTTCTGTTCAATCGAGTTAAAAAACCATTACGGGGAACGCGTTTTAGCAGCCGAGAGGAAGTAATGGAAAAATCGCAGGAAGCACTGATGGACATACCGAAAACCGAATATAAAAAATGTTTCGAGGATTGGATCAAGCGCTGGCATAAGTGTGTTGATGTCGATGGGGATTACTTTGAAGGGGACAATATAGATTTAGATGAATAAACTTGTATTTTTAATTTTATGAATAAATTCCGGGAACTTTTTGATCAAGGTAGTATATATTGAGGAAAAGTTGACCGGAAGCATTTCGTAGGCATTGCTGTGATTCATTTCTCTTGCCAAATCTCCGACTCCCGGTAAAAAAGTAAAAAATAACACAAACTGAATTTCAAATTTAAATGAAAAGTAAAAAATATTTTTTTTACGTTTTACAATTTTGGATGGTTATAATTTTCTCCAAAAATACTTAACACCTTATTTCTTTTCATCTTTCTCATTCTGCCAAAGACTAGTTTACGCACCCCACGAAGAAGACGATCACACCGAGAGCACATTTCTTTACACATTGTTCTCTAAGAAGTAGCCAAGATGAGAAACATCATAATACATTAGTAATGCATGGATGACATAACCGAGCCAAGGTTAATCGATTGCCGTTTGTCTTTTCAATGCCATTGTGCCATTGCCGAAGTGTAACTTATGAAAAATTTTCGAACGCATATCGTGCCTACAGTGTATCCCTTCCTTGCACAATTTCTCAATTTAAACCTTTTTCATACCTGAAAATGTGACACAAGATTACGAATACAATAAGGATGGTATCTTATTTTAAATATGCACCCATAATGAGATTAATTTCTTCCGTCAAAAGGAGACACTTCTTAAACGAATTATTTTTAGCTCCTTTTGAATTTCGCGCTCAGGGCTGAGAAAATGCTTTCAACGAACTTTAGCTTAAGAAAATGAAGGAAAATATGAGTCGCCTTTTCAAGTTGTCAGGTGATGGCAATCGATCTGGGATACATTTACGATGGCCGAGATTTAGTGGGATCCACCCGGTTTCTTGCCTTAAAGATCGAGTGGTTAGAAGGATGATTGCCACCCCAACCACACACTCTCACCCCCTCCCACCACTCAAGGAGGGAGAAAACGGTCTACGGCCCTTAGCCAAAGGGCAGGGGTGCCAAAAAGGGGTTCTGGTGCAGCCATCCCCCCTCCCTCCCTCCATATCGCGCCTGTGTGTGCCGACGCACGTCACGTGCGTCGAGCCCACGTGGGTTTCGCTCTCTAAGGGGCGAATCCTTTCTTCCCCTATTCCCTCCCTTGTTTCTCCCCCTCCCTCTTCTTTCCTGTCCCACCCTCTCCGCAGTTATGTCCCTTTTCATCGCTCCATTGTACAAGGGCTGTGCTACCAATCTGCAGATGCACTCGATGGTCAAGTTTTCGTATCATTTGTATTATTTCCCTTATATTCTCCGAACGAGATTAAACGTGCTAGACACGTGGCAACGGCTCCAGCCGTTTCATTTCGCGAGCACAGTTACTTACATTTATTGTGCAATCGACGAAAATTTAATTTTTTTCCCCGGACCTTCATTTTGAATCCCATTTCTTTCGACGTCAAGCGTTTGTTTCCATGACAATGAGATCTTTTACAAATTATGAAAGACCCGGCGAAAATTTATGCTTATATCGATAAAAATGCCGCAATGAATCAAATACATTAGACAAAGTAATTTTCTTAAACCGTTAAATGAATATTCGCGGGAGACAAAAGTCTGCTGGAACGATTACGTGAATCCGTTTCCCCATTGCGGTAGAATATCAGTTTCCTTCTTATCTGTGTTCTAGAAAACCACAAGTAACAAGAGACCTCGCGAACATTAAACACTTTGCGACTTTGACGAGAGATCAGTGAAACGAGAGGTGACTCTTTTCAGTCTCGATGTCTCACCAACGGAGACCATTAATAAATTACAAAGACGAAATGAAACAAAAGTCCCCATGTTTAGAGGCGGGAGAGACGAAACCGCTCTCAACAACCCTTTTTAAACCAGGAAAAAATCCATTCTCTCCGCCCATCCCCTTCGCCGGGGGTTTCGATATAAATTTAACGCCTTTGAACAAAAGAACGGCGAAAGAGAGGAATAAGGGGGGGGAAGCGAGGAAGAGCCACGTTTACAACAGAAGACGCACGCCGAGTTGGTGGCGGTATTATCGCTCGAAGCCAACAATCAACTCTCTCGTCAACCGTGAGAATGAGGTGAGAGCACGTGGGCGTCTAGAGAACGGTATACTGCCGGAAGTCATTTAGGAGTTCAGAGGGGGAAAAATATAATACGGAGGGAAAAAGAGAATAGGGAGGAGACTACAGGGAAATCCCAGAGTGCCTCTCCGAAGGGATTTCTGTGTGGAAGGAGTGGAAAATAGAGAAATAAAAGCAACGCTCTTTGATTGAAAGGATAAGCGGTGTGCCTACGAGCATTTCTGCGTTTGTGTGATATATATATCATAATATATATATATATATATATATATATATATATATATATATATATATATATATATATAAACTTGGAAAAGACGCTCTCCGGCGACGCACAAACACACAAACACTAACACAACAAACACTACACACATAGAAACATAAAAGAAGGACACTTACATTGGATATTTACGTTTCGACGGCACGGCCGTCGTCATCAGATTCTGATGACGACGGCCGTGCCGTCGAAACGTAAATATCCAATGTAAGTGTCCTTCTTTTATGTTTCTATGTGTGTAGTGTTTATATATATATATATATATATATATATATATATATATATATATATATATATATATACATTCAAACACGAAATACCGCCATATGGCGAATAAATATTCATTCAAATTGAAATAGAGATAAGGAAAATGGTAAAGGAACACATATAAAGGACAAACACAACAGAGGTGGGGATGGCGGATGTGAGCAGATCACGAATGTAAAAATATTTTCCTCGACCGGGACTTGAACACCGGATCTCTCCACTTGCCGGGCGGATGCTCTAAACCGCCATATGGCGAATATTTATATTCGCCATATGGCGGTATTTCGTGTTTGAATGTGTATTTGGCCAATGTGGCTCGTCTCTTCTTCTGGCTATGCGTGCCATGAAACGCACCGTTCCTATCCTTTATGATGTTGTATGCTTGCTAACCTACTGTCCATTCTCCTCTTGTGTTTGTCAATTTCTCCTTTGGTTGGTGTAACAGCTCCCTAACGCCATCTTCTGGGTTATGATTCGGAGCACTTTGGCGCTTTATAAGATCGCAGATTTCAGTGTAAAAGTATCGTTCCTCGGTAGCTCAGGTGATTTAGAGCATCCGCCCGGCAAGATGAGAGATCCGGTGTTCAAGTCCCGGTCGAGGAAAATATTTTTACATTCGTGATCTGCTCACATCCGCCATCCCCACCTCTCTTGTGTTCGTCCTTTATATGTGTTCCTTTACCATTTTCCTTATCTCTATTTCAATGTGAATGAATATTTATATATATATATATACATATATATATATATATATACATACATACATACATATATACATATATATATATATATATATATATATATATATATATATATATATATGTAAAAGGTAATCGCTGCATTATTATCTCATACTTGGCCCCAGCCGCCCGTATTGCGATGACCCTCCTGACCCCTAGCAGAATGCCGGAATTCACTTTCATCAAGGTTTTTGCATACAGGATTTGCGGGAAACGTTTTTTGGAAAGGAACGTTTTTTGCTTTCCTTTCCAATGTGTTCCTTTACCATTTTCCTTATCTCTATTTCAATTTGAATGAATATATATATATATATATATATATATATATATATATATATATATATATATATATCACATATCATAATATATATATATATATCACATAATAGATATATATATACATATATATATATATATATATATATATATATATATATATATATATATATATAACAACCTGAAGGTCGGTTTGGTGGGTGATGGTAGAGTTCACCCAGAACTAGGCATTATACGGCGCGTAAAGTTTACACATTAGGGAATGGGGGCCAGTTCCTTTCCCTGTGCCGGTTATGGTTTCCCAGGAAGACCTGGTATCCGAAAAACAACACAGCTTGGGTGGAGCTACAGGTGCCCAGAGTGCCGGAAAACGAACCCGAGACCCATATATATATATATATATATATATTTTTTTTTTCCTATCCCCTTTCCTTATACCTATTTCTATGTTTGAATGAATATATATATATGTAAATATATATACATATATATATATATATTTATATATATACATTTTTTTACACTTTTGTGAAAATCTCACGGACGAGAACATAACTGTAAATGGAATTAACACTAGTAGACAAAAACACAGGAACATATATAAAAGAGAAACTCAGTGGGTCTCGAACTTTCGGAGGTCTACCCACCTTTCTCAAGAGGAGGAAGGAACAGAACCTTCTTCTGTTTCTCTTTTATATGTGTTTCGGCATTTATGTCAAGTTAACACAGAAAAATCCTAGAGAGATGGAAGGAATATATAGAAACACTATGGTAAAGAACTTAGGCCGACAAGGTTAGACATAGAAAAGGAACATGACGTAGAAGAAGATAGCTTAAGTCCAGGCATACTCGACGATGAAAAAGAAAGGGAATTAAAGGAGATTTAGTTGTTGAGAGAACAATTTAGTTGTTATGAAGTGTAACGTCCGTTTCAAGAAGATACAGCAAGGGCGGCGGGTTAGGAAATGGAATATAGAAGCATTAAATGGATTAACGAGGAAGGAGTATCAGCAGACTGTAGAGAAAATGATGGATGACGGTAAAGAGCTGGGTACTACCGAAGAAAAATGGGGATGTATCAAGACAGTGATTTCGAGAGCCGTAAATGACACTATAGGAACCGTTAACAGGAAAAGGATAAGGAAACCATGGATCACGGATGAGATGATTGAAAAGATGGATGAGAGAAGAAGATGGAAGAATGTAAACACAGAGTTAGGCAAAATGAAGTACAAAGAGTTAAACAATAAATTGAGAAGGGCCACAAACAAAGCAAAAGAAGAATGGTGGAAAACGCAATGCGAGGATATGGAAAGTTTACAGAGGAAGGGTGAAATTGGTGCTCTACTATATACAGCAAGGTTAAGTTATTATCGGGAAGTAAGAAGGAAAGATCTGTGCTAACAGTTAAAAATAAGTGGGGTAAGATAATAGGTGAACCAGGAAAAATCCAAGAGAGATGGAAGATATACAGAAACACTGTATGGCAGAGAACTTAGGCCGACAAGGTGAGAAATAGAAAAGGAACATGACGTAGAAAAAGATAGCTTAGGTCCAGGCGTATTCGACGATGAAATAGAAAAGGCATTAAGGGATATGAAAGCAAATAAGACCGTGGGGGTAAACAACATTCCTGTGGAACTGTTGAAATGTTTAGGAAAATGCGGGAAGAAGGCCTTATATGGACTGATTCGCAGTATCTATGAGGAAGGAATCTGGCCGGAAGACTATGTGAGATCAGTGTTAGTTCCTATTCCGAAAAAGGTAAAGGCTACATCATGTGAGGATTACAGAACAATGAGTTTGGTATCCTCCGCAGCTAAAGTTATTCTCAGGATCATCAACAAAAGGATAGAGAGTAGGGCAAATGATTACTTAGGGGATGATCAGTTTGGGTTCAGGAAAGGAAGAGGTACGCGTGATGGAATATAGAATACAATGAGGACGTTTTTGCCTGTTTTGTAGATTTCGAAAAAGCGTTTGATAGAGTGAATTGGTAAAAAATTAATGCGTGTATTGCAGAAAATAGGAATGGATTGGAGGGACAGGAGACTGATCCGCAACCTGTACATGTCTCAGACTGCTCAGGTGCGAGTGGGGAACGGAGAGTCCGGATGGGCAGTGTTAGGAAGAGGGGTAAGGCAGGGTTGCCCATTGTCACCGGTACTGTTCAACGTACATGTAGAGGAAATGATTAAAGAGGCATGGGAAGAACTGGAGGTTGGGATGAAAGTCGGAGGGGAATTCGTAAAATCGGTTAGCTAATGACCAAGCATTAGTTGCTCAGTCAGCCAAGGGGTTGCAAGCATTGCTGAGTGACTTGGAGGTTCAGTCCGACAGATATGGGATGAGAATCAATATAAATAAAACAAAAGTTATGCGATTTTCCAGAAAGAAAAAGGCTACGCTAAACATTAAAATAGGCGGGGAAAAATAGAGCAGGAGGATCAGTTTACATATCTCGGAAGTGTTTTGGACCAACACGGTGAAAGTAGTAGGGACATAAGGAAAAAATTGTACTAGGCAAGGAGGCTTTCTCAAGGAGGAGGGAGTTAATGTCGGGGACGTTGAGTAGGGAGGTTAAGACAAGACTCGTAAAAACTCTGATATGGAGCGTAGCTATGTACGGCGCGGAAACGTGGTCACTGAATCAGGAGGATAGACGTAGATTTGGAGGCTTTTGAAATGTGGGTGTGGAGAAGAATGGAGAAGGTGAAGTGGACCGAAAGGAAAACAAATGAGAAGTACTAGAAATGGTGGGGGAGGAGAGGGGTTTGTTGAGAGAAATCCTATGGAGGCAGGAAAAATGGATGAATGGTGTATTGAGCGGCAGTGGAATGTTGAAGAAGGTAATGGAGGGGAGAATGTTAGGCAAACGAGGAAAGGGCAGGAACAGGATAGGGATGTTGGATGGGATGAAGGTGAACCTGATGTAAATTAGGTTTTCTTAGGAGTCACGAAATATTTATGTGATAGTTTTGTCCATCCGAAAACCTACCTGAACCGGTAGATTACCTAATAATAATAATATTTATTCATTCACATAGAACTACAGATAAGGAAAGGGGAAAGGAACACACATAAAGGACGAACACAGGAGAGGGGGGGAAGGCGGAATCGAGCAGATCGTTTGAGAGTACGGCTGGGGTCAACTCTTCCCATTATTTCATACGGCCGTAGTTACCGTTCGCCTCATACATATATACATTCAAACACGACATCCCGCCATGCGGCGAACAAATATTAATTCCCATAGAAATATATATAACGGAAGGGGAAAGAACACACATTTAGGACGAACACAGGAGAGGTGGTGAAGGCGGAATTAAGCAGACCACTAATATAAAAACATTTTCCTTGACCGGGCCTTGAACTCTTTATCGAGAAAATCTAATTTACACTTTAGATCTCTGATCTTATAAAGCGCACGAATGCTCCGATCTCAGTGTAAATAATAGTTTCTCGATCGCTCAGGTGGTTAAAGCATCCGCCCGGCAATTGGAGAGATCCGGTGTTTAAGTCCTAGTATATCAACTGAGATCGAATATCCACAATTACTGCACAAGTGGTGAATAAAATTAAATTTACTGCAGATTGTCAACAACCAACAATACTTTTCGTAATATGAGCATTCGGCTGTATAACTATCTTCCTGCTCAGTTGAAATCATATTGTACCAGAGTTTCAAGAATAGGGTATATACCTGGCTACTTGCTCACCCACTTGAATTCTTCTGTGACATTCCTACGTATATTTAAGAACAAATTTATACTGACGACATTTAATATGGTTGTACCATTTTTCAAGCGAAAAATTATTTTTCGAGGTGTGTTCAGAAAATAATGGGAATTTTAATTTTTCGGACAATAATATTTATTTATTCTTAAGCATTGATGTTGTCACCTTAAGAGTAGTTCCCATTGGAGATTATGCACTAGCGCCAGCGTTTCTTCCAATCCCTGAAACACTTCTCAAACTGGATCTTTGAGATAGCCTTTAGTTCTTTCACCGATTCGCTTTTAATGTCATCTCCGGCTGTAAAATGACGGCCCTTCAAGGTTCTCTTAATTTTTGGAAATTGGAAAAAGTCACACGGAGCCATATCTGGCGAATATGGAGACTGGGGCATCGTTAAAGTATTGTTTTTCGCCAAATATTAAAGAAGAAGCAATGAAGTGTGCGCTGGTGAATTATCGTGGTGCAAAAGCCATGACTTGTTTTTCCACAGATCCAGGTGTTTTTTCGGATTCCTTCACGCAAACGGCGTTGAACTTGTAGGCAGTACTTCTTATTGACCGCTTGACCTGGCGGCAGGAATTCATGATGGACTATGCCATTAAAATTGAAGAACACAGTGAGCATAACCTTCATGTTCGACCGCACTTGGCGAGCCTTTTTCGGTCTTGGCGAGCCAGAAGGCCCCCACTAGGATGATGGAGCCTTAGTTTCAACGTCATATCCATAAACCCATGTTTCCTCACCTGTTATAATGCGTTTTAGTAATTCTGCACCCCGTCGTTCACTTCATTTAGTGACTCCGGAGCAACATCCATTCGCTATTTTTGTTCAAAATTCAACAGTTTTCGAACGAATTTTGCTGCTAAACTCTTTGCTGTTTCATACACAAAAAATTGGAAAGAAATGTCATGACATGATCCAATCGATATTCCAACATCATCAGCGACCTCTGTAAATGTGATTCGGCGATTGTTCATAACCATTTCTTTCACTTTTTCGACGTTTTCATCGATTGTTGATGTGCTGGGGCGTCCAGGGCGTTCGTCATCTTCAAGGTCTTCACGGCCTTCTTGGAAACGCTTATACCACTCGTAAACTCTTGATTGACTCGTAGCAGACTTACCATAGCCCTTTGCTAACATTTCACACACTTTGTTACACTTCATTTCATTTTTTACGCAAAATTTGATAAAAATTCTTTGATCCATTTCTGTTAACAAACGAAAATCGCCAAGCTCATAAAACACGTCTTACCTGACGTCACAGACGAAGTCCACAATGATAACAGCTGAAAGTTTTATCATACTTCAGGGGCATGTATACCAACATAATAAAAAAAGTTTGACAATCGGACTCTCCAAGCCCGCGAAATGAAAAATTTCATATATATATATATATATATATATATATATATATATATATATATATATATATTTTTTTTTTTTAGGTAATCTACCGGTTAAGGTAGGTTTTTGGATGGACCCAATTATCAAATAAACATTTTGTGACTCCCCACCTAGCAAACTAATCTATATCAGGTCCCTCTTCATCTCAGTGTACTTCTTTCCTCCCTTCATCTCGTCCAACATCCCTATCCTGTTCCTACCCTTACCTCGCTTGCCCAACATTCTTCCCTCTATTACCCTCTTCAACATCCCACTACCGCTCAATACGCCCTTCATCCATTTTTCCTGCCTCCATAGGATTTCTCTCAACAAACCCCTCTCCTCCCCCACCATCTCTAGTACTTCCTCATTTGTTTTCCTTTCGGTCCATTTCACCTTTTCCATTCTTCTCCACACCCACATTTCAAAAGCCTCCAATCTACGTCTATCCTCCTGCTTCAGCGACCACGTTTCCGCGCCGTACATATAGTAGCTACGCTCCATATCAGAGTTTTTACGAGTCTTGTCTTAACATCCCTACTCAACGTCCCCGTCATCAACTCCCTCCTCCTTGAGAAAGCCTCCTTGCCTAGCGCAATTCTTCTCCTTACGTCCCTACCACTTTGACCGTGTTGGTCCAAAACATTTTCGAGATATGTAAACTGTTCTACCTGTTCTATTTTTTCCCCGCCTATTTTAATATTTAGCTTAGCCTTTTTCTTTCTGGAAAATCGCATAACCTTTGTTTTATTAATATTGATTCTCATCCCATATTTATCGCACTGAACCTCCAATTCACTCAACAAATATATATATATATATATATATATATATATATATATATATATATATATATATATATATATATATATATATATATATTTCAGTATATACACACACACATATATATGTTTATATATATATATATATATATATATATGTATATACAGAAGAAGGGTGAAAATGGTGCTCTATACAGCAAGGTTAAGTTATTATCGGGAAGTAAGAAGGCAAGATCTCTGCTAACAGTTAAAGATAAATGGGGTAAGATAATAGTTGAACCAGGAAAAATCCAAGAGAGATGGAAGGAATATATAGAAACACTGTATGGTAAAGAACTTAGGCCGACAAAGTTAGACATTGAAAAGGAGCATGACATAGAAGAAGATAGCTTAGGTCCAGGCATACTCGACGATGAAATAGAAAGGGCATTAAAGGAGATGAAAGTATATAAGGCCGTGGGGGTGGACCACATACCTGTAGAACTGTTAAAATGTTTAGGAAAATGTGGGAAGAAGGCTATATGGACTGATTCGTAGTATCTATAAGGAAGGAATCTGGCCGGAAGACTTCGTGAGATCAGTGTTAGTTCCTATTCCAAAAAAGGCAAAGGCTTCGTCATGTGAGGATTACAGAACAATAAGTTTGATATCCCACGCAGCTAAAGTTATTCTCAGGATCATCAACAAAGGATAGAGAGTAAGGCAAATGATTACTTAGGGGATGATCAGTTTGGGTTCAGGAAAGGAAGAGGTACGCGTGATGCCATTTCAGTAATGAGATCACTAGTTGAGAGGAATATAGAATACAATCAGGACGTTTTTGCCTGTTTTGTACATTTCCGAAAAAGCGTTTAATGGAGTGAATTGGGAAAAATTAATGCGTGTTTTGCAGAAAATAGGAATGGATTGGAGGGACAGGAGACTGATCCGCAACCTGTACATGTCTCAGACTGCTCAGGTGCGAGTGGGGAACGGAGAGTCCGGATGGGCAGTGTTAGGAAGAGGTGTAAGACAGGGTTGCCCATGGTCACCTGTACTGTTCAACGTATATGTAGAGGAAATGATTAAAGAGGCATGGGAAGAACTGGAGATAGGAATGAAAGTCGGAGGGGAATTCGTAAAATCGTTTAGGTTTGCTGATGACCAAGCATTAGTTGCTCAGTCAGCCAAGGGGTTGCAAGCATTGTTGAGTGAATTGGAGGTTCAGTGCGATAAATATGGGATGAGAATCAATAAATATTAATAAAACAAAGGTTATGCGATTTACCAGAAAGAGAAAGGCTAAGCTAAATATTAAAATAGGTGGAGAAAAAATAGAGCAGGTAGAACAGTTTACATAACTCGGAAGTGTTTTGGACCAATACGGTCAAAGTGGTAGGGACGTAAGGAGAAGAATTGCGCTAGGCAAGGAGGCTTTCTCAAGGAGGAGGGAGTTGATGACGGGGACGTTGAGTAGGGATGTTAAGACAAGACTCGTCAAAACCTCGATATGGAGGATAGCTATGTACGGCGCGGAAACGTGGTCATTGTAGCAGTAGGATAGGCTTAGATTGGAGGCTTTTGAAATGTGGGTGTGGAGAAGAATGGAGAAGGTGAAGTGGACCGATAGGAAAACAAATGAGGAAGTACTAGAAATGGTGGGGGAGGAGAGGGGTTTGTTGAGAGAAATCCTATGGAGGCAGGAAAAATGGATGAAAGGCGTATTGAGCGGTAGTGGAATGTTGAAGAGGGTAATAGAGGGGAGAATGTTGGGCAAGCGAGGTAAGGGTAGGAACAGGATAGGGATGTTGGACGGGATGAAGGGAGGAAAGAAGTACACCGAGATGAAGAGGGACCTGATATAGATTAGTTTGCTAGGTGGGGAGTCACAAAATGTTTATTTGATAGTTGTGTCCATCCAAAAACCTACCTTAACCGGTAGATTACCTAAAAAAAATAAGAACAACAAAAAAAAAATAATAACAGAATAAAACAGATAACACGTAAAAGGACACACACACTGTAGATGATTTAAGCTTTCGGCCCACTCCGAGGCCTTCTTCAGGTCAGACTGACTGAAGACTCAGTGGCCCACTCTGAGGCCTTCTTCAGGTCAGACTGAGTGTCAGTCTGACCTGAAGAAGGCCTCGGAGTAGGCCGAAAGCTTAAATCATCTACAGTGTGAGTGTCCTTTTACGTGTTATCTGTTTTATTCTGTGTTCTATTGTGCCGTCCAAAAGTTATATTGCTCTTGTGAGTACTTCCGCATCATCGATATATATATATATATATATATATATATATATATATATATATATATATATATATATATATATATATATATATACACACACACACACACATACACACACACGCACACACACACATGATTTTAACCGTGATGTCTCATTTAGTTGGTGGAATACCCACAATTGAGGTTTTGCAAGTGGATCCAGAGAGGGTGAAGATGAGGGAAGGCGTGTTTCGTATTGATCCGACTACTCGTAGCCAGCATCCGGGTTCGGTCCGCCGTGCCTCTCTCCCTCCCCACCCCACCTGCACCCCTTCCGCCGCTTGTCTACTCCCCTCTCCCATCCCCTCTACTACTGTTACTACGAGGGGGGGGCACCCCTGCACTTCCTTTCGAAATCCCTCCCAACCACACACCCCTTTATAACTGGGGGCGGGAGAGAGGGGCTGGGGGCGCCGTCCTCCTCCCGCTCTCCACTCGCCCCCTTTCACTTGCATCCGCTCCCCGTCTAGCTCCTCTTTCGGATGGCGAGAGTGGCGTCATCTATTGTTCTCTCTCGACGGCTCTAACTCGAGTGCTGATTGGTTGAAGGGCGACCTTGAAGGATGTCTGCTCTTGACGTGATGGGTCAAGGGAAAAGGGAATCAACTTCGCAAAGGAAATGTTTCAGGATAAGTTTTAAGGCGACAGGGGTTAAGGTCGGAAGTTCATTGCAGGAAATCGTGATCTTTGTTTAAGGGTGCATGGACGTACATTCATATGTCCACCATTTGCACTCATTTTTTCACTTCAATGTTTTCTTCACCTTTCATCTGCCAGCCACGTCTCACGTGGAATATAAATTTTAATTTTCAAAACTTTGGAACGGACTATAGGGGAGGAGGGGATGGTAGGATCTGGGCTTCAAGGAACGCCACATTTCTGATAATTCTTGTGAAACCACTCTCCTATTTATTTTTATCGAATTTTAGCCAGGGTATAAACAATTCCAAACCAAACAGATTTCCAATGCATCAAAGGCCAGATTATTACTCCATTGTTTCGGTCTTCAAATAGCAGAACTCCATTTCCATTGGCATACGTCGGCGACGTCCTTGAGATGAAGAACGCCACGCGCGCACACATGTACTACGATTGGTATACTTTCCACGTCCCATAGTAACTTGCAGGATAAGACGTACGCGCAATTGCGGAGTGATGTCAGTCTTGAATTCTCCTTCGGTGTTGTAAAATTTTCCCCTTGTGTTGCCATATTCCCCTTCCCCTCTGACGCTGCTCCCTCTCCTCCGCTTCTTTTGCACAGAAAGGGAATGCTGGGAATCCTTCAGGAATCATGACGCAACTGCTAGCAATAACGGTATCGTCATCAATGAACTATGAGGTCACTCTTGACCCTGATTGTCGCACTGAGCATGCTTCAGTGAGACCGTTATATATCTTTCGAATCTCGCGCGCTTTTGGGAATAGTTTTCCAAACGCCACCGTCCCCAACCAGGGGGATGAACGCCCCCAGTCCACCACCCCCGCCCCGCATGCAAAGGGGCACACATTTGAAAGGACCGGCCCTTTCTCCAATCCCACTCCAACCCCTCCCCTTCAGTCAGCTGCCCTCGATCCCATATCGCCGCTGTTCCCTGCGACCCTCCCTTCGCCAACCCTTGAGAGGATCTTTGAAGAGGGCGGCAAAGGGGCGGAGAGGGGGTTGCGGGCGGAGGGGGGCAGGAAACAGGGAGCTCTCGATTGAGACAATGGCACTGCCGATTCAAAGGAAAACAGTGCCTGTCGCCACCTATAGGAAAAGTGGGTAATTCCTCTTTTCAACAACAATGCAAAAACATTGTGAGTGGGTTTGTGTAATTACACACTTACAAGAAATATTACGTGCACTGGAAAGTAGAACAGTGTGACTTTAGGATGCAGTAATTGGGGGTCACTAAAAATTTATATGTAGCTCTCCTTTTGATATTCATAACCCTCGTCTAAATTCTTCCGACAGTTCTGTATTGTTTTACAGATCCGGGCCCAAAATGAAATGGTATAAATCCAGGAATTAAATGCATTGTAGATTAACGGACAAATTGATGGAATTCTTCCAAATACTACCCTTAAGCATCGATACAACGATGCCTGCACCTCAGCCAATCACGTTAGGCGCTTCCTGGAGGGCGACGACGGAGACCTCGGTCGGGCACCTTGTCACGGCCAAAACGACGAAAACGTTAAAATGGCCGTGCCGTTTCGTTACAGAATGGTTGCCCTTCAATTGCCTTTTTATTCGTAGAAACAATTACATGCCCGGTGCAGCCACATCGGGGCTGTAGGGAGCCTGGGGCAGCGTCCAAGAGATTACAAGAGATTGTCTCACGAGGAACCCTCTGATTTTCCGACATCACCATAGGGACCATCTTGGCGCACATCTTTCTCATGGCTAGGCAGGTTGAAACCGCAAAATAAAAACGGTTAACGACTAGTAGTGCATGGCGGTTCAACTCTTAGGAAAAATTTTCAAACGTAGCTACTTGGAATGGACTTTAATTAGCCATGAAATGCTTATTTAAAAGGATATGATGTCAGTTTTCCATGAAAATCGTCAGCAAAAACTGCTATAAATTGGAAAAAAATATCAAATTCTATTTCCGTCTCACATCAAGCAAATACATAGGAAATGCACGGTGAATTTCGGAATATTGTAAATTTGTGATATCATTGACCACTTTCGTAATAAATTTTAACGATCAAATTTATTTTTAGATAATATTAATGGGCAGGGTTGCCCATTGTCACCGGTGCTGTTCAACGTATATGTTGAGGAAATGATTAAAGAGGCATGGGAAGAACTGGAGGTAGGAATGAAAGTCGGAGGGGAATTCGTAAAATCGGTTAGGTTTGCTGATGACCAAGCATTAGTTGCTCAGTCAGCCAAGGGGGTTGCAAGCATTGATGAGTGAATTGGAGATTCAGTGCGATAGATATGGGATGAGAATCAATATTAATAAAACAAAGGTTATGCGATTTTCCAGAAAGAAAAAGGCTAAGCTAAATATTAAAATCGGCGGGGGAAAAATAGAGCAGGTAGAACAGTTTACATATCTCGGAAGTGTTTTGGACCAACACGGTCAAAGTGGTAGGGACGTAAGGAGAAGAATTGCGCTAGGAAAGGAGGCTTTCTCAAGTTGATGACGGGGACGTTGAGTAAGGATGTTAAGAAAAGACTCGTAAAAACTCTCATATGGAGCGTAGCTATGTACTGCGCGGAAACGTGGTCGCTGAAGCAGGAGGATAGACGTAGATTGGAGGCTTTTGAAATGTGGGTGTGGAGAAGAATGGAGAAGGTTAAATGAACCGAAAGGAAAACAAATGAGGAAGTACTAGAGATGGTGGGTGAGGAGAGGGATTTGTTGAGAGAAATCCTATGGAGGCAGGAAAAATGGATGAAAGGCGTATTGAGCGGTAGTGGAATGTTAAAGAGGGTAATAGAGGGGAGAATGTTGGGAAAGCGAGGTAAGGGAAGGAACAGGATAGAGATGTTGGACGGGATGAAGCGAGGAAAGAAGTACGCGGAGATGAAGAGGGACCTGATATAGATTAGTTTGCTGGGTGGGGAGTCACAAAATGTTTATTTGATAGCTGTGTCCATCCAAAAACCTACCTCAAACGGTAGATTACCTAATAATAATAATATATAGATGATGCGGAAGTACTCACGAGAGCAATATAACTTTTGGACGGCACAATAGAACACAGAATAAAACAGATAACACGTAAAAGGACACTCACACTGTAGATGATTTAAACTTTCGGCCTACTTCGAGGCCTTCTTCAGGTCAGACTGAGAGGTTTTGAAAGAAGAGTGCCTGGAGAGGGGAGGGGGGGCGAAAGGTTTAGGGACTGCTGGGAAGGAAATTAAAGATGGCGGTTAAGGGTGGGAATTTCAAAGGATCGGAAATATAGGATGTATGCGGATTCGCGAGTTCTCACCTCTATGTTGGTGGTTGAATCGGGTAGGGATTCTAGAACTGTTAGGGAGAAGCATTCGTCAAATAATAGGTTGTGTGAACTTGCGTGTAAAGAGATAGGAAGACAAGAGAGTGAAGCAGAATTACATGAGTAGCGGTGATTGCTCATTCGGATGTATAATGGGGTAATGCATTCGCCTATGTAGAATGAGGTGCATTGTTTGCACATTATATTGCTCTCGTGAGTACTTCCGCATCATCGATATATATATATATATATATATATATATATATATATATATATATATATATATATATATATATATATATATTCATTCACATACAAATAGTGATAAGGAATAATGGGAAAGGAACACATATAAAGGACGAACAGAAGAGAGGTGGGGAAGGCGGATTTGAGCAGATGACAAATGTAGACCGAGAGACGGAAATTTGGAATCTGCGACAGACTCAAAAGTTTCGTGTTGGTTGAGGGGGGACACGAATTGAGAATGGAGGAAGAAGGTCGTTGGTACGGAGAGTTCCGTTGAAGATGCTATGTAGGAATTTCATTTCACATAGTAATCGACGGCGGAGGAGAGGGGAAATACCAAGGGATGAGAGGGTAAAGTGCCGGGTTGTATTTTTGAGGGAAGCGATGCGAAAACGGGAAATGGCAATAAAGAAATTAAGAGGTCTGTTGAGTGACTCTAAGGTAGTTGGGGAGGCGGTAGACCAGAATGGTGAAGAGTACTCTAAAATTGGGAGGACACAAGCAATAAACACCGTCCTGAGGGCAAGGAGATCACGAACGTCAGTGTTGCTGTAAAGTAGGCCGACCATTGCCATCGCTCTCCCGACAATCCTTTCAACGTGCTTGCGAAAGGTGAGCTTCGCGTCAAAACATACGCCCAAGTCGCAGTAAGAACTGACAGATGGAATAAGGCTGTTCGAAAGAGTGTATGATGGTGAAAGTGGTTTGCGCTTTAACGAGAAGGTCATAATAACTGATTTGGAGGGATTAATGGATAACTGCCAATCGGAACACCAAGCAGTGACGGAATTAAGAGCAGACTGAACAGAAGAGCAGCCTAAGCATCGACATCATGGAATACAATACATTGCGTCGCTTTTTAACGCCTCTTCATAAAGTTGGTACGGGTAAGTTTTTTGTCCCTGGTTGCAAAACACTAGTTGTTTTACTAATGATTAATATGTGAGAGTATAATGTTTTTATTGATAACAGAAACCTACCAACTTATGGTACCTATTTTATAGATCCTGGAACTGGACTCTTTTTTACTCGTATGCCGTTACTAAAATGACACAAAACATCCTTTAAACCAAAAATATATATTGCAATAAATCATTATTCAACTCTGGACGCTTTTTAGCTTCCTTAACTGGGTCCAAAATGACTCCTCTTTTCCTTCCTCTGCCTCAATATAATTTCTTCGTGTGAAAATGACCGCGAAAGGGTTGGACGTGACACTCGGTTCTATGGGCCGAGTCTTGTTGTTGGCAGGATTTAGGACCTAATTAGGCTCTTGGAAAAAAGGATTGAGATAGTCTCTTATTGCCTCATTCATTAGTGTTTTTATCGTGTTTCCATCACTTAAATGCCCGCCACACTCTGAACAAGCACTTTTGTTACAGATAATTAATATATTACCCCATAAATTCAAAATGTCGCGCGTCTGGAGGTGTAGTAATTTGAGCATGCGGGTCATTCCACATCGTCACTGCTCAGGTACTAGGCCATCATCAGGAACATATTTATCGTAGTAATATTATTTATTATTAGGTAATATACCGTTTAAGGTAGGTTTTTGGATGGACACAACTATCAAATAAACATTTTGTAACTCCCCACCTAGCAACCTAATCTATATCACGTCCCCCTTCATCTCGGTGTACTTCCTTCCTCCCTTCATCCCATCCAAGCCTCCAATCTACGTCTATCCTCCTGCTTCAGTGACCACATTTCCGCGCCGTACATAGCTACGCTCCATATCAGAGTTTTTACGAGTCTTGTCTTAACATCCTTACTCAACGTCCCATTCATCAACTCCTTGAGAAAGCCTCCTTGCCTAGCGCAAGTCTCCTCCTTACGTCCCTACCACTTTGACCGTATTGGTCCAAAACACTTCCGAGATATGTAAACTGCTCTACCTGATCTATTCTTTCCCCGCCTATTTTAATATTTAGTTTTGCCTTTTTCTTTCTGGAAAATCGCATAACCTTTGTTTTATTAATATTGATTCTCATCCCATATTTATCGCACTGAACCTCCAATTCACTCAGCAATGCTTGCAATCCCTTGGCTGACTGAGCAACTAATGCTTGGTCATCAGCAAACCTAACGATTTTACGAATTTCCCTCCGACTTTCATTCCTACTTCCAGTTCTTTCCTAGCCTCTTTAATCGTTTCCTCTACGTATACGTTGAACAGCACCAGTGACAATGGGCAACACTGCCTTACACCTCTTCCTAACACTGCCCATTCGGACTCTCCGTTCCCCACTCGCACCTGAGCAGTCTGAGACATGTACAGGTTGCGGATCAGTCTCCTGTCCCTCCAATCCATTCCTATTTTCTGCAAAACACGGATTAATTTTTCCCAATTCACTCCATTAAACGCTTTTTCGAAATCTACAAAACAGGCAAAAACGTCCTGATTGTATTCTGTATTCCTCTCGATTAGTGATCTCATTACTGCATTGGCATCACGCGTACCTCTTTCCTTCCTAACCCAAACTGATCATCCCCTAAGTAATCATTTGCCTTACTCTCTATCCTTTTGTTTATGATCCTGAGAATAACTTTAGCTGCGTGGGATATCGAACTTATTGTTCTGTAATCCTCACATGATATAGACTTTGCCTTTTTTGGAATTGGAACTAACACCAATCTCACAAAATCTTCCGGCCAGATTCCTTCTTCATAGATACTACGAATCAGTCCATATAGGGCCTTCTTCCCGCATTTTCCTAAACATTTCAACAGCTCTACAGGTATGTTGTCCACCCCCACAGCCTTATTTGCTTTCATCTCCTTTAATGCCCTTTCTATTTCATCGTCGAGTATGCCTGGACCTAAGCTAACATCTTCTATGTCATGTTCCTTTTCTATGTCTAACCTTGTCGGTCTAAGTTCTTTTCCATACAGTGTTTCTATATATTCCTTCCATCTCTCTTGGATTTTTCCTGGTTCAACTATTATCTTACCCCACTTATCTTTAACTGTTAGCACAGATCTTGCCTTCTTACTTCCCGGTAATAACTTAACCTTGCTGTATAGAGCACCAATTTCACCCTTCTTCTGTAACCTTTCCATATTCTCGCATTGCGTTTTCCACCATTCTTCTTTTGCTTTGTTTGTGGCCCTTCTCAATTTATTGTTTAACTCTTTGTACTTCATTTTGTCTAACTCTGTGTTTACATTCTTCCATCTTCTTCTCTCATCCATCTTTGCAATCATCTCATCCGTTACCCATGGTTTCCTTATTCTTTTCCCGTTAACGGTTCTTATAGTGTCTTTCGCGGCTTTCGATATCCGTTGTTTGATATATTCCCATGTTTCTTCGATAGTACTCAGCTCTTTACCGTCATCCATCCTTTATTTTTCTACAGCCTGTTGATACTTCTTCCTCGTTAATCCATTTAATGTTTCTAAATTCCATTTCCTAACCCGCCGCCCTTGCCTTATCTTCTTGAAACGGACGTTGCATTTCATAACAACTAAATTGTGGTCAGAGTCCGCATCCGCTCCTGGGAAACTGTGCGAATTTATCACACTGTTCCTAAACCTGTACCTAACCATAATATAATCTAACTTATACCTTTCTGAGTCACCTGGCATTTTCCATGTATACCTTAGCCTTTTGTGATGTCTAAACCATGCGTTGGTGATGACTAACCACCCTCTCTTCCTTTGCCTACCGTCGCATTCCAATCCTCCATCACTATCAAATATTTCCCTGCAGGAACACTCGCGATTATATCCTCTAACTCATCGTACATCCTATCGACATCTTCCTCCTTGTGGTTGCTCGGTGGCATGTATACCTGAACAATGACCTATTTCGTCGGCTCTGCTTTAATCTCTACGAGTAAAATTCTATCTGTCGCTTGCTCTATGTTGACTAAGCTTCTTCCTACCCCTTTATTTAATATTACGGCTACCCCTCGTTGGCTCTCGTCCCAGCCACTGTATGTTCTTCTATAATTATCACTCCAGTAATACCCGCTATCCATCCATCTCACCTCGCAGAGACCTAAAACATCTATATTACCTCTTTCCATCTCTCGCTTAATATTTTCTAATTTGCCTCTCCTCAACATTGTCCTGACGTTCCAGGTTCCTATTCTAACTACTTTCGTCTTCTTCTGTGTCTTCTGTCCTGCTGCTCTTATTTCTTCCCTGCAAGGGTTTCGTGGGATGACGACCGCGGAAGCCTTGCCTCTCCCGCTGCCGGGCACGACACACGGCCCCTTGGGCCGAGTCCCGGAGTTGCCAGGACTCAATTTCTGTTTTGCGTCCATCATTATTTTCTGGGTAATGATAATTGAGGTGGTTTCCCGTTGCCTTCCTCAATAGTGTTTTTAATGTGACAAATCACTTAATGGCCGCCCCACTGGGGTTAGACGCCGTTGCAGCCGCCTCACTGAGGAACAGACGCTGCGTGGACTACCTTTCCTCTGGCTCCTAACCTTCGACCTATGGGTGACCCTTCCAGGAGTAATTATTATTACTCCCGCCAGCACAGCTCTAGGGGTCATCGGAGCACACAAGCCCTTCCACCACGACAAGGTTGTCATCTATATATATATATACATATATATATATATAGTATATATATATACTATATAGTCTGACCTGAAGAAGGCCTCGGAGTAGGCCGAAAGCTTAAATCATCTACAGTGTGAGTGTCCTTTTACGTGTTATCTGTTTTATTCTGTGTTCTATTGTGCCGTCCAAAAGTTATATATATATGTATATATATATATATATATATATATATATATATATATAATTTAGACAGTAACACACAGCATGAGAACACATAAAAAGAACACTCACAATAATATCTTGATAATTTCGACGGACTCGAGCTCCGTCTTTTCGGAAGATAAGATATGACTGAGGAAAAGGGTACGGGTATATATATATATATATATATATATATATATATATATATATATATATATATATATATATATATATATATGGATGATTTCTTCGAAGTAACACGGAAGTGTTGAATAAAAAACTTAGACAGTAACACACAGCACGAGAGCACATAAAAAGAACACACAATAATATCTTGATAATTTCGACGGACTCGAACTCCGTCTTCTTCGGAAGATAAGATATGACTATATATATATATACTCACACACACAGTATATACGCGTACATTTGCATCCATACTTCATCCATTGCTTTTCCGTGATAACGACCAAAATACGAGAGTTGTGGCAACCAATTTTTTTATTAGCTGCACGGGATAAACTACCCCCTCACACCCATCCTCAGCAAAGCCAAACCTTTTTTGGATTGGCCAGCTTCTTCTTTCCCCGAGAGAGGGAGAGCTATTGATAGCCCACCAATGTGTCGATATTACGTGCACTTCTCAGCGTGGGGAAAACTTAAAAATTCTCAAGGGAAGCCGTTTAGCGTTTTTTATCCCATGTATTTTTTCTCTTCTTCCTCCGACCGCTCTTTTTTAAACGGCCGATGGATGATCTCGTTACGGCCGAGAAGGGTCTCCTTGGGGCCATAGCCCGTCGTCCCCTCGCACCGCAGATCGCCCAGGGCTTTGGGCCTGACTGGGCGGGCCTCGACTGACGGTCGCTGGCAGAGGAGGGTTCGTGCCCTCGCCGGATCGTGGTTATGCTTCCGAGCCATCTCGCAGAACGTTTCGAGTTAGGTTATTCAATGACCACGTGTCGGAGGCGGTGGTTGGGAACGGTGTGCGTTTCACGGCAGAAGGTTAACCGTTTGATAATCTTCTAAAGTGTTACAAGGTGCACAAACGTGATTCATTAGCGCTGATGTCAATGTTGAATTAAAGGTCTACATTGGAATGTACATATTATCATGTGGAACATGTCTACATGCGTCGATAGGCAACAGCTAATCGACCAATGTAACCTCAACAGGTTTCTTCTAATGGAGCCACGATATTTCAGTATAACTTACATTTGCTTTACTTACTTATTTTTTATTTTTTCCAGCAATCGTATTTTTTCCATGTAGAGAATATTTTTATCATCACTATAATTTTTAAACTGCATAACTATTCAAACTTGCAAGTTATGAAGCGGTCGCGACATTTTTTCATCCACATCTACTCTATTGGTAGTGCGCAGTAATTTGCAGGTTGCGTAACTACGTGAACTACCGCAAGGGTGTGTGGCGGGGGGTGTAACGGCACCAGCCATACTTGTAGTTCATACATTCATTTCAATACATTCCTAACTATAATTTATGTAATAATTATTGTGTAAGACTTAATCATTTAATTTGAGTCTTTAAGTTGATATATTCGAGTACTTGGGTTTGGTTTTGTTACGACGGCGTATCGTGCAATGAAAGAACAATGATTTGTGTGTGGCATTGTCTATGGCTCTCTTAACCCGGTGATCGGATATACCGTCTTAATTATTCCCTCCTTTTCAGAAGCAAACTCAGGTGGCCTGCGCCTTCTTAAAACCATTGGCCTGCTCCCTGCTGTTCGTGAGTCAAGAGACTACTCCCAACCTAATTCCTAGAGTATATTCGTCTGACCTAATCTCTCCTCCTTGCAAGTTTTCACAAATCTATCGGATATTATGTTTACCTTTTCCAATTCCTTAATTAACGTTTTCTCACCTGCATACCTGTGTTTGTATGCCTGACCCAGGTTTTATTTTAACCTCGCCAAAAACTGTTGAAGGAAACAATATATAGACAGCACAGCATAAACAATGGACCTTAAAACCATATTTGACGCCGCGTAGCTAGCAATTAAATGAATTGTTGCTACTTACATTTCCTAAGCTTTTGGCGCGAGTCACAAACGATATAAAACTATCTTTTGAGCAGTTTGAACTTTTTCTTCTGGAAAAGGAAAAGTTGCCTCCTCACGCTCCTTTTAAATGCTTTCTAGCTTAGGTTGCACGTTTATAAGTTTAGAGATACACTAGGAAATAGTCGAAACGTTTTTAACTGGACAATTGTGTATTTGGATAATAGAAATGGGTTTCGGACGTTGGGCAGAGGGAATAGGTCAATGCAAATTCAGATGTTTGTTTCCGCTTCCCCTTTCTCCCAGCTTTAATGGCTGTAAAGCAGTGAGAGCAGCTCGAGTAAACACTCACGTGGGATCTGGCAGAGGCCGAGACACGAGGCAATGGTGAATCAGATCGCAATGGACCTTGGATAGCGGGGAATGGAAAAGAATATCGGAACTCAAATCTTAACTCAATCCAGAAAAAAAGAACCAGATATGCTGGCATTGTCCATTTTAGATTTATAATATAAGAATGGAAGCATAATAAGTGAGCGAAAATCAGGACAACTGAAATACCACGCACTTGTGTCGAATAATGAGGATTGTGAGAGCGACGAGGCGGTTGTTAGCCTTGAATACATGGGGTGAGGTATTGCAGCCGAACGAATGGCTGTTGGAAAAACACTCCCGCACTAAAATGATAAATTCTTGCTCTCGATTCGGTTTTCAAGACTATTTCCGTTAGTTAACTCAGAGGATCACAAAGTTTTGAATACGATTGGAGAAAGTATTCGCTTCAAAAGGGAAATATAACGAGTTATTGCGGAGCGACTGTAACCGGCGAATGATGAATGATTTCATGCACCCTCACAGAAGAGTATTTGAAAAGGGTTGGCAATTGCTAATGGAAATATTAATTGTGTCACGTGGAGGTATCTCAAGCTAACATTTTCTATTTCATTCAACAAAATATGGTCCCGTATGAAAGTTTACGAATGGATGCGAACGCTTACTTTTTTCCTTATTTTCATTGCATATTACCCCGCAAGTCACCACCAGGAAGGGGGTGGACGAGCAACAGACTATTTTTGACCATAAATATTTTCCTCCCCTTCCGGGTCGCACAATGTTATTCTGATCCCCCAACGTTCATTGATGTGATCTCTCCAACTAATTAATCTCACTCTTTTGTTAGCTTGTCCACATGTTCCCCCTAGTATGTGTTTCACCCAGGAGAGGTCGAGTGAGAGTAATAACGCCACTTGGTATTTAATCGAGTCTGCGCACTCCATTTCGGTGTTCCCGATGCAGTTCGGGAGGGAATTGCTCTTTTTCCAAAAAATTATGACTACGCACTTTTCTAGTTTAATTCTAAGCGCCCACACTAAAGTTTCATGGCATTAAGCCCACCTGATGAAGCTGCTTAATCATTAGGATCACGGATACCTCGGTAAACCACTACATCGTCGCCAAATAGACGATAAAAAACATGGCTTAAAGTTATTGGTAAACTCTGTGACGGTGCTGTAAATGTCAAGCTCTGGAGATTTATTTTAATCGGAAATTCTCCCCCATTTGCAAGGGACGAATTTCCTCACGATACTCGATATTGAATCGTGCATTCATGGTGATTGTGTGTAGATTCGTCTTGAGAATAATATTTTGGCTTTGTCTTGACGGAGGCATTCTGTATTTGAGAGCTGAACAAGTTGCAAATCTAAAGAGGTCCACACGGAATGCTATTTTATTTACTCATCGCTTGCTGGAAATGTTCACCTCGAGGGATACTTTGCGACGGAAGTTTGGCGTCAAGGAGACTGAAAGTGACTTCAAATTGGTAACATGCAATCAAAAAAGTCATTTAATCCATTGGTAAATGATATTCGGGGCATTTTTTGCGATTGGACCATCGTCATTTTCCAAATGACGTCAAAAAGGAATTTCATCATAAGTGAACAACAATCGCGCTGTAAGTTGTATTTCCAGAATAGAACTCATTGATTAGCACTCCACCAAAATGACAGGTTAATTACGGTTTATTGGTGCAATTGTGACCTAGGCAACTTGATAATATGTGCTATTGCACGCCAACAATCTAAAATGAGCGGCGTATGTTGGCATTGTGTGATCGATAAACAGCGATTCGGCCGAGAACGAAAGATTTATGTAATCCGAAGCAGCAATTTGCGGTTTTCCCAATCACACACTCACGCAGAATGGCGGGTTTCGTTGTTTTTAAACAAAAGGTAAACTCAAAATGGCGTTTTTCATCATAATTTCGGAAACCATTTCTCATCACCTCCATTTTATCATCCCACCTTCTCCCTTGGGGGGCATTCTGCGCCAGGCTCAAGGAGATATCTTTTCTTCTCGAATCTTCCAAGAAATGAATGGACATTCTTACGGATGCCTCCACGCTTCATAGCAGGCCTATTGCCGGGCGGATAAAAATATACATACATACATACATACATATACATATTAGGTAATCTACCGGTTAAGTTAGGTTTTTGGATGGACACAACTATCAAATAAGAATCTTGCGACTCCAAACAAAACCCAATCCAGCAACCTAATCTACATCAGGTCCCTCCTCATCTCTGTGCACTACTTTCCTCCCTTCATCCCATCCAACATCCCTATCCTGTTCCTGCCCTTTCCTCGTTTGAATAACAATCTCCCCTCTATTACCTTCTTCAACATTCTATTACCGCTCAATACACTTTTCATCCATCTTTCCTGTCTCCACAGGACCTCCCTCAACAAACCCCTCTCCTCACCCACCATCTCCAGTATTTCCGCATTGGTCTTCCTTTCGGTCCATTTCACCTTCTCCAACCCCAAATTTCAAAAGCCTCCGATCTACGTCAATCCTCCTCCTACAGCAAACACGTTTCCGCGCCGTACATAGCACCATATCACAGTTTTTACGAATCGTTTCTTAACATCCCTACTCAACGTCCCCGTCATCAACTCCCTCATCCTTGAGAAAGCCTCCTTAGCTAGCGCAATTCTTCTCCTTACGTCCCTACCACTTTGACCGTATTGGTCCAAAACACTTCCGAGATATGTAAACTGCTCTACCTGCTCTATTTTTTCCCCGCCTATTTTAATATTTAGCTTAGCCTTTTTCTTTCTGGAAAATCGCATAACCTTTGTTTTATTAATATTGATTCTCATCCCATACTTATCGCACTGAACCTCCAATTCACTCAGCAATGCTTGCAACCCCTTGGCTGACTGAGCAACTAATGCTTGGTCATCAGCAAACCTAACCGATTTTACGAATTCCCCTCCGACTTTCATTCCTACCTCCAGTTCTTCCCATGCTTCTTTAATCATTTCCTCCACATATACGTTGAACAGCAGCGGTGACAATGGGCAACCCTGCCTTACACCTCTTCCTAACACTGCTAATAATGCTATATAATAGCAATTGTTTTGATAATTTTATTCGATGAGGGTGGTTATTCGGGAAAAATTATGAGAAGGAGATTCGATAAACGAAAAACTACATGTGTTGGTCAAATTTTATTCGCAGTTCATTTGACCAAAAAGTTATGCAAATTCATCAGCGTATCCGTAATATCAGCTATTTCGGATGTTGTATCAAGACCTTAAACAAATCTTAAATTCGACATGAAACAGCGAACGTTTTTCATTACCCTGGGTACTTGAAAATTTGCCTTTTTGAAATAATATATTGACTATCACGAACAAAGGATTTCTTCGGCGTCTAATGCCGCATACTAATAAGTATTAAAATTCCATTTTTTACATTCACTGTCACGAAAGTGTAAAGAAACGGGCTCAATCAACCAAGCTGCTTGAGAAAGTTAAATATCATTTTATACTTTGAAATATCAAGATTCCGTCGCAATCTTCCATTCGTATCCAGAATCATGTCTCTGCCATATGCTTCGCCGTATCGAAGTGCGACGGTTAGACATGTCGATTGGGTGTCGACGTTAACTTTGTCATCTTTGTGTCGAGACTGATTTAAGGTGGCGTTTCAGTGGTCAGGGCAGTGATGTTTCTTGATGTCAACATCGACAACGATGCTGAAGAGAATGTTTCTGTCGACATCGATGTTGATGTCAATTTCGACACTTATTTTGATAATAATATCGCCTAAATTACGAGGAATTCTACGCGCGTCATTAATGATTCATAATTACTTAAATTCTGCTTCAATGGAATGGTTTAACAGACGAGCGACACTGGCTGTTGACGTACGCGACATTCAAAGGCAACACGATCTGAATGTTGAAGGTTAAATGAATGTCAACGTGGAGATTACATGTGGACATCGACATCATCGACACTTGTAACACATCGAGGAAGGGTGGACATTTGACCCATGTCGTGCAGCGACATCAAGTTACACGATACCGCACAACGCTGCGCCAGAAAAGACCGAGGGTAATAAAAATCGAATCTAATATCGATATACTAGTATAGACAGCAATCTATATGTACTGTATATCGGGAAATAAATACCGATGTATCACCATATTTTTTCTGGGCCTAAGACGCACCTTTATATGTGCATTCCTGGTATCTTACCTTCGTTGCAGTCACGGTAAATAGAAACAATATTAATAGGCCTAACAGGTCATTGGTCAGATGAGAAATAAGGCAATCAGATATTTATAATAATAGGATACTCATCCTTAATACGAATCAAATTTGAACAGATATGAAAGTCGTGGAAGAACTTCGCGAGTGGGTTATTGATTTGAAAAGTGTCTCTGACGTAATTTTTTAAGCATTAAATTACAGGTTAAGTAGAGCGTAATGGTATCAGTCGTTGGAACACCTGAGTGTTAGCTTTTTAGATCCGATGCAAGTGATGGAAAAAGTGACCTTTTGAGATCACTAGTAGAAATCAGGGCAGAAACCACTCAGCGTGCACGGTTCTCGGGATTCCTCCCCCCCCATCCCGACCCGCCCCCTTCCGGCACTTCCCTCGCCCCCGCACCCCCATGGGAGGAGCGAGGGGAAAGGATTATTCTCATGGAGTCCCCACCGCTCTTGTCTTTACAGTCTTCTTCGCGGCGGATTCTCGTCTCGACGGCCAATTTCACCTCAGCCTCCCTTCCACGCCAAGGAATAGCAGCATAAATGTAGTTGCAGGATAAATGCAGAGGAAAGGTCAAATGAGCATAAGTCAGCTTCATAAAATGGTTCGAGTTTGGACAGCACGAACAGATATCTGTAATTATTAGTGTCGTTTAAAAATGATGGTTTTGAAGAAGCCGTGCAACTGGTCCCGCAGGCCTCCTTGTGCCACAATCTGAAAAATCCCCCAAGTCCTCCTCGAACGTTGACGTTAGAAATACCTCGTTTCAGATATCGCCGTTTGAAAGTTTTAGAAAAATCTCATTAATAATGTACATAATGCACAACTGTTGAATGCATGTTAAACATTGAAACGTGACGCTTCTACTGATTACAACTGAGGTGATTTTTTCGCTGATCAAAAAACCCTAAATTAAAAAAAAATTATTCGTCCCAATGAGCTCTTTTTTTCTCTCGCTCGTTGTAGAGCTCCAAGGAGAGAGGTAAGTACAGCGCCATACTTGGAAGACGTGGGTGGTATACCGCTGGCAAGAAAAGGCAAGCGTGAGCCGTCGTTGACATTACCGCGTTTCTGCCGAGACGTGAAGCAATCGCGTACATTTCTGCCAACACCACATTTCCCGCAACTGGGTGCCGTCAAGGGCGACTCCCTCTTCTCTTCGCTCCCAGAAGGGGCTCCCCTTGAACGTGAGTCGAGGGATGGAGGGGATCGAAACAATGGGGTCCGCTACTTGGCAGGAAGCACCCTGCCGCCCACTTCGGAGAAAATCTGAAGAAAGAATTCGATTGCTTTTTGCTTTGGCCATGCCGGAATTAAAGGAAGGCCGTCATTCGATTCACCCTGCTTCTGAAGTGGGCGAGGGCGGATGAAATTTCGCCCAGGTACGCCAGTTCGAGGAAAACCTTGTCATCGCCAGGAATTTCTGCAGGGCAAACAACCGCCGCGCCGGTCGCGGTGGGGAATTGTTTCCGAGCGACCACATATTCTCGCTTCGCTCACGAACCCAATTGTTTCGTCTGCAGTTTGTTCAGCGGTTCAGGGAGGAATACTTTTCATTGCTGGTGTGCATTCTATTGTGGTGCAAAAAAATTTGGAATTGTAGCGAGAACATTTTCAATTTTGTTCGGGACTCTTTCCGAGGGTATGAGATACAACAGGGAGCACAAGAAAATCTTTTTTCTCTCGCGATACGGTTTTGTTTCGTTCAATTATTTCAAGATCAACCGAAACTGTAACCCCAGTTACGAAGATGACGTAATTATTATTAGGTAATTTACCGGTTTGGGTAGGTTTTTGGATGGACACAACTATCAAATAAATATTTTGTAACTCCAAACAAAACCCAATCCAGCAACCTAAACTACATCAGGTCCCTCTTCATCTCTGTGTACTACTTTCCCATCTTCATCCCATCGAACATCCCTATCCTGTTCCTACCCTTTCCTCGCTTGCCCAACATTCTCCCCTCTATTACCTTCTTCAACATTCCACTACCGCTCAAATGCCCTTCATCCATTTTCCCTGCCTCCATAGGATTTCTCTCAACAAACCCCTCTCCTCACCCACCATCTCTAGTACTTCCTCATTGGTCTTCCTTTCGGTCCATTTCACCTTCTCCATTCTTCTCCAAACCCACATTTCAAAAGCCTCCAATCTACGTCTATCCTCCTGCTTCAGCGACCACGTTTCCGCGCCGTACATAGCTACGCTCCATATCAGAGTTTTTACGAGTCTTGTCTTAACATCCCTACTCAACGTCCCCGTCATCAACTCCCTCCTTCTTGAGAAAGCCTCCTTTCCTAGCGCAATTCTTCTCCTTACGTCCCAACCACTTTGACCGTATTGGTCCAAAACACTTCCGAGATATGTAAACTGTTCTACATGCTCCATTTCCCCCCCCTATTTTAATATTTAGCTTAGCCTTTTTCTTTCTGGAAAATCGCATAACCTTTGTTTTATTAATATTGATTCTCATCCCATATTTATCGCACTGAACCTCCAATTCACTCAGCAATGCTTGCAACCCCTTGGCTGACTGAGCAACTAATGCTTGGTCATCAGCAAACCTAACCGATTTTACGAATTCCCCTCCGACTTTCATTCCGACCTCCAGTTCTTCCCATGCCTTTTTAATCATTTCCTCTACACATGCGTTGAACAGCACCGGTGACAATGGGCAACCCTGCCTTACACCTCTTCCTAACACTGCCCATCCGGACTCTCCGTTCCCCACTCGCACCTGAGCAGTCTGAGACATGTACAGGTTGCGGATCAGTCTCCTGTCCCTCCAATCCATTCCTATTTTCTGCAAAACACGCATTAATTTTTCCCAATTCACTCTATCAAACGCTTTTTCGAAATCTACAAAACAGGCAAAAACGTCCTGATTGTATTCTATATTCCTCTCGATTAGTGATCTCATTACTGCAATGGCATCAAGCGTACCTCTTCCTTTCCTAAACCCAAACTGATCATCCCCTAAGTAATCATTTTCCTTACTCTCTATCCTTTTGTTTATGATCCTGAGAATAACTTTAGCTGCGTGGGATATCAAACTTATTGTTCTGTAATCCTCACATGATATAGCCTTTGCCTTTTTTGGAATAGGAACTAACACCGATCTCACAAAATCTTCCGGCCAGATTCCTTCCTTATAGATACTACGAATCAGTCCATATATGGCCTTCTTCCCACCTTTCCCTAACCATTTAAACATTTCTACAGGAATGTTGTCCACCCCCACGGCCTTATTTGCTTTCATCTCCTTTAATGCCCTTTCTATTTCATCGTCGAGTATGCCTGGATCTAAGCTATCTTCTTCTACGTCAATTTCCTTTTCTATGTCTAAACGTGTCGGCCTAAGTTCTTTACCATACAGTGTTTCTATATATTCCTTCCATCTCTCTTGGATTTTTCCTGGTTCAACTATTATCTTACCCCACTTATCTTTAACTGTTAGCACAGATCTTGCTTTCTTACTTCCCGATAATAACCTAACCTTGCTGTTTAGAGCACCAATTTCACCCTTCTTCTGTAAACTTTCCATATCCTCGCATTGCGTTTTCCATCATCCTTCTTTTGCTTTATTTGTGGCCCCCCTCAATTTATTGTTTAACTCTTTGTACTTCATTTTGCCTAACTCTGTGTTTACATTTTTCCATCTTCTTCTCTCATCCATGACGTACTGAGGTTATAAAATTTAGCTATAACAAAAGCATTACCAAATTAATTTTTTCGGGAAATGTCAAAGACTTGAAGGAATGAAAATTTAATCGAGTGCCCATTCAAGAAGAATCTGCGAGTTAGTCTTAATGAGAGCTAGAGTATCATTATAAAATGGAAAAGTTTTAGAGAGAGTGATATGTTACTATGGATTACTTGGATCATTTTTCGAATGAATTGCAAGTATTCCGGATCCGCGGGAGAAAAAAATTTAATTATAGAAATTGAAAGAACGTCTGAGTGATTCCATCAGGTTTGTTCTAAAAAATACTTAAGGAGGCAAAGGTTCGTGACGGATACTGTGTTTGGTGGAATTAGGTTGGTTGGCGGTGCCTTGATACACAGAGAGATCAAGCAAGGCTTTTTAGACGTTTATATATGTTCATGGGCACCTGAGTTTTCTCTCAACGCCGAGGGATAAATTATTAATAGGTTCGGCCACTTAAGGTGCTCTTGCAAATTAGTATTTCTCTAACGGAAAAGAAAATCATTAAAAATTTGATTATATATTACCATAATGAACCATAAAATTTAAACCGTTTTATTTGGAAACTAAGAGTGTTTTGACTTTTTAGACTTCAAAAAAGGTCGACAATAGATTCTATGTCTTCATATCTTCCTCTTTGCCCCGACATTTGCTTCGTGGTATCATTCACCTCTACGTAAACTCCTGATTAACTCCAGAGAAATACCATAATGATTGTGTCACGTGACTTGCTTAAGTGTCCTCTGGTCCCCCATCTCGTCCTCCATTCATTTGTTAACTGCTCTTCCGACGCCATCTTCCCAATATACTCTGAGATCGCGACTTTCCCTCTAAAAGAAGACGATCGTCCTCCACATTAAAAATCTTCATTTCTTGGCTGAAGTATCGATGCTAGCTTTTCATTTTTTTCGAAGGACAAAGATGGGTATTATGAAACACCCAATTCACGGTCTCGCGATCTTAGACCAACATTCTCCATAATTATTAACGACATTTGAAGTTTCACTCCATAAAATGTTTATTTTCACATGTTTTAAAGATTACTTTTTCAAAAAACTTTCAAATAAACATAAGAGCTGTACTGGACGGAGTAATAATAATTGCTCCTGGTAGGGTCACCCATGTCATATAGGTCGAAGGTTAAGAGCCAGACGAAAGTTAATCCACGCAGAGTCTGTTCCTCAGTGAGGTGGCTGCAAAGGTGTCTGACCACAGTGGGGCGGCCATTAAGTGATGGTGTCACGTTAAAAACACTATTGAGGAAGGCAACGGGAAACCACCTCAATTATGATTCCCAAGAATGTAATGTAGGGCACTATAGATAATATGAGTCCTCGCAACTACGGGACTCGGCCCAAGTGGCCGTGTGTCGTGCCCGGCAGCTGGAGAGGCAAGACATCCGCGGTCGTCATCCCACGAAACCCTTGCAGGGAAGAAATAACTGCAGCAGGACAGAAGACTCAGAAGAAGAAGAAAGTAGTTAGAATAGGAACCTGGAACGTCAGGACAATGTTGAGGAGAGGAAAATTAGAAAATATTAAGCGAGAGATGGAAAGAGGTAATATAGATGTTTTAGGTCTCTGCGAGGTGAGATGGAAGGATAGCGGGGATTACTGGAGTGACAATTATAGAGTGATATACAGCGGCGGGGACGAGAGCCAACGAGAGGTTGCCGTAATTTTAAATAAAGGGGTAGGAAGAAGCTTAGTCAACATAGACCAAGCGACAGAGAGAATTTTACTCGTAGAGATTAAAGCACAGCCGACGAACTTGGTCATTGTTCAGGTATACTATACATGCCCCCGAGCAACCACAAGGAGGAAGAAGTCGATAGGATGTACGATGAGTTAGAGGATATCATCGCGAATGTTCCTGCAGGGAAACATTTGATAGTGATGGAGGAATGGAATGCGACGGTAGGCGAAGGAAGAGATGGGGGTGAGGTGGGGGACTATGGGTTAGGCACCAGGAATGAACGCGGGGAGAAAGCGATTGAACTCTGCAGGAGATAGGGGTTAGTCATCACCAACACATGGTTTAGACACCACAAAAGGCGTAGGTATACATGGAAAATGCCAGGTGACTCAGAAAGGTATCAGCTAGATTATATTATGGTTGGGCACAGGTTTAGGAACAGTGTGATAAATTCGCAGTTTCCCGGGAGCGGAGGCGGACTCTGACCACAATTTAGTTGTTATGAAATGTAACGTTCGTTTCAAGAAGATAAGGCAAGGGCGGCGGGTTCGGAAATGGAATTTAGAAGCAGTAAATGAATTAACGAGGAAGGAGTATCAGGAGGCTGTAGAGAAAATGATGGATGACGGTAAAGAACTGAGTACTATCGAAGAAAAATGGGAATGTATCAAGAAAGGGATATTGGAAGCCGCTGAAGACACTATAGGAACCGTTAACGCGAAAAAGATAAGGAAACCATGGGTAACGGATGAGATAATTGCAAAGATGGATGAGAGAAGAAGATGGAAAAATGTAAACACAGAGTTAGGTAAAATGCAGTACAAAGAGTTACAGAATAAATTGAGAAGGGCCACAAATAAAGCTAAAAAAGAATGGTGGAAAACGCAATGCGAGGATATGGAAAGTTTACAGAAGAAGGGTGAAATTGGTACTCTATACAACAAGATTAAGTTATTATCGGGAAGTAAGAAGGCAAGATTTGTGCTAACAGTTAAAGATAAGTGGGGTAAGATAATAGTTGAACCAGGAAAAATCCAAGAGAGATGGAAGGAATATATAGAAACACTGTATGGCAAAGAACTTAGGCCGACAAAGTTAGACATAGAAAAGGAACATGACGTAGAAGAAGATAGCTTAGGTCCAGGCATACTCGACGATGAAATAGAAAGGGCATTAAAGGAGATGAAAGCAAATAAGGCTGTGGGGGTGGACAATATTCCTGTAGAAATGTTGAAATGGTGAGGGAAAGGTGGGAAGAAGGCCATATATGGGCTGATTCGTAGTATCTATGAGGAAGGAAATTGGCCGGAAGATTTTGTGAGATCGGTGTTAGTTCCAATTCCAAAAAAGGCAAAGTCTACGTCATGTGAGGATTACAGAACAATAAGTTTGATATCCCACGCAGCTAAAGTTATTTTCAGGATCATCAACAAAAGGATAGAGAGTAATGCAAATGATTACTTAGGGGATGGTCAGTTTGGGTTTAGGAAAGGAAGAGGTACGCGTGATGCCATTGCAGTAATGAGATCACTAATCGAGAGGAATATAGAATACAATCAGGACGTTTTTGCCTGTTTTGTAGATTTCGAAAAAGCGTTTGATAGAGTGAATTGGAAAAAATTAATGCGTGTATTGAAGAAAAAAGGAATGGATTGGAGGGACAGGAGACTTATCCGAACCCTGTACATATCTCAGACTGCTCAGGTGCGAGTGGGGAACGGAGAGTCCGGATGGGCAGTGTTAGGAAGAGGGGTAAGGCAGGGTTGCCCATTGTCACCGGTGTTGTTCAACGTATATGTAGAGGAAATGATTAAAGAGGCCTGGGAAGAACTGGGGTTAGGAATGAAAGTCGGAGGGGAATTCGTAAAATCGTTAGGTTTGCTGATGACCAAGCATTAGTTGCTCAGTCAGCCAAGGGGTTGCAAGCATTGCTGAGTGAATTGGAGGTTCAGTGCGATAAATATGGGATGAGAATCAATATTAATAAAACAAAGGTTATGCGATTTTCCAGAAAGAAAAAGGCTAAGCTAAATATTAAAATAGGCGGGAAAAAAATAGAGCAGGTAGAGCAGTTTACATATCTCGGAAGTGTTTTGGACCAATACGGTCAAAGTGGTTGGGACGTAAGGAGAAGAATTGCGCTAGGCAAGGAGGCTTTCTCAAGGAGGAAGGACTTGATGGCGGGGACGTTAAGTAGGGATGTTAAGACATGACTCGTGAAAACTCTTATATGGAGCGTAGCTGTGTGCGGCGCGGAAACGTAGTCGCTGAAGCAGGAGGATAGACGTAGATTGGAGGCTTTTGAAATGTGGGTGTGAAGAAGAATGGAGAAGGTGAAATGGACCGAAAGGAAAACAAATGAGGAAGTAATGGAGATGGTGGGTGAGGACAGGGGTTTGTTGGTAGAAATCCTATGGAGGCAGGAAAAATGTATGGAAGGCATATTGAGCGGTAGCGGAATGTTGAAGAAGATAATAGAGGGGAGAATGTTAGGTACATAATGAATGGATAGGTACAGGACAGGTTGTTGGACGGAAAGAAGTACACAGAGATGAAGAGGGACCTTATGTAGATTAGGTTGGATGAAAGGCGTATTGAGCGGTAGTGAATGTTGAAGTAGGTAATAGAGGGGAGAATGTTGGGCAAGCGAGGAAAGGGCAGGAACAGGATAGAGATGTTCGACGGGATGAAGCGAGGAAAGAAGTATGCGGAGATGAAGAGGGACCTGATATAGATTAGTTTGCTAGGTGGGGAGTCACAAAACGTTTATTTGATAGTTGTGTCCATCCAAAAACCTACCTCAAACGGTAGATTACCTAAATAATATATATATGTTCAATATCCTAGAAACACTTAGAATGGACAACAAGCAATGGAAGAATAATCTATCACCGCTACAAATGCCAGGGAACGACAATTAGAATAAGGAATGAAGTGAAAATGGAAGCAAAAGTCTAAGAAGGAGTCAAGGATCCAACCTCTTCCCATCGCTGTGCAGCTAGAGGGGACAATGGCTGGAGAACAAGACAACTGGGCACCAAAGGATTCAAGGTGGTTGGCGAGGGAATTAGCGCGTTTGGGTTCGCAGGTGAAAGACATGTGGTGGTAAAGACACGAGGGAGCCCCTACAAATGGATCTAACAGCAATGGGCCACAAGTTTCGCGACCACGTAATATGTCAATAAACAAGAAGAAGACAAATGATGAAATGTAGCATCTGTCTTCATTCAACAAAGGAGAGAGATGCTGCAAGTCAAGGAGCAAAACTGGAACCAGTGGAATCCTTCAGCGGGATAACTTGGAAGGATTTCTGAAGTGAAGAAGGCGTTCAAAAAGAAGAGGCAACTTCTTCTATGTTCAGAGAACACTTAAGGTGGCAAACAAAGGCAGTGGTTCGTCAACGCGTTCGTATGGTCTATGGCCTTCTGCGGATCAGAAACATGGAACATTGGAAAAGTGAACCAGTGAAGAAGAGACTCCGTTGAAACATGGTGCTCGAGAGGAAAATACTGGAGATTAAATTAGCAGACGTAATGAGGAACGAGGAAGTTTATATATATATATATATATATATATATATATATATATATATATATATATCGATGATGCGGAAGTACTCACGAGAGCAATATAACTTTTGGACGGCACAATAGAACACAGAATAAAACAGATAACACGTAAAAGGACACTCACACTGTAGATGATTTAAGCTTTCGGCCTACTCCGAGGCCTTCTTCAGGTCAGACTGACTATATATATATAGAAGAGTAGAAGATGAATATTGGTCATATGTCGATCACTCATCAGCAAAGGTGAACTGGGAACTGGGTTGAGGAACACTAGATTATTTAGGAAAATACTAATATAAGAGAGATTGAGGTGAGTATTCCTCAAGATAGACCAAGGGACAAGTACATGGGAAAGAGTTGAGAACTATAAATGGAGGAACTATTAGGCAGGGGGTTGGTGGATATTAAGGTAATAAATAGAGAAGAGTAAATACGCAATAAACCAACCGTTAACAGTTGAAATACTGTTAGTGACGGCGTGTGGAAAATGATTGCATTAATTCATGTGGTAAACGTTAAAAAAGAATTTAAATGCAACAATCTTGAAATTCGTTAAAAAAACATTTTTACGCAAAAATTTCACACGCTGGGAGATTTTTTCCGTGTGTTCTTTCGCGATTTCTTTCCCTCTCAATCTCGCTCGAGAGTTTTAATCAGCTGCTGCGGCGTGATTTCGCCAAATCCCCTCGCGACCCTTGAATCTCTGGATGTACGCGGCGGTACGTTTTTACTAGTTTTTTTATCTCATCCCCGGTTTGCGAGGGTTTCCAAATAGGGCCAATTAAGGACGCCGCCGCAGGGCACCCGACACGCGGTAGTCGAGTGCAGTGGTTGTGTTGCTGCAAATATTCCAAACCATTCGATGGCCCACGTGGAAGATCTCTTAGAATGCCTTAAGGGACGAATTAGTTTTCGCTCTCTTCGGGGTGGAATTGCGAAGGGACTGACCTCGTGACCGACCTGCAAGAGAACGAGAATTAGGGCAACCTGTCGGCCCGACGACTAAGGGTTGTACATTTATGCGGTGTGAATTCACGGTTGGGGCAAGAATGACAAATTAATTGGTTTTGGCGGTAATTGCGAGTCTTTTGAGTGATTCAAGGTTTCTTTTGATTACTATTACCTATTATGTTTACTATTAGGAAATTCTAGGATATGTTTTAAGTCAGCACGTATAAATACTTGAGAGTGAATACCACCGGAAAATTTTTTAATTTACTCAGCAAATCTAAGGAAAACTTCCATAGTCGTAATAAGTTATCACCACTCGTCCCTCGAATTCACTAAATTACATCCTCGTCTTTCCCTCCCTGTTATTTATCGCTCCATACGTCGCTCAATTTGAGCAACAATCTCCCTATTAGTGAGGCCCCCTTTTCAGAATGTGTGTGATTGTTTTCCGGAGTGCTCGTGAGTATGAGTCAGCTCTGTGTTTGTCCCTGGCGCGGAATTCACTCCCGTAAAAAGTCACGGATAGTGTGTGCATATGATCATAAACCCAGGTTTCCTTAGCGGAGTCCCTCTGACCCTGTGAAGGATGCCATTGGGTGTGTGTCTGTAGTTGGACACTGGTGAGGAAGTAACATCCCCGCACACCTCCCTACAGAAGGGTGTTCTGGTTCAGAGGTCGTGGTTGGTCACTGTCGTGGAATTCCTTCTCCCACAAACCATCGCAAAAAACTTAAATTTAGTCAAATTTAGAGGCACTGAAAGACAGAAGATTTTATGAATACCCTAAATCCCCAGTGCGAAGAAATCAGTTTCACTTGTGAGAAAGAACTCAATAATAAACTAAATGTTCTAGATAACACAGTGTCGAGAAAGGGACGAGGCTTTGAATTTGCAATTTTCCGGAAAATAACCACCACAGACCACATCATCCCATTCAACTCCCGGCATCACATATCCCACAAGCTTTCAATTTCTTACTAAACATACTGTTGGCCTCTTCCAAACATAATTTCGCTCATGAACTTAAAACAATTAAATATTTGGAAATGAAAAATGGTTACAAGGAAAGTTTAATTGAAAAAATACTAAAAAGAGAACGTTCCTTTCAAGCAAACAATCTTTTGTATAAACCAGTTAATATGGTGGGAAAAGAGTACAAATGGTGTAAACTCTCCTATTATGGTTTAATTTCACAGAAGATAGCCAACCTCTTACCTAGGGAAAAATTTAGAATAGCTTTTCACAATAAGTGTAACTTAAAATCATCCTTGAATTCTACGGAAGACAAAGTAGGGAAACAGAATGAAAGTGGCATTTATGGCTTAATTTGTAAGTAGTGCTATATGCCTAGGGCATCTGGGGAGATCATTAAAAACACGGGCGGAGGAACATAAATGCTGTTGTGGGAAATGTGAGGTCAAGCAATGTCACTTCGCCAAGCACCTATGGGAAGGAAACCACGAGAGTGATTTCAACCGGGAACTCTGACACCAGATGGACGAAGGGCTGAGGATGGGCAAGGGGGAAGAGATGGAAATTAGAAAGAATTAGAAAAAGGGTCATTTGGTTAACGATTTATTGTTTGAATACCACCCCCAATCCTGGAAATATCCCTTACATTCACAGAAAGACACAACAACCCCCTCTTACCCCCCAATGTGAACCCACCAATCATCTTTCCTGACGCTTGACACCCTCCTCGTTTCCATCTACGCCAATCGCAACCCCACCTCCTTACCCCCTCCCTCACCCACCCACCCCTTCTCCCTCATGAATTCTATATAAATGGACCGAAACTTGTTCAATTTGTACCTGATGATGACGCCTAAGCGTTTAAACTAGTTGTACCAAAATAAGGAACAGGGGAAATATATGAGGTGTGTTAAAAAATTAACGGGAATTTTTCATTTCGTGGGCTTGGAGAGTCCGATTGTCAAACTTTTTTTATTATGTTGGTATATATGCCCCTGAAGTATGATAAAACTTCCAGCTGTTTTCATCATGGACCTTGTCTGTGACAGCCACTAAGGTTTCACGTGTTTTATCAGCTCGACGATTTTCGTTTGTTAACAGAAATGGATCAAAGAATTTGTATCAAATTTTGCGTAAAAAATTAAAGAAAGTGTAACAAAGTGTGTGAAATGTTAGCAAAGGCGAGTATGGTGAGTCTGCTATGAGTAAATCAAGAGTTCACGAGTGGTATAAGCGTTTCCAAGAAGGCCGTGAAGACCTTGAAGATGACGAACGCTCTAGCACATCAACAATCGATGAAAACGTGGAAAAAGTGAAAGAAATGGTTATGAACGATCGCCGAATCACAATTAGAGAGGTCGCTGATGATGATGTTGGCATATCGATGAGATCATGTCATGATATTTTTCCAATTTTTTGGGTGTGAAACTCCTGGCAGCAAAATTCGTTCCAAAGTGGCTTTTGCACCACGATAATGCACCAGCTCACACTTCATTGCTTGTTCGTGAATTTTTGACCAAAAACAATACTGTAACGATGCCCCAGCCTCCATATTTGCCAGATATGGCTCCGTGTGACTTTATCCTATTTCGAAAAATTAAGAGAACCTTGAAGGGCCGTCGTTTTACAGCCATAGATGACATGAAAAGCGCATCACTGAAAGAACTAAAGGCTATCTCAAAGATCGAGTTTGAGAAGTGTTTCGGGGATTGGAAGAAGCGCTGGCACAAGTGAATTAATCTCCAAATGGGGACTACTTTGAAGGTGAAAACATCAATGTATAAGAATAAATAAATATTATTGTCCGAAAAATTAAAATTCCCGTTGATTTTTGAACACACCTACGTATGTACGAGGCATATTCATAAACTAAAGACCATTTGCTTGTATTTAAAAATTGGCACTTCAGAAGCTCCCGTTGAAGATGAGAAGAAAGGATAAGCGCCACGGGCTCATCCTAAGGCGCAACGCCTTCGGAAGACAATAATAGGAAGCAAGTTGGCAAGGAATACGTACTAACGCACCGAGACAGGAAGAGGCTTAAATGGATGTCGAAAAAGCAAGAGGAACGGATATAGCGAAGCAGCATGTTCGCGGGAATGGCGTCGAAAGTGGTGAATCTGCTGGCTTCAGGTTCCTGGCTGAAGGCACACGGGTGACACGCATTATTCTATTGGATAGAAATATAGTATTCACCAACTCTACAGGTCCTTGTGAGTTTTATGGGGAATTTAGGAATGCTGAACAACTGACCAATAAGAAATCAGGCGAAACGTGAGTTAGGAAATGAGGAAAATCGTTAATGGGAGGCATATTCATAAAGTAAGAGCCAATCGCTTATATTTAAATATTGGCGCTTCAGAACACAGTTTTACCCCTGTAACGCCACCTACTGATTCATTGAGAAGCTATAGCAGCATTTCTTTAGTTTCATAGGTCGTTTGCTTGTCCGTGCATGCAAACATCAATTACGTTTGCTGTCCGTTTGTTGTATGTTTGCTTGTCCGTGCATGCAAACAACAATGTCCGCGACAATCATTGATCCCGCCAGCTGTGAAGTGCGTTCTGTCATACGATTCTTGTATGCAAAAGGATTGTCGGCTGCTAAAATTCATCGGGAATTATGCCTAGTTTATAAACCTACAGTTATGAGTGAAGGAAAGTTTAGACAATGGTGCTGTGATTTTAAAAATGGACGAACAAATGTCCATGACGAAGAGCGAAGTGGTAGGCCCAGTATTCTGACCGATGAAATTGTTTCGCAAGTGGAAAAAAAAACTGCGATGTGATCGTCGATTGACAATTAATGGCCTGGCTGAACAATTTCCTCAACTTGGACGCACTACTGTCTACAATATTGTTACGGAAAACCCCGGATACCAAAAATAGTGTGCAAGGTGGGTACCGAAAATGCTCACCGACCACCACACCACGGTACAGTCCTAACCTTGCATTTGTCAATCGGTTCGATTCTCAGGCGGCGAGCTTCTATGCAGAGTGGTTAAAGAAGCTGGTGGAGCAGTAGGAAAAATGCTTAGAAGTGAACGGCGATTATGTAGATAAGTGAAGTAGGTCTGTAGCTAACTAAAAGTGCCAATAAAATGTGTTTCATATGAGTATATTGTTTCCTGTGACCAAACGGGCCTTACTTTATGAGCATGCCTCGATATAATGAAAAGAGAAACTTTATAATTCCACATAGATTTATTAGACGGACGACCTAGGTTTCGACGTCGCACGTCATCAGATGATGACGTGCCACGTCGAAACCTAGGTCGTCCGTCTAATAAATCTATGTGGAATTATAAAGTTTCTCTTTTAATTAAATTAAGTCGATTCCATGAAGTCACGGCCGAGACAACGAATTATACCTCGATAATTGTGCTTTTCGTTTAATGAATATGAACTTCCACAAAGTTGAGTTTAAAACAATTGTAGACTCCCTTCAAATTTATGCAAGAGCTTCAATCCGTAATTTAACCGTTGCCCCATACGCTATTTCCAGCATAGTTGCTCTAATATTTTGGATACGCCACTAAGCTTCTCATAAAAACGTTTCACAAATCTAGTTCCTCTATGCTGCACGCGATCCAATTCGGCAATCCAACTTCGTGAGTGCCCCATACACTAGAAGCATATTCTAAATTAGGACTAACCTGCGAAAAATAACATTTCTCTTTGGCCTTTTTATCACATATACCGCGTACTCTTTTAATAAATCCTATTTTTGGTTAGCTAGTCCACATATTCCCCGTGTGTGTTTCACCCAGGAGAGATTGTGGGTGAGGTTAACGCCTAAGTATTTCATCGAGTCTACACATTCCATTTCCATGTTCCCGATGCAGTAGGCGTATGGGTGGTATTGCTCTTTTTCCAATAATTCATCACTTGGCACTTTTTAAAGTTTAATTCTAATTGCCAAGGGTCGCATAAGCGTTGTATAGCATTTAGGTAATCTGATAGAGCTAATTTTATGTAAGGGTTGTCGGTATGTGTGTAAACCACTGCATATTCGGAGGCAAATAAACGTCTCTTACTATTAGCCACGGAGTTAATGAGTTAACGTACCGTTTAGATTTCGGCATTTCTGACGCAGTAGGCGGTAGGGAGGGAATTGGAAAAATGCCCAATGTCGGCGAAAATTCTACTATAACAAAGGAACATTGTAACCAATAGGAATTTGAATCTTTTTGAAATCATGGCGGAATAATTGAAGGCAGCGCATTATGCATTTGGCGTGTTTTAATCAAATTTGTAAATGAAAGGCAATCTACTTTTTAAAGAAAGTAAATTTTTCCACGAAACCTTGCTACATTTCAGGCTACCTAAATTCGTTGCTCCATATATCGAACGCTCTACCTGCCTTCACGCCTCCCAAAAGACCTAATCTCTATCTTCTTCCACCCCACTCAACCCGCATTCTCCATGTTGAAGCGGACAGTAACTACGGCCGTAAGAATGGGCCGAAGCCGAAGCTTCGGCTGGGGTTGATTCTGCTCATAATGGTATTCTCCACAGCATGGCCAACCACTCTACCTCTCAATATCTCCCCTGCACATTTTCTCTTGTTTCTTCGAATTTCCCCTGGCGATACTACTCCCATCTACTACTCTACTGCCATCACGTGGTAAAAGTTAAGTTAGCTGTCAGTCTTCCTCCCGGTATAACTAACTGTCGCAATTAATCTTCATGCCCACATCTTTCATATTCTCGAGTCGACCTACTCACCTCTTTCCTTAAAGACACGAATCGATTTATCTCCACTTTCCTTCCTCTTGATCCTTAGTTGCTGAAGGTTGGCAACTTGACACTCACTGCCACACGCCATCCCTGGATGGCTCATGCGGTAAGGCGTGGATGCAGAAGACCCACTTTCGGATCCATTCACTCTCTAGCGGGCCAATCCTGATTGCGGGCCAATGGGAATGCCGTTTGTGACCGCTGTAGTGCATGCGTGACTATCGTTCCAATTTCTTCATTGCAGAGAGACTTGGGATTCCCTAATCACTCCTAATGCGAGATGATACATTTCTGTTAAAACGGTTGGAGAAATTGAAAAATATAGAATTCAGTCGGTCCATCTTCATCTACAAAATACACCGCAAGCCGCAGCAAAGGAGTTTGGAGGGGGGTGTTAGAGTACCAGACATGAATACACAAATGTAAGACCGGGCATGCATTTCAGTAATTATTAGCCAATGCACACAAGTGCTCCTGCACATACACTCAGATGTGCTCCAATCAATATTTGAATAAATCATTAAATGTTTGTCTTTAGGCGAATAGTTCAGTTTTGTGATGATGGTGCATCGCGAGAGGGAATGAGGTGAACTTGAATCCATCGGCTTGTTAATAGCTCTCGTTTTATTTCGTTTTCAAAATTTACGAACGGAATTTGTTGACGCATAGCAATTCCCTTTGCATCACGGGATAACACAAGTGCTATCCTTTAACTTTCTATAACTCTTAGTCTCGGCTCTCCTCTTCGTGAGTAAAGGGGCTCCCATCCTAATTCCTCCAACAATTCCCTAAAGATTTCACTCTCTTTCCGCAGGGTTTTTTTATCAAATTTGGCAGACTTCCTTTGAATACTTTCCACTTCTTTTAATCATATTTATCGCGTATTCCAAATGTGTCCCAATTGAGGTGAAGAAGCGCATCTTCTCCTCATTGTTAATTAAGTTTTCTTGCTGCCAGTCTAATGGAACCTATTGAAGGTTTTGATTTCATTGTTGAGGCCAAGGCACTTGACTGACTCCCCCAACAATATGAGGTTTAATGGAGAACCCGACTACAATGCGGGGACTTAAACCGCACTACAAGCATTTCGACTCTCTTGAGTATTGTCGTCGTCTTCCAATTCGCGGCGTAGCGTCGCGCGTAAGAAAGCGTCCCCAAGTAGTAATTCGGTGGAGTAATTTTTGCCCTTGTTATTTCGCGCCTAATCCAATCGTGGTGATGATGCACCCTTGGTGGGTGGGCAGGAGAGAAGAGGGGAGGGTTTGGGTGAGAAGGGTCCGTGGATTCCTGACACGCCCCCGTTCGTACTCCCCCCTCCTGCCCCATCAAATGCCCTCATGCTGTCGTGGGTACCAAGTGGAACGCCTAAGAATCCCGAGGAATGCAAAATTTTTCCAGGAACTCGAAACACTCCGCAGGCCATTAGCACCCTCCTTCGCCCTCTCCCTCTCGAAATCCCACCCACCATTCCCCACCCCCAACCGCCTCCAACACCCGCGCGACAGAGCACTCAAGGTAAGGAAAGTAGCATCAACCGACGTTTCTAAGGTAACTTTCCCTTGGAGGGCGGGGAAATTTGAAAATGAAAACGTACTCGCTAGTCATGGTGCCCCTTGAAGCGAGCGAATCGTTCTGAATGGATAAAGACATAAATATTCTGGTGGTATCATCATCCATTCGAGGATTGCCTTCTCCCCGCAGTCATTCCTCGTGCCTAAACCGTAGTCCCCCACCTCATCACCATCTCATCCTTCGCCTAACGTCTCATTCCAATCCCCCATCACTATCAAATGTTTCCCCGCAGGAACACACGCGATCATATCCTCTAAATCATCGTACATTCTATCGACTTCTTCCTCCTTGTGGTTACTCGGTGGCATGTACACCTGAGCAATGATCAAGTTCGTCGGCTCTGCTTTAATCTCTACGAGTAAAATTCTATCTGTCGCTTGGTCTATGTTGACTACGCTTCTTCCTACCCCTTTATTTAAAATTACGGCAACCCCTCGTTTGGCTCGCCGCTCTATATCACTCTATAATTATCACTCCAGTAATCCCCGCTATCCTTCCATCTCACCTCGCATAGATCCAAAACATCTATATTTCCTCTTTCCATCTCTCGCTTAATATTCTCTAATTTTCCTTTCCTCAGCACTGTCCTGAAGTTCCATCTTCCTATTCTAACTACTTTCGTCTTCTTCTGCGTCTTCTGTCCTTTAAATGTTGTCGGTTTGGCTTTGCGAGAATGGCGACTGCCTTGATTCTCTCTCTTCCCTGCTCTCATCCTAGGCATCCAGGCCCTTAATTGGGTGTCATATTAAGAGAGAACCCCTCTAGGAATAAGCCTTCCTTCGGATTATTGACCCTTTGTGGTGACCAAGAGTGGCGCTGTTTCTGACGCTGAGTTTCTCTCCACTCTCCCTATATTCCCCTAAAATCGGATTTGCACGAACACATCTGTTTGGGTGTGAATTGACATTCTTACGTTTGTTTTGCGCGCCATGCATTCTGATTCACGGGTGTTGTCCTCTCGCACTCACTCAGACCCCTCGCCACACACCCTTGCGGCGACTCACGGAGTACTTATGCAGATGTAAAGTCCTACATCGTCCACTCCACACACCCGTCCCCGGTGGTGGAAATGACTGTATGCCGTCTCCCGTCGCAAACCAAAATGACCTACTGCGCAGGAATTAAAACATACATCTACATTTTAGCGTCACTGCGCAATATGGCGAACCAATGAACAAAAATCAAATCTTGGCCAAAGGAATGCGCGAAACAAGTGCTTAGAGACTATACGAGGGTGGTCCCAGAAGTACCCCCCGGCCTGACCTAGAGATGGTGGTAGTTGTTTCAAAATGATCATTGCATTAGAAAGAATGCAATCTGTAAAGCATATGTATCATGTTCGAAGACACCTCGTTGTTTAGTATTCCTTTGGCAGCCATCAAGAGTGAACATTTTTAGTGAATTTGTGAAAATGGAGAAAATTGGTCATCGTTATGTGATGCAATACTTTTATTTGGAAGGCCTCAGCCCTACCAATATAAAAGCTGAACTGGAATCTACTCTGGGTGAGTCTGCTCCCTCATTTACAACAGTAAAATATTTGGTAAGAGAGTTTAAACGAGACCGTACGAGCTGTCAAGACGAGCATCGCATTGATCGACCAAATGAGGAGACGACGTCTCCAGAAACGGTGAAGGAAATCCAAAAAAGTGAGACTGGATTAAGTTAACTGAAAGTGCGCGAGCTAGCAGACATAGTTGGCATTTCAAAAAGTGCGGTACATCTTTACATATCAACTGAAAATTTGGACATTTGGAGAAACCTGTGTGCAAGAAAGGTGCCGTGGCGTTCGCTCGCACTCCAACAAAACCAGTGTCATGTAGATGTTTCAATTGAGTGTTTGGCAAAGTTTCACAGCAACAAAGCAGAATCTTCACGCCGTTTCATAACCATGGGATGAAACATGGGTACATTACTTCAAACCCGAGACAAAATAGCAACCAATAGCAAATGGATTGAAAAGGGAGAACCAGCTCCAAAGATGGGGAAGACCATTTCATCTGTAGGCAAGGTCATGGCGTCGGTTTTTTGGGACGCGCGTGGGATAATTTTCACTTGACTATCTTGAAAAAGAAACAACTATCAACGGCGAGTATTGTGCAAAATTATTGCAACGTTTGAGCGAAGAAATGGAGCAAAAGTGGCCGCATTTGGCTAAGAGGAAAGTGATGTTTCATCAAGACAATGCACCAGCCCACAAATCCATTATTGCAATGGCCACAATTCATGAATTAAAGTTTTGAATTGCTATCTCATGCACCCTATTCACAGGATTTAGCCCCCTCAGATTACTTTCAGTTTGCAAACTTGAAAAAATGGCTCGGTGGTCAAAGATTTTCCAACCGTGAAGAAGTGTCTCGGCAGTTTATGGCTATTTTGAGGAGCAAGACAGTCCCCATTATAAAAAGGGTATCGAACTTATTGAACATCGCTGGGAAAAGTTTATAGAGCTGAAATGAGATTAATTTGAAAAGGAAATACATTTTTTCCAAAATTTGTGTTTTCTTTGCTGGGTCGGGTACTTCTGGGAATACCCTGATAAATGGAGAACACGTTCCAGCCGTAGCGTAACAATAATAATGGAGGAGTGTGAATAAGAGTGGAGGAGGTCGGGAAGAATTCCAGGAAATTGTGGCAGGATCTTCTCCAGACGAACGGAGTATAATAAACTCAATCAACCTCCCCCAGCGTCCCTCCACCTCCCCAAATTGGAGGCGGTGCGGGAGAAATACTCAGAGTCACTTTGCCATCCAATTCGCCATCAGGCATCACTTCCTCCCACATGTAAACAATCTTCATTGTACAGATATAGTTGACGCCAGGTGGCGAGAAAATATCAATGCACTTCCCTTTTCCATGTGTACCCATCTCAGCCTTCAATTTCCCATCAGTCCCTTCGAGGTAATCAGTATCCGTAGAGTACATGTTTTCTCGTTATCTTGCATGTGTCCTAAATTGACCCGTCTTTCCTCAAGCATGATATGAGTATATACTGTTCTTGGATGTCAACTAATTAATATTAAGCGCCTTCTTTCGTGTGATTGACCTTGTTCTAGTGCATGATCGGTCCGATATCCGTGTGGAGGTGAAATGATGGTACACGCATAGTTGGTGATGCAACACGCCCCGCAACTCGCCCTTGTGGGGTTATTATGCAGAGGTAATGATACTTATCGGAAGAGAAGAAAATGTCTTATTTAATATTAGTAAGAATAATGCTGGCTACTGTTGTGGAAAACGTTAATGAAAGGAGCAAAACTTTCAGATCCTTTCTTTAGGTACTTCGTTATGGAGAGCACTTTGAGTGAGTGAGCCGTCCGTCGGATGGGACGCTAAACTGTGTGACCCCTCGGCGCCTTTCGTCAATGAGAGTAGGTTAATGTCGGCGCCGGGTTTCTCTCCACCCTTCCGTCTTTCCTTGATGGCGCAAATTACCTCAGCTGTCGGTCGCCTCCCCTTAATAACCTCTGCTAGGAGCAAAAGTTAATGTCACTCCTCGAAAATATCCCCCAGCATGCGATGAACAATTAGTATATGGAATAAAATTCCATGTAAGGGAGTTTATTAAAATTCGAAGGACGAAAATGTACCTAACGAATTATATTTCTATTGATATTGAGGAATTGAAGAACAACATCTGCAATATTCAAGCATTTCAATCAGTTTGAATTAAAACGAAGTCCAGCGTATTTCGTCCATTCGTTCATTTTATACACAGAGACGTTTGAATGTAAATAAAGCGAATCATTTCGGGTTTTTGTCAAATCACAGCCTTTCGTAAATCATTCGACGGTGGTCCAATCCACCCAGATGAGCCCCCTCGTGGGTGCAGCCGCCCGATTCTGCATTCCAAGACGAATAACATAGGCAACGCAATAATTTATTTTCAAAATTTATGAACGAAGTTAGTTGTAAAATTCCCGTAGTTAGGCCATGGCCACCTTCAAACTCAGTTTAATTGATTTAACCCACAAATTGAAGGCTGAAAACATTAGGAGACTGTAGAATTTGAAAACACCTCTTGTTAGTACCACGAGACCACTTGGCAATAAATTTATCGGGGGGGCCTTTTGACATTTCCCGTTACGCAAGGGAAACTTTAAAGTCAAAATTATGTAGACGTTAAATTAACTTTGAGTTGTCCTGAGATAAACGTTTAATCAACAGAATTTATGAACCATGGATATTTACCGCATTGAGTTTACCATATCGTCACTCGCAAATAGTTGGCGTTTGGGGGCGAAAAAGTCATTTCTCTGAGCAAATAAAATAATGATTTTGAAGCACGTTATGTTGCTTATCGGCAACGCGATATAAGTAATTGTTGCCATGGGGAAAACTTTAGTCAAAATCAATAAAATTTTAAGCAGTAGAGAAGGAACCCAAACACTATCGCAGAAACGAATATAATGAATACATAGTTTGCAAAAAAAGTATCAGAAATAATTTTTCCCTAACGTGACTGCACGTTGCAGTGCACTCGCACCGCGCATGCTTGGTGGCATGGAGCTTGACCTTCAACACGCACCAGGCGCCAATCGCCTGCGAGTGTTCGTTCTGGCTATACTATTATTATATAATATATACACTATATAATATACTATATAATATATATATATTATTAATATATATATTATATAATATACTATACTAGTATTATAACGTAGTGGCCCTTGTTCGAGTGACTCGGTGCAAGCGCAAAATGCAGCGAACGATTTGACAGCGGTGCGCCACCAAATTGTCTGTTGGACTTGATACATCGAGTACAGAGACGTTGAGCATGACTCGCCAAGTGTCTACATGCAATAGCAAGTCACCAACTGCCGTTTTTTAGCGGCTCAAGTTCTTCAAAGATGGCTGAGAGTGTGTGGGGGACGAGCGCCCGCTGGACGCCGGTGAATGTTTACGCTTTTAAGTCCCAGATATATTATCGTATCTTGCCATTTCTACATGCTGAGACGTAAATATGTGTAATTAATAAATTGCTTAGCTTGTAATACGTAGCCGGAGTATAATAATATAAGTTGGTAAATTCACTTAATCAAGCCCCATTTCCAGTCATCCCTTATTCTTTGTCCTTGTGGAAGTCCCGCGCCTGAACCCTCATTCCGACAATCTCCCACCCCATTTCATCCCTCTGAGGAAATAAATACCCTCGCCGAGGGAAAGGGGGTGGGTGGGGATTGGGAGACATTTGTAAGGGTTCCTCTAGCGGTGTGGAGGAATCGAGACGTTACCCCTGCACCAGGGTCACCGTTACGTAAGGGTTTGGGGGTTAGGGAAGGGGCAGAGGGGGTGTACAAATGAGGGCAAAGGGGTTGAGGGGAGAAGAGGGATCGTCAGGAAGGAATTGAAACCGCGCCCCAATTCGAGAAAATTTGAAGAGGATTCTTCCATCCGAGGCTCCCGGACATAAGGGCCGACGTTTCTCCTCTCGCGAATGTAACCATGGAGATCTATCTCTTAACTCTTTCTTCTCCGTCTTTCTACCGTACTTTCCCACTCTTGGGGCATTGGGAACTCCTTTAAGTTAATGCATCGCCCCTTTGTGCCGAAAACTGCAAGATATTTGAGCAAATGAACAGCGCGGCAGACCCTTACGCCCTTGAGGTTATTTCGAATAGTGTGGCGCAATTTATGAAATCCCTAACCTCAACACAAATGAATTGCAGCGCTATGTCTATCTCACTTTTAAAAATCCCCCTTTTTTAAAACTTCGACTACTACGCCACGCCGCTGAACCTTGCGCCTTCAATCAAAACAAAGTCTCAGCTGGTGACAACAATAGTAGCCATTAGAGTTTATAGAGGTTCAGATAAACAAAATGGCGTCTTTCAGGAAGATACATTTTCTATAGGTGCGCATTTTAATTATCAAGGGATGTGAGATAAAACTTCCGGACAATTGGGTATCTACGTTTCATTTATGGAACGAAATCTGTTTCTGCATTAACAAACCAAACTGTTTTTAACTTGGTTAAAATTTCTCTAGCACTAGAATTCTAAATAAACAAGGGTGTTGTGCGTTAGGAATGGCATTTTCTAAACAACAGAACATGAAGAGAGAGTAAACTGAATGTCTCTAACCATTTCCCAAGGGATTTAATAGATAAAGCCACGTCTTTCCGAGAACTCGTGTTTTTCCATTGGATTCGCATTTTTCTCCCATTTGGTCGAATTCAACTCCATCTATCCTCGAAATGTTTAACTCGGGTAAGTATTTTCTTGAATACAGAGTGCGTTCCAAATGTATTGCAATTGAATTTCCCGCGCCGCTCCTATTGGTCGGAGTGGAATATCGAACCACTTGGAGTAGGTGGGGGGGGGAGGTTAAACTTGGCCGCAAAACGGATCTCAGTGCTCTCGAAGCTGTGGAAGCGGCAGGACGTCGGTTATCAAGCCAAGCGTCAAGCCTCTCCGCGGCGACCATTTCACGAAAGATCAATCGAGCGGAAATGTCAGGTGAACTTTTGCAAAGTATTGAAAATGAACATGATTATTTGGACAACATCATCACTGGTGATGAAACCTGGGTTTTTGAATGCGATTCAGAAACAAAACGCCAAAGCTCTCTGAGGAGCAAACCGACCAGTCCCCCAGGTCCAATAAGGCCAGAATGAGCATATCAAAAGTGAAAACAATGCTCATCGTCTTTTTCGACAGTAAAGTAGTGGTCCATAAGGAGTTTGTTCCTCAAGGACGGACAGTTAACGCTGCCTACAACGTGGATGTGCTGGAAATACTCCGAAATAGGGTCATCAGGACGAGAGAAGAGATCTCCGCTACCTGACAACTCCATCACGACAACACCCCTTGCCACAATGCGCTACGAGTCCGCTAGTTCCTGGCCAAACACCAGGTGCCAACGCTTTCCCACCCCTCTATAGTTCTGACGTCGCCCCAGCAGACTTCTTTTTGTTCCCTCGGATTAGTAACGCAGCCCTGATAGGAACCCGTTTTGCGTTCATAAGAGAGATCCAATCAGCCGTGACGACGACCTTGCGAGAGGTCCCCGAAGAAGTCTTCCAGGGCGCGTAGCGGTCATGACAGAGTCGCTGGAAAAAATGTGTAGGACCTCTAGGGGAGTATTTTGAAGAATTTCAAGTGTTTGTGAAAATCTGTTCAATAAATTGCTTAAAAAATAAAAGAACTACTTTCGGAACGCAGCCTGTATCTTTGAAGGCAGGAGATAACAATCCCCCACGTTCGCAATATGGCCGTCTATGCATGCCAATTTGACACTCCTTACTCTATCACACTTCTAGTTTTTTTAAATTATCACCACCAGCATATCATAGCTCGATTTTCTTCCTCCTCTCTTCTCTTCTAAATACTACTCTTCCTTACGGTTTCTTTGTCCTTAAACGGATTTTTAAACCCAATTCCATAGTTCTAATATCACCAATAAGCAATAAGAATCCTCTATTTTACATTTAGGTAACATTTTGTTCTCTTCTTACTGTTGGCATTTGTATGTAAGCAGTTACTGAAGGCTACCAAATTATTTATTCATCTGATGTTATGTTATGCAAATGTATGGCTGTAAATTGCCAATAAATATGTGCATGGATGATTTTTCTAAATAAGTAATCAATATTGCCATTTGTCATATCATTATCGGGTGGGTGTTTTCGAGTGGCACAAGATGTTTCGGGAGGGTAGAGAAGATGTTGAAGTTACGTTGAAAGTTCAGAACGCCCCTCGACCTCAAAAAGAGACGAAAATTTTGCAAGAGTGAAAGCTTTGTTGGACAGGAATCCATTAGATTAAGTGTTCGCATGGTTTCCGATGAACTTGGCATCCCTAAAAGTGATGTTCATCCACTTGTGACCGAAAACATCAGCAGCATGAGAAAGGCGTGTGGGGGGGGAGTTTATTGCCGCGAGTGCTCTCGGACGAACAAAAGAAAACTCGCACGCGGATCTGCCAAGAGATTCTTGACCATGTCTCAGCCAGCCAACAGCCCTGACGTTGCCCCACCAGACTTCCTCCTCTTCCCCCGCCTCCTCAAATCCGTGCTGAAAGGACGTCACCACGGCTCGGTGGAAGCGTTACAACAGGCCGTGACGAGGGATCTTAGTAGTATCCGAGTGTCGCCTTCCAGAAGGCGTGGAAAACCCGCTGGCAGCGATGTGTGTGGACGCACAAGGGTGCTGCTTCGAAGACTACTAGAGTGAATGTGCCAATTCTCGCATTAATGTATTTATGATCGACTAAGTCCTACTACTTTCGAGGCACACCTTGCACGTGGAAGTAAACCACCTAGGGAAACACTGTTATGAAATCTCCTGTAGGACAAATTCGTGTTCGCCCATGCTTTGGTGATGTGTTCTGAACAATAATCTGGGTTCATTGGAGACGAGGGAAACCTTTAGCTTTTAAGATGCTCGCCCCAGAGAGAGAGAGAGAGAGCCAAGGGAAGAAGACGGCCAAGACGAGGCATCTCGCACGTGGTGACAGTTGCAACTGCAGTGACCCTGAACCGGCCTCTCGGGAGTCGACTGGCGCTAGTGAGGAGCCTTGGTTTGGGCCCCGAAGGCGGACGGGAGTGAGGAACTAATTATAACCGCGAGCGAATAACTCTCCCTCCGCCGCGATTCTGCGCTGATAAGCCAATTCCTGCATTGTGAAAGGAGTGCATTTCGAAGCGATGATTGTTTTTTTTGCCTCAAAAATAGGAAGAGGAAACAATGCTCACCTCATCGCGTCGACGTGCCATCTAGCCGTCCTTCTAACTCCATTGAGGCTAGCCCTGGGACCCTCAAGAATTTCATGCATCGCAAGTGTTCTTCAGTTTCTTCTGCTCATTGTTCGATTAAGAAAACTCATTCCATATTCCATTTAAGCCCCATACATATTTTCACGGAGATGGACGACACAACGCTTTTCTCAATATGCTTGCACTGGAAAGATGGAAATATATAAAAAAGAGATATCAAAAGCCGTAAAAGAGAATGTAGGAACAATTATTGCGAAAAAAGGACAAGGAAACCATTGATCAGAGACGATGTGAAAAGAAAAACACATGAGGGAAGGAAATGGGAAAATGTGAACACAAGAGTTAGGCAGAAGGGGTTGTAAAGAGTTAAATAATAAATTGAGGCGAGTAACAAATAAAGCAAAGTAACCAATAGCATAAAATAAAAGAAATAGCAGCATTATCTGTGTCAACAAATAGAAATAAGTGGGGTAATATGACAGTTTACACAGACATACTCGACGATGAAATAGAAAGGGCATTAAGGGAGATGAAAGCAAATAAGGCCAAATAAGGGGGTAAACAACATTCCTGTGGAATTGTTGAAATATTTAGGAAAATGCGGGAAGAATGCCCTATTTGGACTGATTCGTAGTATCTATGAAGAAGGAATCTGGCCGGAAGATTTTGTGAGATCGGTGTTAGTTCCTATTCCAAAAAAGGCAAAGTCTACGTCATGTGAGGATTACAGAACAATAAGTTTGATATCCCACGCAGCTAAAGTTATTCTCAGGGTCATCAACAAAAGGATAGAGAGTAAGGCAAATGATTACTTAGGGGATGATCAGTTTGGGTTTAGGAAGGGAAGAGGTACGCGTGATGCCATTGCAGTAACGAGATCACTAATTAAGAGGAATATAGAATACAACCAGGACGTTTTTTTCCTGTTTCGTAGATTTCGAAGAAGCGTTTGATAGAGTGAATTGGTAAAAAATTGATGCGTGTATTGCAGAAAATAGGAATGGATTAGAGGGACAGTAGACTGATCCGCAACCTGTACATGTCGCAACCTTCTCAGGTGCGAGTGGGGAACGGAGACTCCAGATGGGCAGTGTTAGGGAGAGGGGTAAGGCAGGGTTGCCCATTGTCACCGGTACTGTTCAACGTATATGTGAAGGAAATGATTAAAGAAGCATGGGAAGAACTGGAGGTAGGAATGAAAATCGGAGGGGAATTCGTGAAATCAAGTAGGTTTGCTGATGACCAAGCATTAGTTGCTCAGTCAGCCAAGGGGTTGCAAGCATTGCTGAGTGAATTGGAGGTTCAGTGCGATAAATATGGGATGAGAATCATTACTAATAAAACAACATTATGCGATTTTCCAGAAAGAAAAAGGTTTTTAAATGTGGGTGAAGAGAAGAATGAAGAATGTGAAATGGACCGAAAGGAAAACAGATGAAGAAGTGAAGATGTGTTGGAGGAAAGTTAATTGAGTGAAATCATAAGGAGATAGGAAAAATAGATGAATGAGGTATTAATACCAATAAGATGTTGAATTCTATACTTCCTCGTTCCTCACTACGCCTGCTAATTTAATCTCCAGTATTTTCCTCTCGAGCACCATGTTTCAACGGAGTCTCTTCTTCACTGGTTCACTTTCCCAATGTTCCATGTTTCTGATCCGCAGAAGGCCATAGACCATACGAACGCGTTGACGAACCACTGCCTTTGTTTGCCACCTTAAGTGTTCTCTGAACATAGAAGAAGTTGCCTCTTCTTTTTGAACGCCTTCTTCACTTCAGAAATCCTTCCAAGTTATCCCGCTGAAGGATTCCACTGGTTCCAGTTTTGCTCCTTGACTTGCAGCATCTCTCTCCTTTGTTGAATGAAGACAGATGCTACATTTCATCATTTGTCTTCTTCTTGTTTATTGACATATTACGTGGTCGCGAAACTTGTGGCCCATTACTGTTAGATCCATTTGTAGGGGCTCCCTCGTGTCTTTACCACCACATGTCTTTCACCTGCGAACCTAAACGCGCTAATTCCCTCGCCAACCACCTTGTATCCTTTGGTGCCCAGTTGTCTTGTTCTCCAGCCATTGTCCCCTCTAGCTGCACAGCGATGGGGAGAGGTTGGATCCTTGACTCCTTTTTAGACTTTTGCTTCCATTTTCACTTCATTCCTCATTCTAATGGTCGTTCCCTGGCACTTGTAGCGGTGATAGATTATTCTTCTATTGCTTGTTGTCCATTCTAAGTGTTTCTAGGATATTGAACATATATATATTATTTAGGTAATCTACCGTTTGAGGTAGGTTTTTGGATGGACACAACTATCAAATAAACATTTTGTGACTCCCCACCTATCAAACTAATCTATATCAGGTCCCTCTTCATCTCCGCGTACTTCTTTCCTCGCTTCATCCCGTCGTACATCTCTATCCTGTTCCTGCCCTTACCTCGCTTGCCCAACATTCTCCCCTCTATTACCTTCTTCAACATTCCACTACCGCCCAATAAGCCTTTCATCCATCTTTCCTGCCTCCATAGGACTTCTCTCAACAAACCCCTGTCCTCACCCACCATCTCCAGTACTTCCTCATTTGTTTTCCTTTCGGTACATTTCACCTTCTCCATTCTTCTCCTCACCCACATTTCAAAAGCCTCCAATCTACGTCTATCCTCCTGTTCCAGCGACCACGTTTCCGCGCCGTACATAGCTACGCTCCCTATCAGAGTTTTTACGAGTCTTGTCTTAACATCCCTACTCAACGTCCCCGTCATCAACTCCCTCCTCCTTGAGAAAGCCTCCTTGCCTAGCGCAATTCTTCTCCTTACGTCCCTACCACTTTGACCGTATTGGTCCAAAACACTTCCGAGATATGTAAACTGCTCTACCTGCTCTATTTTTTCCCCGCCTATTTTAATATTTAGCTTAGCCTTTTTCTTTCTGGAAAATCGCATAACCTTTGTTTTATTAATATTGATTCTCATCCCATATTTATCGCACTGAACCTCCAATTCACTCAGCAATGCTTGCAACCCCTTGGCTGAATGAGCAACTATTGCCGGGTCATCAGCAAACCTAACAGATTTTACGAATTCCTCTCCGACTTTCATTCCTACCTCCATTTCTTCCCATACCTACACGTATTAATTTTTCCCAATTCACTCTATCAAACGGTATTTCGAAATCTACAAAACAGGCAAAAACGTCCGGATTGTATTATGCATTCCTCTCGATTAGTGATCTCATTACTGCAATGGCATCACGTGTAACTCTTTCTTTCCTAAATCCAAACTGATCATCCCCTAAGTAATCATTTGCGTTACTCTCTATCCCTTTGTTGATGATTCTGAGAATAACTTTAGCATTGTGGGATATGAAACTAATAGACGCCTTTGCAGCCGCCTCACTGAGGAACAGACGCTGCGTGGACTACCTTTCGTCTGGCTTCGACCCTACCAGGAGCATGGTTATTACTCCCGCCAGCACAGCTCTAGGGTATATCGGAACACAGAAGCCCTTCCGTGACGACAAGGTTGTAGTCCATGGGAGCAAACATGGACTCTGACCACAAATTAGTTGTTATGAAATGTAATGTCCGTTTCAAAAAGATAATGCAGGGGCGGCGGGTTAGGAAATGGAATGTAGAAGCATTAAATGGATTAACGAGGTAGGAGTACCAGAAGGCTGTATAGAAAATCATAGATTACTGCAAAGAGCTGAATACTAACGAAAAAAAATAAGAATGTATCAAGAAAGTGATATCGAAAGCTACAGAAGACACTATAGGGACCGTTGACGGAAAAAGGATTAGGAAACCATGGGTAACGGTCGAGATGATTGCAAAGATGGATGAGATAAGAAGATGGACGAATGTAAACACAGAGTTAGGCAAAATGAAGTAAAAACAGTTAATCAATAAATTGAGAAGGGCAACAAATAAAGCAAAAGAAGAATGGTGGAAAACGTAATACGAGGATATGGAAAGTTTACAGAGGAAAGGTGAAATTGGTGCGTTATACAGCAAGGTTAAGTTATTATCGGGAAGTAAGAAGGCAAGATCTGTGCTAACAGTTAAAGATAAATGGGGTAAAATAATAGTTGAACCAGGAAAAATCCAAGAGAGATGGAACGAATATATAGAAAAACTTTATGGTAAAGAACTTAGGCCGACAAGGTTAGACATAGAAAAGGAACATGACGTAGAAGAAGATAGCTTAGGTCCAGGCATACTCGACGATGAAATAGAAAGGGCATTAAAGGAGATGAAAGTATATAAGGCCGTGGGGGTGGACCACATACCTGAAGAACTGTTAAAATGTTTAGGAAAATGTGGGAAGAAGACTATATGGGCTGATTCGTAGTATCTATGAGGAAGGAATCTGGCCGGAAGACTTCGTGAGATCAGTGTTAGTTCCTATTCCAAAAAAGGTAAAGGATACATAATGTGAGGACTACCGAACAATAAGCTTAATATTCCAAGCAGCTAAAGTTGGTCTAGTGAAAAAGACAAAGTCGCACTTTTCCACAAATTTATTTGAAACATACAACGCATTTGAGTTTATCGATTCACCTTCTGTTACAAGACAAGATTCCACTTGTGATATGTCATATGTATACCCGTTTAATGAAGGGGGGGGGAGAAAAAGTGAGGAGTAGGTAGGCCGGGACAAAGAGGGGAAAGATGGAAAATCCAAGAAACAGAGAAATGGATAGCTTATGGAGATTGAAAAGGAATGGGAAAAACTGGAGGTAGGAATGAAAGTTTGAGGGGAATTTGTAAAATCGGTTAGGTTTGTTGATGACCAAGCCTTAGTTTGTCAGTCAAACCAAGCAATGCTTGCAACCAAGGGGTTGCAAGCATTGCTGAGAGAATTGGAGGTTCAGAGCGATAAATATGGGATGAGATCAATATTAATAAAGCAAAGGTTATGCGATTTTCCAGGAAAAAGAAAGCTAAGCTAAACATTAACATAGGCGGGGAAAAATAGAGCAGGTAGAACAGTTAATGTATCTCGGAAATGTTTTGGACCAACACGGTCAAATTAGTAGGGACGTAAGGAGAGGAAATGCGATAGACAAGGAGGCTTTGACAAGGAGGAGGGAGTTGATGACAGGGACGTTGAGTAAGGATGCTAAGAAAAGACTTTGATGTGGAGCGTAGTCATGTGCCGCACGGAAACGTGGTCATTGGAGTAGGAGGATGGAGGTAGATTGGAGGCTTTTGAAATGAGGGTGTGGAGAAGAATGGAGAAGGTGAAATGGACCGAAAGGAAAACAAATGAGGAAGTACTAGAAATGGTGGGGGAGGAGAGGGGTTTATTGAGAGAAATCCTATGGAGGCAGGAAAAATGGATGAAAGGCGTATTGAGCGACAGTAGGATGTTGAAGACGGTAATGAGGAAAGGGCAGGAACAGGATAGGGATGTTGGACGGGATGAACGAAGTACTCAGAGAGGAAGAGGGACTTGTTGTAGAGTAGAATTTTGAGGTTGTAGAGTCCAACAATTGTCAAATACGAGCCACTTTGTTGTCGGTTTCTCTGGTTCACGGTCGCCCAGAACGTTGTTCGTCCTGAACCTCTTCCTAGCCTTCCTTAAAGACCTTTAAACACCTCAAAACTTGAGAGTTGGACATAGCAGAATTCCCTTAGCAAGCCTCAAAAATCGTTTAGCCTCCTCAAGAGTGCACAAAACTTAGTGATGGCGTAATGTTGCTCGATCGTCGATTCCTTTTTTTAATGACTAGCTCGGCGCGCAGAGGTTTACAATAACCGACGTCCTGCTTCTTTCACAGCTTGGAAAGCACTGAGACCGGTTTCGGCAAAGCTTATCGTCCCCCCTCCATCTACTCCAAACGGTTCGATTCCACTCCAACCAATAGGAACGGCGCGGCTAACTTAATTACATTACTTTCGGATCTCGCCCTGTATACACTTTCGCGCGTCTTCAACATCTTCTGTGCCCTACCGAAACAACTCGTGACTCTCAAAAACACCCAATCATGGCGTGACACCCATGGCGTCATCACCAATAGGCTGCATTGAACATGTCATGAGACTCTTTCCCCGTTTTGCCTAGTTTCACGCAAAAATTTATGGCGTAGCGCTGTTCCGATAACCGGTTCATGACGGAGCGTAACGAGGTCACGTAACAGAGGTTTAGCAAACGAATGATCCGCAATACGCAAGGGCTGGGAGCCAACTGGCACCGGTCTCCAAGCCTTTACTAAGACTCCCCTCCTTGTAACCCAGCCAGAGAAACAGTCGCCCGTCTCTCCGAGGAAAAATAAGTCGCACTACTTTTTGGACGGTCCATAAATATGTGTACACACAATTCATAGTTTGTCACTTGCCTATCCATCCAATCTTCAGCGTCATGATTCAAAGGCGAATTCTTAACCAGTCCACTTTTCAAATGTTCAATGTCTAAGATCCATTCAGTCCTCCACCCGGACCACCAGGCTCCATAAGAACGTGTAGATGACTTCTTTCTTCTATGCAATCTGAGGTGTCATTTGGACATATTATCTGTCTCTCCTTCTACGAGGCGTATTCTTAAAGTCAGTACCGTTTACTTATATTTAAATATTGGCGCTTCAGAACACAGTTTTGCTCCTGCAGCGCCATCTACTGATTCATTGAGAAGCTATAGCAGCATTTGTTTTGATTCAGAAGTCGTTTGCTTGTCCGTGCATGCAAACAACAATTTCCCGACAATCCTTGATCCCGCCAGCCATGAAGTGCGTTCTGTCATACGATTCTTGTATGCAAAAGGATTGTCGGCTGCTGAAATTCATCGGGAATTATGCCGAGTTTATAAACCTACAGTTATGAGTGTAGGTAAGGTTAGACAATGGTGCTGTGATTTTAAAAATGGACGAACAAATGTCCATGACGAGGAGCGAAGTGGTAGGCCCAGTATTCTGACCGATGAAATTGTTTCGCAAGTGGAAAAAAAACTGCGATGTGATCGTCGATTGACAATTAAATGCCTGGCTGAACAATTTCCTCAACTTGGACGCACTACTGTCTACAATATTGTTACGGAAAACCTCGGATACCACACATTGCGTGCAAGGTGGGTACGAAAATGCTCACCGACCACCACAAAGAGCAAAGAGTGTCCAGTGGACGAGAGTTTTTGGGTCGTTGGGAACTCTTTAAACCCCCCACCGTACACCCTGACCTTACACCCTGCGACTACTTCCTCTTTTTGCACTTGAAACAGTGGTTTGGTGGACAACGTTTCGAAACCGAAGAGGAACTCAAGAATGGCGTTGTCGATTGGTTCAACCCTCAGGCGGCGAGTTTCTATGCAGAGGGGTTAAAGAAGCTGGTGCAGCGGTACGAAAAATGCTTAGAAGTGAACGGCAATTATGTAGATAAGTGAAGTAGGTTTGTAGCTAACAAAAAGTACCAATAAAATGTGTTTCATATGAGTATATTTTTTCCTGTGACCAAACGGGCCTTACTTTATGAACACGCCTCGTACAACACCTTAGCTTGAGCTATTCTTCACTTAATTTTGATATAACGGTTTCCATTCCAAGTTATCCTGGGCCTAGGGATATAAATGATACCACTTGCTCTCATTTCCGTACTCGGATTATAATAGCTGCGTTCAGTTCGTCTATTACCACACATAAATACTTGACTTTACTTCTTGTTGATTCTCTTATTATGTTCCCGAGTTTCTTGACCCATAGTATTCAGAGTTGCCTGCGGGTTCTCTCGCGTTCCTCCTCTAGACTGCGTCGTTGTTTCCGAACTAGAACTTTTCAATTTCTTCGCCTTTCACCTTGGCTCATCCGGTGCCCAATTTTTGCGCTTCTCTTGTTATTTTCTTAAGATTATACGTTGCGTATACTGCTGGGAAGAGGTCCTTTCTTATCTAACTCGTCTTCACAAGAAGCATTCGTACCATGAGGGTTGCCAGGCTACACATATTATGCATCAATAGCTGGGGTCTTAATGTTTTCAAATCGATAGACACGAGACCTAAATACCGAAATACATTGTTTGGAGTGGTTAGTACAGGACAACACAATATTCACATTTACATTCTCAAAAATGTACCGTGCGAAAAGTTGTCATATTAGATATACGTGTATTTTAGCTTAATGTGTACGTGGTACAAGACGTAATTCATTTGACCTCATTATTGTATCTTCAGAAACAGTTGTTTATTGGAAACACGTTCAGAACGCCTAAGGCAACAATAACAACACGTTGGTCTGAAATTTCGCTCTTCGCATGAACAAAGCCTCAATCGAGCCGAAAGTGAAATGCTACAGGAAATTTGAATAGAGGTCGTTCTTGCTCGGAGTACAGGTAGAAGATTATTTAAAAAGTTGAAATCGGCAAATTTTCACAAGACGGTGGACAGGGAGTCACTCTTCTTAAGGACGTGACACGGTTGCTGGTATCGCAAAAGAAGAATGTCACCAAGAACCCAATCAGAAATATTTAAAAAATCTCTCTGCGTGCCATCTAACGCCTTAATATCAGAAAAATAGCATGTATTCACGCAGAGTGGTGGTTTTCGCGAATACCTCGCAAAAGTGACGTGTCTTCCCCTTGGTCCCCCTGTAAGCCACTAGACACACTAGTGGCACCACGTGGCAATTCCCTGTTCTCCAACGCGAAGGGACGCCTCCGTGGAAAGCCATATTTAATTAATCAGTCCAGTCTATCTAATTGTAAATGATTCAGTTAATGACCCTAGATCTGCTCCCAGCACTGCTCTCACCCTTGGCCACGTTGTAAGTTTTTAATGTGCGGACAAAACCAGTCATTTCATCGACAAGATGATAATAATTAAAAAATTGCGTGATTTTGGTATTCGACAGTCATCTATTAGAATCTAATCAACTCCCACGTGCGTAGGTGATTCGGAACTCGTTTACCCATCAGCAATTACGTATAAACTACAACTGCATGCTATACTGATAGTCAATGAATGGTGTGTGGCAGGGCCACACACACTATGCAAAATTCGACACCACTATAAAATAATTCGAAATAAATCTTCACGTTGAAATTGAAAATTAAACAACTTGGCTTTCCAGATAGATATTTTTTTATTCAATACCTAGGTTTCATCATGGACCAGATGATTCTATGCCATAACGAAACCTAGGCAGTGAATAAAAAAATTTCTATGTGGAAAAGCCAAGTTGTTTAATTTTCAATTTCGATCAAATATTACGTTTTCGTAAAGTGTTAGTCACAGTAAATATTTAAAATACATGAAATAATGAAGATACTACATCAGATAATATAATGTACCTGATAATGACGCCTAAGAGTTGAGACTAGTCGTACCATAATAAAGAAGAGTGGATGTATACATTGTTTCTTAATTTAATGAAGAATACTATAGGTTCATACAATACAGTATCTAAGAACAAAATACTGCTAATATGCATATGAGAGGAACTACTAGTTACAAGAAGAACCGTAAACTAAGGTGGGATGAAATAATGAAAGCATATTTGTCTGAATTGGACAGAAAGAAAAACACTCTTTCATTTTGCTCTGTGGAGAATGTATTGAATCTGTCGCTTCCACACTTTGTCTCTCGAGTCATGCGAGTCTGGTATTATCACGGTATCTCATACCTTATTCCCTTTCCGCTAACGTGCTCATTATTTCTTTTTGCCGAAGTGTGCTCTGAGCATTCAAAGGGAAGTGTAATTCGTGAACTCATTTGTGTTTCCCTGGAAGCCATGCCTATATTATTACTTCAGTTTCAAAATCTTCAATTCTTTCTCAGGGAATAAAGTACGATGTAGTCAATGACACCGAACTGTTCATGGTCAATCTCAAATGGACTGGAAGGCATGTCTGCCCTTAACACTGCTGACTCTCCTACTCATCCCGCTGGCTTATGCATATAAAACACTGACCTGACACACCTACAACATTTACGAAGGTTTGGTAGCCTAATATATAAACTGAGAACTTTATCACCAATTGTTGTTACAGGAAATACAAATACTCATTTCATTTCTCAGGGTTGTTCATTTAATAATTCCACAGTTGTGCTCTATGGTAACTTTTGAAGAGGATCTAAAATGTGTGGCATTTAAGAGTTATTTATAAGAAATTTCGGAAAATTATTGATGAAATATAACTGTAAATGGACAATGGTGATTTTAATAAATTGCCTTCAAATTGTAAATTTTAGATGCATTTTTTCTAGTATTCAGATGTGATGACTGGAAAGAAGATACAATGAATGCAAAAATATTATAAAATTGGTTAATATTACATGTAGAAAAATTGCAGTAGATAAGGTAGATATTCTTGAAAGCTGATCTCATTCAGGTTTTCAACTTCTTTTATCCTTTGCTAATGGGAAAATTGTGAATGTCAAGGTTCCGTTAACTAAAAATAATATAATGGTACACTATGAAAATTTAATAATCGAATTATGTCCTCTGATGAATGGCATCGAAATAAGAGAAAAAATTAGTATCAACTGCAGCCAAGCTTTGGAAATCTTTAAACTTAAGGATCATTCATCTGGTTTGGCACCCAAAATGGCCCTCGCAGTGACAATGCCAACGTTTGGCTTTAAATCAAGATATTCTGTGAGAATATAGACATAAATAAAAGAATAAAGTACATGTTTGGTCCCAGGAGGTAGGATTCAGAGAATCTGAATTGTAACCATAAAAAATACTAGATTCATTCATAGAATATACCCTAGAAACATTACCATGTTCAACAAAACAATTTGCAAGGGCAATGCATAATTAGATGAAAAGGATTCCTAATGATATCCATTTGTTAAACTCCAGCACTTTTGTATGCCTTACTAAAAGTCTTAAAGTCATCCTGGCTTTCTTTCTTTGTGAATCTATGAGTTCACAAACTAAGCATCCGATTTACTCTCTTCTTGAAGAAATTTTCAACAAACCAGATTTTCTCAAAACATTATCCAATTCCTCAATTACTGTTAAACACAAATGGATGCTAGATATTTTCGGTGTATTCCCAAAGTGGCACAACTAAATCAAATGAAGACATACGTATATTTTAATTTCAAAATTACATTTTCCTAAGACCTTAAAACCTACAACCAACTAAGTGTAATGAAACCTAACTTCTTTAAGATTGACCTACAAATTCTTCCGAAACATGCACCCCATTATAAGATCTGATGTAAGACTATAATCAAATTTTATGACCAGTATTGAGATGTTTAATTTGCTCTGATATATTTTCTGATTTACGCTTAGTTCAACTTTTCTTTCATTCCAACACTCCAGTCCAGTAGATATTCTGATATATTATTCAAACCTGTAAACCCCAATCTGTATATTACACGAAGAATACAATGTATATTTCCACTGTTCTTTAGGGTAACTGATGATGATGCCTAAGCGTTGAAACTAGTTGTACCCAAATAAAGAACAGTGGATATATATATATATATATATATATATATATATATATATATATATATATATCCCTCCCACACTCAGACCCTCCACTGAAACTTAAAACATTAGAGCTATCTTTCATCTGGCTCTTGGATTCCTGGAATCGCCCAGGTATTAATATTAGACATTAATTGCCTCCTTTATGCATATAATTTCATCCCCCTCCGCCCCCAACAACTTCCATGTCATCCCCACCTTTTTTAAAATTCCCGTGCCATACACTACCCCTCCAAACTCCTCACCTCGAATGCCTTCCCCCCCTTTTTCCCCCCCTTTTCCCCTCTTTTCCCCCATTTTCCCCTTCTCCTTCCTACCACTGCTTTCGGGCCCTCCTCTGCCTCAGTTCTGTTCCTAATTCCTCTTGAGAAACTTCTTTCCTCCCTTCATCCCGTCCAACATCCCTATCCTGTTCCTGCCCTTTCCTCGCTTGCCCAACATCCTCCCCTCTATTACCCTCTTCAACATTCCACTACCGCTCAATACGCCTTTCATCCATTTTCCTGCCTCCATAGGATTTCTCTCAACAAACCCCTCTCCTCCCCCACCATTTCTAGTACTTCCTCATTTGTTTTCCTTTCGGTCCATTTCACCTTCTCCATTCTTCTCCACACCCACATTTCAAAAGCTTCCAATCTACGTCTATCCTCCTGCTTCAGCAACCACGTTTCCGCACAGTACATAGCTACGCTCCATATGAGAGTTTTTAAGTCTTTTCTTAACATCCCTACTCAACGTCCCCGTCATCAACTCCCTCCTCCTTGAGAAAGCCTCCTTTCCTAGCGCAATTCTTCTCCTTAGTCCCTACCACTTTGACCGTATTGGTCCAAAACACTTCCGAGATATGTAAACTGTTCTACCTGCTCTATTTTTTACCCGCCTATTTTAATATTTAGCTTAGCCTTTTTCTTTCTGGAAAATCGAATAACCTTTGTTTTATTAATATTGATTCTCATCCTATATATATATATATATATATATATATATATAGTATGTATGCTTAGTCATATCTTATCTTCCGAAGAAGACGGAGCTCAAGTCCGTCGAAATTATCAAGATATTATTGTGATTGTTCTTTTTATGTGTTCTCGTGCTGTGTGTTACTGTCTAAGTTTTTTATTCAACACTTCCGTGTTACTTCGAAGAAATCATCTATATATATATATATATATATATATATATATATATATATATATATATATATATATATATATATATATAGCGGGTCGCGGTAGTCCAGTGGGTAGAGCGTTGGACTACTGACCGGAGGGACCCGGGTTCGATTCCCGGGCAAGACACTCTGGGCACCTGCAGCTCCACCCAAGCTATGTGATTTTTCGGGTACCAGATCTTCCTGGGAAACCATAACCGGCACAGGGAAAGGAACTGGCCCCCCTACCCTGATGTGTGAATATTCACATGCCGTCGGGCTTGGTACATGGGTGAGCTCTACCATCACCTACTAAACCGACCTTCGGGTTGATTACTGTGTTTATGGTTTTTATTTATTTATATATATAATATTCGGGTTGATTACTGTGTTTATGGTTTATATATATATATATATATATATATATATATATATATATATATGTATGTATAAACTTGGAAAAGACGCTCTCCGGCGACCCACAAACACACAAACACTAACACAAAAAACACCACACACATAGAAACATAAAAGAAGGACACTTACATTGGATATTTACGTTTCGACGGCACGGCCGTCGTCATCAGAATCATCATTATATATATATATATATATATATATATATAGATAATCAACCCAAATGTCGGTTTAGTAGGTGATGGTAGAACTCACCCATGTACCAAGCCCAACGGCGTGTGAATATTCACACATCAGGGTAGGGGGGCCAGTTCCTTTCCCTGTGCCGGTTATGGTTTCCCAGGAAGATCTGGTACCCGAAAAATCAACTGCTGCAAATGCCCAAAGTGCCTTGCCCTGGAATCGAACCCGAGACCCTCTGGTCAGCAGTCCAACGCTCTACCCGCTAGACCACCGCGACCCGCATATAAATATATATACACATTCAAATACGAAGTCCCGCCATACGGCGCACAAATATTCATTCAAACATAGAAATAGGTATAAGGAAAGGGGATAGAAAAACACATAAAAGGCAAACACAGGACATGTGCGGAAGGCAGTATTTGAGCAGATCACAAAAGTAAAAATATTTCCTTAGCTGGGATTTGAACACCGGACCTTCCACTTGCCAGGAGGATGTGCTACCAATTACACCACCGAGGAAACCTAAGTTACCATGAGATCTACGATGTTTTAAGATGCCCAAGTGCTCCGAATCATTTGCCAAAGGAAGGCTTTAGGAAGCTGTTCCACCCACCAAAGGAGAAATAGACAATACACACAAGAAGAGGGGACAGTTGGTTAGAAAGCATATAGTATCATAGAGAATAGGATCAGTACGTTTCATGGCACGCATAGCCAGAAGAAGAGATGAGACACATTGGCCAGATACACATTCAAATACGAATTCCCACCATACGGTGCACAAATGTAACTGCTGTAGGGAGGAAGACCCATCAATTCCATGTTTTGGCCAGTCAAATAGGTAGTTGTTTCAGCCGATCTGTGAGAGCTTGCATTGTCATGATGAAGAATGATCCTTTGTTACAGCTTCTTTTTCAGTATTTCACCAAGCACTTCTAGCTAACAAATGCTCGTGTACCATTCATAATTCACAGTTCTACGTTGCTCTAATGGTATAGGTGCTAAATGTCCAGTTATTCTGAATCATTTGCTTTGATGTGCTCCAGGCACAAATCACTTTTGTCGAATTTGGCTCGTCTTGGAAGACCCATGCAATGGATTGCTGTTTTGTTTCGGTCTCACATACATAGATCACAGATTCGTCACCTGGGTAGATGTTATGCACAGCTTTTGATGCACCGCGATTGTACTTGTTGAGCATTTCTCTGCACCAATTGACACGAGCATCTTTTTGATCTTATCTCAATTTATGCGGGATCCAACGCGAGCAAATTTTTTTCACAGCTAAATGTTCCTGCAATATCTCAGTGATGCTCGTCATACCAATCCGAAAGGCTGCCTCAATCTCAAGATAAGTAACATGAAGATCTTCCTTTACTAGTTTTTGAACAGCATTAATGTTTTCTGACACAACAACTGATTTTGCACGGCCTTCATGACTTTCGTCACAGAGTGAATGGCAGCCATGATGGAATTTGTTACACCTGCATTTTACAGTAGCAAGGGATGGGGCTTCATTGCCAAAACTGGAAGTAAGTTAATCGATGCACTCCTGCCTTCATAATCCACATCAAAAGTCATCGAACGAGGGTGTCCATGAGTTCACTCCATTTCGAGACAAAATTTTTGAGTCACTATAAACAAAACAAGTTATGATCAAATTACAAAATGATCTAAATAAAATTACCGTTAAATTACTCAAATTTTCAGATGGAAACACCAGATGGTGCCTAAACCACTTGGTGTTGTCAACGCTCAACATATAAATAGCAACCCTTGTACTAAGTTTATCATAATAACGTTTTACAAATCTAAATCCTGCACTACACTGCACGCAATCACAAATTAATCCAACTTCGTCAGGATCCCATTTAATACTTGCAGCATATTCTAAACGAGGTCCAGCCAGCAAAAGTAACAACATATCTCTTATTGATCTTTTCATCACAACAGCCCAGTGCTCTTTTAATAAATCCTAACTTTTTGGCAGCTTAGCTACGTATTCCCTTATATGTTTCACCCAGGAGAAATGGAAGGAGAAGCTTGAAAAGAAACAAAGCAAAGTAAGCAATAATGTAACAAGCACTAAGTACATTCATTAAATGGCATTCTAATGCGGTTATTCTGGTTTCAACAACAAATCACACAGGAGGTTAGTGAAAGTAGTGCATGCGATTGAGTAGAACTAATTATTCCCTAGATGCTGAGGGCGACAAGTGGAATTTTTGCTATCTATAACGCTACAGTTGCCATCCCATAGTGTCTGTGGGAAGGAGGAGTCCTTGAGTCAGCTATTTCTGGTGTCCATTTCGTGAATTTTATATACATGATCCAACTGGTCAATAGCGAATGATTTGCGAGACCTCGGTGCTGAAACATGCAGATCTGAATTTATTTAGTAAGTTCAACCTAGCATTGAATGGTCTTTCTTCTACTGAATCCCAGCCCAACTTTGCTGTGATGCTTTTCATGTTATCGTAACAGTTTTTTAACAAAACGTGCTGCCCTGCATTTAAACCTTCTCAATTACCCAAATGTGGCCTTTTTCAGTGGGATCCCATACACTTACATACATATTCCAAATGGGGCCTTACAAGAGCGTGATAACAACGTTCCCATTCCTTGCAGTCACGCCTGCCAACAATTCGTCTGATAAATCCCAATTTTTTATATGCTTGCCTGCAGAGTTTACCTATTCTAATTTGTTTTAATTCCGTAATAACTAATTCCCTATCTCTAAATATTTTCCACATCCCTTAATTTATTATAAAATGACAATTTCACCCTCTCCCCTATTTCCCAGAATTCTTCTCTTACATTTTTCAGCATCCCATTACCTCTCTCTCTGCACCTCCTGCATCCCCTTGACCTGCTTTTTTCAAATTATAACCCGGAAATCTTCTTTGCTCCACCACCATGCATGGCACTTTATCGTCGATGTTCCTTTCCATCAATATGTTTACTCCAACCACAATCGGACAATGTTATTTAATTCCCTTATCGTTCGTGAAAAAATGACATTTCAATCCATCTGCCCCACACTTGATCTCTCTATTAGCTTAGCTCTTCTAATATTTTGGAAACGCTACTAAGTTTATCATCCATCTCATCTATGCTGCACGCAATCCAATTCGGCAATCAATCCAACTTCATGAGTATCCCATGATAAACCAGCAGCATATTCTATAAATGAGACATAACCAGCAAAAGATGACATTTCTCTCTCTGACCTTTTCATCACAATTACTCAGTACTCTTCCAATAAATCCTAATTTTTGTCATCTTGCCCACATATTCCCCTTATCTATTTTTCACTCAAGTGTAGGTCGTGATTGAGTGAGGGTAATTCCTGAGTATTCATTAAATCTACACTTTCCATTTCAGTATTCCTGACGTCATAGGCGTTCGGGAGGAAACCACTTTTATTCCAAAAATTCAACAGGAAAAAGGTAAGTGGAAAGGTGCTCTAAAAATTTAGAGGGATAACTTATGTATTAAGGGCAGAGGGCATAAACTATACCGTGTATGACATATCACCTATCTACAATGAGTTTAGATGAAAATGTGCAGGTAGCATACAAGAATCTTGAATTGAAAAGTTTCTCCCAATGTTTCCGAGCAAGCCAAGTATTATCTTGAATTAGTAAGTCTCCCGTTCCATACAGTTCACATGCTTTATCTTTGGGCATTGTCCACCCCACTGCCAACCAATGCGCCCATCAACATCATCATTCCTGCCTCCATATGATATCTCCCAACAAATCCCTCTCCATAGCAATAACTTCCTTGTTTGTTTTCCTTTTGGTCCACTTCATCTTCCCCAGACTCACATCTCAAAAATCTCAAATTGATGCCAAACTTCCTCCCTCTTCAATGACCATGTTTCTGCGCCGTACACAGCTACGCTCCATATCAAAGTTTTTGTGAGTCTTGTCTCAACATCCTCACTCAACGTCCCCGTCATCAACTCCCTCCCCTTGAGAAAGTCTCCTTGCCCAGCACAATTCTTCTCCTTATGTCCCTACTATGTTGACCAAACCTACCCTACCATGTTGGCCCAAAACAATTCTGTGAAATGTAAACTGTTTAAATAATAGGATGCAGGAAGTAAAAATAAAGAGTTTTTAGTAATTCCGACGGTTCTATGTTTTGGGACTGCTGAAAGTGTCAAAGCTGCTGACCACGATAGTTGACAGGCGGAATAATAGTAAATACAGGGGTCTATGAAATATTCTGGAGACTATTGATCAATGTGGCAATTAATTCAAGAGAAGTATTCCAGTGGCAGAAAGGGGTGCTGTTAGAAATGGGATGGGTGATGGCCAGATCTCTTCGCTTAAGAAAGATTTAAAAAATGATTGGTGAACATTCTAAAGCCAAACATGATATTGAACGGTTCAGAAAGATGAGTTTTATGTAAAAAGCTTGGATGTATGTAGATTGGGAGGATTCTGAGAGATGACTGTAGGAAAAGCAAGCTGGATGGAAGCAGAAGGTTTAAAGAATGAATAGAGAGAGTGCAGTAGGAAGGAAGTAACCGTGGATAATTGAGAGGAGGCTGTGAAGGCGGATGGATATCTTATTGAGGGACAGAGATTCAAAGGATTTCACTAGTTGAGTGAAATTTTGGTTTACACAAGAGATACTTTCAAACTTTGCCATTCTTATGGGCAGTGGGAGGAATAGAAGTCACATGGAGCTGGTTTTAATAAGATAATAAATAAAGGAGTGCTCTTGAAAATGAGATGCATGCCATGGCTAATTATGAATGCTTGTGGCTGCACAAGCATTAAAGTATCTAAAGAATAGTAAATATGGGTCCATAGATTTTTTGGCTGATTAGAATTTTGGAAATTAGTTTGATGTGCTTCATATTTAGCAAGATTTTCCACTGTATTTACATGACAGAAGTTACACAATCAATTTAATTTGCATTCAAAAATGCCCAGCAACCTCAAAAGGAGTTTTCTAAACCACTACTGAATACATGTTAAGAATGTTATTCTGTAAGAATATTGATTCCGCGAAAAAGAGTTTACATTCAAACTCTACAGAATAGTTAATTGATAATAATTTATTTTAATTCACAAATAATTCCTACACCATGCCAACCAAATAATGATCACTAATAAACAATAAAACCGGGCAATAAAAAATTATCTGATAGAGAATTAGGGATTAATATAGAAAAAAACACTAGACATGGAGGAAAAATCATATAAATGAAGTGGAAATCGTGTGTCTTAAAAAAAATTGGACAACTGAGCCTTTCGTAGAAAACTATGTTTTACATATGCATATGTGTATGGAATGCAGTAGTCCAGGGGTGCCGGGTTCGATTCCTGTACAAGGGACTCTAGGCACCTGTTGCTCCACCCAAGCTATGTTATTTTTCCGGTAGCAGATCTTCCTAAGAAACCATAACCGGCACAGGGAAATGAACTGGCCCCACTACCCAGATGTGTGAATTTCACAACCCATTGGGCTTAGTACTGGGTGAACTCTACCATCACCTACCAAACCAACCTTCAGGTTGAATGCTGTGTTTATGGTTATATATATATGTGGCTGCAAAGGCATCTGACCCCAGTGGGGCGGCCATTAAGTGATGGTGTCACGTTAAAAACACTATTGAGGAAGGCAATGGGAAACCACCTCAATTATCATTCCCAAGAATGTAATGATGGACAACATAAAAAAATTGAGTCCTGGCAACTGCAAGACTCGGCCCAAGGGGCCGTGTGTCGTGCCTGGCAGCGGGAGAGGCAGGGCTTCCGCGGTCGTCATCCCATGAAACCCTTGAAGGGGAGAAATAACAGCACCAGGACAGAAGACGCACATTTGGAAGATTTACAGAGGAATGGTGAACTTGGTGCCCTCTCTCGCCAGGGTTAAGTTATTATCAGGAAGTAAGATGGCAAGGTCTGTGCTAACAGTTAGAGATAAGTGGTGTAAGATCATAGTTGAACCAGGAAAAATCCAAGAGAGATGGAAGGAATATATAGAAACACTGTATGGTAAAGAACTTAGGCCGACAAGGTTAGACATAGAAAAAAACATGACGTTGAAGAAGATAGCTTAGGTCCAGGCATACTCGATGATGAAATAGAAAGGGCATTAAAGGAGATGAAAGCAAATAAGGCCATGGGGGTGGACAACATAATTGTATAACTGTTGAAATGTTTAGGAAAATACGGGAAGAAGGCCCTATATGGACTGATTCGTAGTATCTATGAGGAAGGAATCTGGCCGGAAGATTTTGTGAGATCAGTCTTCTTATTCTTATTCCAAAAAAGGCAAAGGTAACATCATGTGAGGATTACAGAACAGTAGGTTTGATATCCCACGCAGCTAAAGTTATTCTCAGGATCACCAACAAAAGGATAGAGAGTAAGGCATGTGATTACTTAGAGGATGATCAGTTTGGGTTTAGGAACGGGAGAGGTACGAGCGATGCCATTGCAGTGATGAGATCACCAATCGAGAGGAATATAGAATACAATCAGGACGTATTTGCCTGTTTCATATATTTCAAAAAAGCGTTTGATGGAGTGAATTCGGAAAAACTAATGCACGTATTGCAGAAAATAGAAATGGATTGGAGCGACAGGAGACTGATCCGCAACCTGTACATGTCTCAGACTGCTCAGGTGCGAGTGGGGAACGGAGAGTCCGGATGGGCAGTGTTAGGAAGAGGAGTAAGGCAGGGTTGCCCATTGTCACCGGCGCTGTTCAACGTATATGTAGAGGAAATGATTAAAGAGGCATGGGAAGAACTGGAGGTAGGAATGAAAGTCGGAGGGAAATTCATAAAATCGGTTAGGTTTGCTGATGACCAAGCATTAGTTGCTCAGTCAGCCAAGGGGTTGCAAGCATTGCTGAGTGAATTGGATGTTCAGAGCGATAGATATGGGATGAGAATCAATATCAATAAAACAAAGGTTATGCGATTTTCCCGAAAGAAAAAGGCTAAGCTAAACATTAAAATAGGAGGAGAAAAAATAGAGCAGGTAGAACAGTTTACATATCTTGGAAGTGTTTTGGACAAATACGGTCAAAGTAGTAGGGATGTAAGGAGAAGAATTGAGCTAGGCAAGGAGGCTTTCTCAAGGAGGATGGAGTTGATGAAGGGGACGTAGAGTAGGGAGGTTAAGACAAGACTCGTAAAAACTCTGGCATGGAGCGTAGCTATGTACGGCACGGAAACGTGGTCACTGAAGCAGGAGGATAGACGTAGATTGGAGGCTTTTGAAATGTGGGTGTGGAGAAGAATGGAGAAGGTGAAATGGACGGAAAGGAAAACAAATGAGGAAGTAATGGAGATGGTGGGTTAGAAGAGAGGTTTGTTGGTAGAAATCCTATGGAGGCAGGAAAAATGGATGGAAGGCATATTGATCGTTAGCGGAATGTTGAAGAAGATAATAGAGGGGAGAATGTTAGGCACATAACGAATGGATAGGGACAGGACAGGTTGTTGGACGGAAAGAAGTACACAGAGATGAAGAGGGACCTTATGTAGATTAGGTTGCTGGATTGGGTTTTGTTTGGAATTACAAAATGTTTATTTGATAGTTGCGTCCATCCAAAAACCTAACTTAACTGGTAGATTACCTAATACAAATGTTTGCGGGTACATATATATATATATTCATTCACATAGAAATAGGGATAAGAAAATGGGTGAAATACACACATAAAGGACGAACACAAGAGAGGTGGGGAAGGCGGATTTGAGCAGATCACTTATGTAAAAATATTTTGTGTGTGTATGCTACAAAGGAAAGTTCTTTAGTTGCATAATCCACTAAATACATTCTGCACTTGTCCTCGCAAAATATGCTAAGTAATGATTTTCACATGAGAATATATCGTCGGGAAGTGAAAGATGTCCATTGCTACGCATCATCATAACCCGGAATTCTATTACTCTGGTTGTTTGCATCTTTCAAAAACCTCTTGGATATGGTCCATATTTAGACATGAGAAAAACCTTAACTGTAAAATGGCTGTATGTCTTCTGTTTTTGAAAATACATTGCGTTGCTGTTTCATGATTGTATCTACAAACAAATTGTAAACAATAGTGAGCTTTCATTTCTTTTATTAACATTTTCTCTCTCACTTCCGTTGGATTTAAAAATTCCAGATTAACTCCATTCTGTCGTTATCTTCTTACGAAAATTACATGACACAATACTTTTTGACAACATACGTAAAATCCTCAAAGCAAGTTAACCCAATTGTAACACCTGTCAATGTTGCCACATCGAACATAGTTCTTTAGGAACAAATCAGGAAATAAAGTTTAAGGTAACCTTACACACAAGGTTTTCAATTGCGTCCCAACATATAAATTCATTTCCAATGATGTAACATCATAATTCATTAAATTAATACTTGTAGCCGAAGTTGACACAGTTACATATGGCAAGAGAAGTGAAACAACACAATACTCCCGTAGTAAATGAACTAAATTTAGCTGAAATGCACCTTGCTTCCAGGAGTCGTTCCCAGAACAGCCAATTCGTTCCTTGATAATGGTATTAGGTTGAAGCCTTTCAAACTGGGCTCACTTTCGATATCCCTCAGTTTATCAACCTTTCCTTTTAATTTGTTTCTAATGGATTCCACTTCATTGCTTATATTTTGTGTATCTGCAAAGAAATGAATAAACATCTATACAGTCCCAAAAGTGTCAATATTTTCACCAATACATTTTCAGAAATCACAAGAGAAACGAACTATAAAAAACAACTATGAATCTCTGAAAAAAACATAAATAAGAGATGAAAACAACAGACTGACTCATGGATATTGACAATATCCAAATAGTCAGGAAAAATACCTCGGCGAATTAGTTCTTTTGCATGCTTCGTCTCCATTTTGACAAAGAAAGGTCCGTTAAGAAGCCAAACCTTGTCACCATCTTCACGATTTATGGCTCTAGATGCTTCACGAAGAGCATTTTTCCGCTTTTCCAGCTCTACAATTAGACCACGGTCCCCTAGAATGTCCTCAGCTGCTTCTTCCGATTCGGTGAGGCACTTTAATACCTTATTGACGCCCTTATCATTTGTCAGAGAATTCAAAATTTCTGCCATTCTTCTAAACTCGGCATTCGAAGTACAAGAATTAAACAACCCGATAGCATCGCTTCCATGTGACATTTACGAGAACTAGAAAGGCGCGCAAGAACCCTCTGAGACGTTAAAGCTTTATTAAGCGCCAACTCACGGAAGACAGACCAACTAAATGCCGAGAGGAAATAAAATTCAAATGAAGATGAAACATGGTCGTGAAATTCATTCGCTTTTATTTTCCATATTATAGTAACAATTCAACTATATCCATCAAAAAATGGTAAAAATTCTCAAATATTTGTGAACAGAACGATGTTCTCATTACTTTCAATGCAAAACAACGTAATAACGGGATAATGTTGTATAACATAAAAGGGAGTAAGTTTACGCACACCTGAACCTAAAATTAGGGTTTTATTGAAAATACATTTCCAACAAGGAAATGCTTTGAAACAACTCCATGCAAATACAAAATAGATTTTAATTTTTCTAGCAACGCGTGCAATATATCAATGAAGGCTGAACAATTTCCAGTCTTTATTAACAGATAAGGTATAACGATCGTATACTTCTGAAAAACTTTAGAGGGGCTAAAAATCGAAGAGACTAGATTTAATTCGGATGAAAATGGAACAAGTTGTGTTTAATTTACATCGCGATCTTGTGCTAAGGGGATTCGTAGGCCTCGTGATTGGAGTCACGAGTGGTTCCCTGTATTTTGTACATCTTAATAATTAATGACGGTTAGTTGCTGGAAAAGTTGAGAAATACTGCTATTTCATTCAAAGGTGTCCCCTACTTATCCATCCCATCCCCCCCTCTTCTCTTTCGTCATTAGAGTTCTCGTAAGTATACAAGTATCCGGCGAATATCTTTTCTTCCAAGATGGGCAGACCAAAGCTAATAGCGATAATCCGAAATGATGTTTTTTCATATGATCTTTTCTGTTCAAACTGATCCACTAATATTCATTTGGACAATATTATTTCATTAAGGATTCATTATTCAACGACCAGCCTTGGATGCCTTTTTTAAAAGTTTTCTCGTTTTCTAACAACTCATTATTTCTCTAAAAAATACATTTACAAGGTTTGCATTAAATGTATCGGGAAAGGTTTCGAATAAAACATAGACTTATTTCAGAAACTGATACAATGTTTCAAAATTCTTAAAAATAATTCTTCCCTTCTTGAACGTCGACGCAAACTTTTGCCCTTGGGGCTTCTCCTCGAGTCGAAGGCTCCCTTCCGGTGGGCGGGAGGTCCTCGAGGGTACCATGCGTGCAAGCTTCTTTGATGGCACTCTGTCTGGTGCTGTCTAGTCTGCTGGTGCCAAGTTGAAATCGGGTGACTTTAAGGAGTTTGGGGAATCGTCGCAATGCCGCTATTCGTCAGGTAGTCGGTTACCATGGAGGAGGTGTGGCTAGGTACCTTCGGGAGGACTAGTTTAGCACTTTAGATATTTCGCATCGCCAAATTTTAAAGTGATTCAATGGTGTGTGCACTGTCACCGTCTAATCAATTCCAATATTACGATATCTGCGATGATCATGCGCACACTCAACCGACGACGGTCTGAATTCAGCACTTCACACAGTACACGCCGGGAAATAATTGGTTGCGATACTTTTCATACAAACCTTGTATCGTGAGAGAGAAAAGTTAGATAAGTCAGCGGTATAAATGAGTTTTAGGAAGAAAATTGTGTCGTAAGAGCGATAAAAAGTCTCCATTCTAAAACTATTTTTTAACTTGATTGTTATAACTTCACCCAGTTATATCAATAACAACAATATCAACAAAAAAGTATCCTCGGCGACTCTCATTATACTATTTATTTTAGAGTTTGTAATATCTGTTTGCAATGACACATGTAAACGCCGAGGCACCTTGAATCGCTTGCTTGGGCGAGCCGAAATAAATTGCAATTACATGCTCGGGTCTAGAACCGAGCCGATGAAAAGGTTTTGTTTGCGGTTGGTGAGCAGCAAATAGCGATCTCAGTTGACAATCATGTCATGTCAATTCCGTGATAACTGCGCAGAAGATTCTCTGAAACCTGATAAACCTAATTATTATTAGTTCTCAACGTTTGACCATTGCGAATCAGGAGATTCTCTTCTCCAAACTAAATAGAACTGAATGCGATTACAAATTGATTGGTTTCTCTTCGTGAATAGGCACGGAGGGTTTGACTCATAACTTTAATTTCTGCCATTGGAAATATTAATATTTTTTAAATTAATTTCCCAATAATCGCCAAAACTTGCGTGAATTAAGTTGTGACAACCTGAAATAAGGCAGGTCGTATATTGGCATCTACATCTACATAAATACCCTGCGAGCCACCAAAAACGTGTGTGGCAGGGGGTGTAGCACCATGAGGGAAGGGTAAGGGTTGAGGGGGTTGGGGGTTAGGTGAGGAAAGGTAGGGGGAACCTCTAAGAAAAAAAATTTCTTTCTACATTGTATATCCACACACACACACACACACACACACACACACACACACACACACACATATATATATATATATATATATATATATATATATATATATATATATATATATACATATATATACATATATATACATATATACATATATACATATATACATATATATATATACATACATACATGCACACATGTATACATATCCTCGCGCAGTCCCTGACCTGTACGTTAATACTTATTGTAATGAACTAAGTCCTGGGGAATTTCGGCTACAAGCATTCTGGTCCCTTATCGTTCTTGGAAAAAATGACATTATAAACCTGTCAGTCTTGCAGTCTATCTCTCTAGTCTTATATTCGTGATCCCTTCGACCGTAATACGTTGGGGTTCGTATTATATCCTTGATGTCATCGGAAAAGGGCCCATCTTTAAATGTTTTTAATAAGTTTAATCTATATTGGAAACGCCGCTGTGTAAGAGATTCCCAACCTAAATTGTCTAGCAAAGTGGATACGCTGCTGAGTTGGTCATAACAATGTTTGACAAATCTAGCCCCCCTCCGCTGAACTCGATCTAATTCCGAAACCAAATTTATATTATGAGGATCCCATATACTGGCAGCATACTCTAGGTGGGGCCTGACCAAGGCAAGGAAACATCGTTCTTTCACCTTTTCGTCGCATTACCTTTTCGGCATCGGAGTGATTAGGAAGGCAAAATAAATTATTCGATACAACTAACCTTGAATGCCCGTTTCATAAACCACGAGTCACTTCCGGATTAGAGTTCCAAATTATTCTCCTTCCAAGGATAAACCTTGCTCCCCCTTGACTTTCTGAACCATACGTGAATCACAGTGAAGGAATCAATCACAATTTAGGCCAACATTATTTATCAGGGAATAAGTCTTCAAATACTTCTAGGGTTTCATGATTCGGCGGTTAAGTTTCAGCAATTTTTTCAAATGTTCTTTTTCCGAAATTGGCTTACTACTCTGCTTTACATTCAGACGCCACCCTGCAAGCCATCGCTAAGGTGAGTGGCAGGGGGTGGTGCTTCATCAGACATGAAAACATCAAAGTTAACTGTTGCTGCGTTGATGGCTACCAATAAATGTTTTGAAATAATAAAAATAAATAATGGCGACGAGAGCTAACATGCGTAGCGGTATTTGTGCGTAAGATACTTCCCAACGTAAGATATAGGAGCTGATTATTGACAAGAAGGACGTTGCAATAAAGATTAGATGGAATAATGACCAAATACTACTGTGCCACTTAGAATCAGAGGAATCCTGCCTCGATCGTTTACGGTTATCGTTGGAGGTACAATTGAAACCTCAAATCCAACGGTTATGCAATTTACGCGTACATGTCTCGCCTTTTACTCATGATCTCTCCTCACGTAGCATGATAGGGTAAGATACATTATCACTATCATAGATAAGTGACCTACCTCAAACATGTAAATGAGATTAAATCTTCGTTTCGTGAGTGGTCCCCGACGTAGTTACTCTAATATTTAAGATTCGCTGATAGGTTAATCACAAGGGTGACAGTCTACTATGTCTAGCGCCTGGTGAAAAATTATATGTGCTGTTAGTTGGTTTTCCTCAAATCTTTGCAATGATTGCATACACCTTGCCCTTCAATTTTCTAAATAATTGGTGTAAGTGCGTGTGAATGCTCAGGACTTTTAGTAAGTTATGTATCTTTTCGCACCGGAAATGGATGAAATAGCCCGTGACATTGCTTCCTTCTTAACTTTGAACATTCCAGGACCTTTCTCCTCCCTGCCTCTCTCTTCCACACACAAGGATTTGGCACACACATGGAAGGGGTAATGTTACAATGATCAAAAAATTAGAAAAATAGAGGGAAACCGAATGTAATTCCATCAAAGGATTACCTTCTCTTCGAATGAGTGTCGTGTGTTTATGTCATCATTGGCTCGGCGTCGTCAGTGCCTTCCAAGGGCCCCGTCCTTGGTTTCTCTCCAATTCTTCAGTTCCCCGCGCGCGCCCACTCTCATAGCAGTTGTTATGTCATCCGTAAATTGGCCTTCCCCTTTTATTCCTTTAATTTTCCCTTCCATTATATTTTCCAGGAAGTTGCTAAGTCTGAGAACATGACCAACAAGTTTAATTTTCCTTTTCTCCATCTACTTCACTAAATTCCTTTCGTCTTTAATTTTCCTCGATACTTTCCTGCTCCTCTTCTTGCCCGTCCATCTTGTTCTTGGTATCATTTCCCAAATCGACATTTCCATTTCTGCCAACCTTTCCTTTTCCCTCTTTCCCAATCTCCAATTTTCGCATCCATATTATAATTGTACTCAGAATAAACGTTTTTTCAAAGGATTTTCTAATTTCCTGTTTCCTTCCTTAAAGATTCCTATTCCTATATTCCTATATACACATTTTGTAACTCCAAACAAAACCCAATCCAGCAACATAATCTACATCAGGTCCCTCTTCATCTCTGTGTACTTCCATCCTCCCTTCATCCCGTCCAACATCCCTATCCTGTTCCTGCCCTTTCCTCGCTTGCCCAGCATGCCCTCTATTACCCTCTTCAACATTCCACTACCGCTCAATACGCCTTTCATCCATCTTTCCTGCCTCCATAGGATTTCTCTCAACAAACCCCTCTACTCACCCACCATCTCTAGTACTTCCTCATTTGATTTCCTTTCGCTCTATTTCACCTTCCCCATTCCTCTCCACACCCACACACACACACACACACACACACACACACACACACACACACACACACATATATATATATATATATATATATATATATATATATATATATATATAAACACACAAACACTAGGTTAATAACTATTAAACACACAGAAACATAAAAGAAGGACACTTACAGTAGATATTTACGTTTCGACGGCACGGCCGTCGTCATCAGAATGCATTCTGATGACGACGGCCGTGCCGTCGAAACGTAAATATCTACGGTTAGTGTCCTTCTTTTATGTTTCTGTGTGTTTAATAGTTATTAACCTAGTGTTTGTGTGTTTGTGCGTCGCGGGAGTGCGTCATTTTTAAGATTTTATATATATATATATATATATATATATATATATATATATATATATATATATATATATATATATACATGTCCTGTGTTCGTCTTTTATGTGTTTTCCTATGCTCTTTCCTTCTATCTATTTCCATGAGTGAATGAATATTTGTTCGCCGTATGGCGGGATTTCGAATTTGAATATATATATATATATATTCATTTACACATAGAAACATGTATAAGGAAAGGTGAAAGGAACACACAAAGGACGAATACAAGAGAGGTGGGGAAGGAGGAATCAAGCAGACCGCTACTTTGTCATCTCTTTACTTCTATAAGAGTCCTTTGGTTCTGGTTGAGCTGAAACAGCATAAGTTACCTACCTTTGCAGTCTATTCATTTTCTCCTCATGGCTTCAAACATTAGTTTCCAATCTACATTATGAAAGACTTTTTCCAAATCAATGAAGTTAAGGAAACCTGCCCCGTTCGTTTCCAGCTTTCTCTCCAGGGTCAATGCCAGTATAGCGTCTCTCGTTCCTCTGCCTTCCCAAAACCCAAATTGATCTTCACTAACATTATACTCCTCTCTCTCTTTTGATTCTGTTCTCTATTGCCTGTAAAAGGACCGTAAAGCACGTGATAATTGCAATTGGCCTGTACTTCGTGCATTCAATTGCTTTCCCGGCTTATGTTATCTTAATAGTTTCGCTTTTAACAAAGTCTTCAGGTATCTACCCATTTCATAACATTCATGTAATTTTACAATTAGTCTTTCTTTCATTTTATGTCCGAAGTTTTCTAATACCTCAGATGGTGCATTATCCAAACCCAGCATTAAAACGAAACCGAAATTAGTAAATTGTTTATTTTCTGTTCCATTTTCTATGAGTAAAAACGACAAATTACTATATATATTCTGTATATATGTATGTATACATATTTTTTTAGGTAATCTACCGGTCATGGTTTTTGGATGGACACAACTATCAAATAAACATTTTGTGACTCCCCACCTAGCAAACTAATCTATATCAGGTCCCTCTTCATCTCGGTGTACTTCTTTCCTCCCTTCATCCCGTCCAACATCCCTATCCTGTTTCTACCATTACCCCGCTTGCCCAACATTCTCCCCTCTATTACCTTCTTCAACATTCCACTGCCGTTCAATACGCCTTTCATCCATTTTTCCTGCCTCCATAGGATTTCTCTCAACAAACCCCTCTCCTCCCCCACCATTTCTAGTACTTCCTCATTTGTTTTCCTTTCGGTCCATTTCACCTTCTCCATTCTTCTCCACACCCTCATTTCAAAAGCCTCCAGTATACGTCTATCCTCCTGCCGTACATAGCTACGCTCCATATCAGAGTTTTTTCGAGTCTTGTCTTAACATCCCTACTCAACGTCCCCGTCATCAACTCCCTCCTCCTTGAGAAAGCCTCCTTGCCTAACGCAATTCTTCTCCTTACGTCCCTACCACTTTGACCGTATTGGTCCAAGACACTTCCGAGATATGTAAACTCTTCTACCTGCTCTATTTTTTCCCCGCCTATTTTAATATTTAGCTTAGCCTTTTTCTTTCAGGAAAACCGCATAACCTTTGTTTTAATAATACTGATTCTCATCCCATATTTATCGCACTGAACCTCCAATTCACTCAGCAATGCTTGCAACCCCTTGGCTGACTGAGCAACTAATGCCGGGTCATCAGCAAACCTATCAGATTTTACGAATTCCCCTCCGACTTTCATTCCTACCTCCAGTTCTTCCCAGGCCTCTTTAATCATTTCCTCCACATATACGTTGAACAACACCGGTGACAATGGGCAACCATGCCTTACCCCTCTTCCTAACACTGCCCAACCGGACTCTCCGTTCCCCACTCGCACCTGAGCAGTCTGAGACATGTACAGGTTGCGGATCAGTCTCCTGTTCCTCCAATCCATTCCTATTTTCTGCAATACATGCATTAATTTTTCCCAATTCACTCTATCAAACGCTTTTTCGAAATCTACAAAACAGGCAAAAACGTCCTGATTGTATTCTATATTCCTCTCGACTAGTGATCTCATTACTGCAATGGCATCACGCGTACGTCTTCCTTTCCTGAACCCAAACTGATCATCCCCTAAATAATCATTTGCCTTACTCTCTATTCTTTTGTTGATGATCCTGAGAATAACTTTAGCTGCGTGGGATATCAAACTTATTGTTCTGTAATCCTCAGGCCTGTAACCCTGTAGGCCTTTGCCTTTTTTGGAATAGGAACTAATACCGATCTCATAAAATCTTCCGGCCAGATTCCTTCCTCATAGATACTACGAATCAGTCCATATATGGCTTTCTTCCCACCTTTCCCTAACCATTTCAACATTTCTACAGGAATATTGTCCACCCCCACAGCCTTTTTTGCTTTCATCTCCTTTAATGCCCTTTCTATTTCATCGTCGAGTATGCCTGGACCTAAGCTATCTTCTTCTACGTCATGTTCCTTTTCTATGTCTAACCTTGTCGGCCTTTACCATACAGTGTTTCTATATATTCCTTCCATCTCTCTTGGATTTTTCCTGGTTCAACCACTTCAACCTCAACCCAATCTTACCCCACTTATCTTTAACTGTTAGCACAGATCTTGCCTTCATACTGCCCGATAATAACTTAACCTTGCTGTATAGAGCACCAATTTCATCCTTCTTCTGTAAACTTTCCATATCCTCGCATTGTGTTTTCTACCATTCTTCTTTTACTTTATTTTTGGCCCTTCTCAATTTATTGTTTAACTCTTTGTACTTAATTTTGCCTAACTCTGTGTTTACATTCTTCCATCTTCTTCTCTCATCCATCTTTGCAATCATCTCATCCGTTACCCAGGTTTCCTTATCCTTTTGCCGTTAACGGTTCCTATAGTGTCTTTAGCGGCTTCCAATATCCTTTTCTTGATACATTCCCATTTTTCTTCGATAGTATTCAGTTCTTTACCGTCATCCATCATTTTCTCTACAGCCTGCTGATACTCCTTCCTCGTTAATCCATTTAATGCTTCTAAATTCCATTTCCTAACCCGCCGCCCTTGCCTTATCTTCTTGAAACGGCCGTTACATTTCATAACAACTAAATTGTGGTCAGAGTCCGCATCCGCTCCTGGGAAACTGTGCGAATTTATCACACTGTTCCTAAACCTATGCCTAACCATAATATAATCTAACTGATACCTTTCTGAGTCACCTGGCATTTTCCATGTATACCTACGCCTTTTGTGATGTCTAAACCATGTGTTGGTGATGACTAACCCCTGTCTCCTGCAGAATTCAATCGCTTTCTCCCCGCGTTCATTCCTCGTCCTTAACCCATAGTCCCCCACCTCACCACCATCTCTTCCTTCGCCTACCGTCGCATTCCAATCCCCCATCACTATCAAATGTTTCCCTGCAGGAACACTCGCGATGATATCCTCTAACTCATCATACATCCTATCGACTTCTTCCTCCTTGTGGTTGCTCGGTGGCATGTATACCTGAAGAATGACCAAGTTCGTCGGCTCTGCTTTAATCTCTACGAGTAAAATTCTATTTGTCGCTTGCTCTATGTTGACTACGCTTCTTCCTACCCCTTTATTTAAAATTACGGCAACCCCTCGTTGGCTCTCGTCCCCGCCGCTGTATATCAATCTATAATTGTCACTCCAGTAATCCCCGCTATCCCTCCATCTTACCTCGCAGAGCCCTAAAACATCTATATTACCTCTTTCCATCTCTCGCTTAATATTTTCTAATTTGCCTCTCCTCAACATTGTCCTGACGTTCCAGGTTCCTATTCTAACTAATTTCGTCTTTTTTCGAGTCTTCTGTCCTGCTGCAGTTATTTCTTCCGTGAAAGGGTTTTGTGGGATGATGACCGCGGAAGCCTTGCCTCTCCCGCTGCCGGGCACGACACACGGCCTCTTGGGCCGAGTCCCGTAGTTGCCAGGACTCATATTATCTATAGTGCCCATCATTATATTCTTCGGAATCATAATTGAGGTGGTTTCCCGTTGCCTTCCTCAATAGTGTTTTTAACGTGACACCATCACTTAATGGCCGCCCCACTGGGGTCAGACGCCATTGCAGCCGCCTCACTGAGGAACAGACGCTGCTAGGACTACCTTTGGTCTGGCTCCTAACCTTCGACCTATCTGGCATGGGTGACCCTTCCAGGAGTAATTATTATTACTCCCGCTAGCACAGCTCTAGGGGTCATCGGAACACACAAGCCCTTCCACCGCGACAAGGTTGTAGTCCATGGGAGGGATGTATATATATATATATATATATATATATATATATATATATATATATAGTCACGGAAATATACTTGTAACCTAACCTGTACATATATATAGCCATATGCTATGCAAACAATTTGACGTCGTTCCCATCACAAATGTATCACAATTCGTAGTCTTAGGGAGGTTTACGAAAACAATCTTGCGAATGAATTCTAGCCTTTATTGAGATAACTCGTAAATGAATGATCAAAAGTGCGTCGAGACAGCATCCTACACTTGATGCTTCCTAAAAGGGGAACCTGTGCTCTGGGGAAATGAGTTCCTAGGAACGATTATATACACGGTAAAGAACGTTAAATGATTGATCTTACCCCGTTTATTCCGTAAACACTTCAAATGTGGTCAAAGGTATCATTTTTTCAAATATATTTTAAATTTGGTTTGCGTGATCTTCCAAATAGGAGTGGTTGTGTTAAAGTGAGCATTCATTTCGAATTCAGAGCTCACATAAGGAAAAAATTGAAATAAAAAATATTTCAATGTTTAACAACGTAGGTTAAATTGGTTTTGAGTTATCAACATATAATCAAGGCCTATGCTTATAATTATTTTGTCATTGAGAATAAGCAGGTGAACATTCTTATAGGTGAAATTATAAATCAAAGATTAAGGCTAACAGAAAAAAATATGTGATTTTCCAGATTTTCCAGACTTAGCTAAACATTGAAATATGAAGGCGAAAAATAGAGCGGGTGGAAGAGTTTACATATCTCGGAAGTGTTTTGGACCAACACGGTGAAAGTAGTAGGGGGAGAAGAATTGCAAGGCTAGGCAAGGAGGCTTTCTCAAGGAGGAGGGAGTTGATGACGGGGACGCTGAGTAGGGATGTTAAGAAAAGACTCGTCAAAACCTCGATATGGAGGATAGCTATGTACGGCGCGGAAACGTGGTCGCTGAAGCAGGAGGATAGGCTTAGATTGGAGGCTTTTGAAATGTGGGTGTGGAGAAGAATGGAGAAGGTGAAATGGACCGAAAGGAAAACAAATGAGGAAGTACTGGAGATGGCGGGTGAGGAGTGGGGTTTGTTGCGAGAAATCCTATGGAGGCAGGAGAAATGGACGAAAGGCATATTGAGCGGTAGTGGAATGTTGAAGAGGGTAATAGAGGGGAGAATGTTGGGCAAGCGAGGAAAGGGCAGGAACAGGATAGGGATGTTGGACGGGATGAAGGGGGGAAAGAAGTACACAGAGATGAAGAGGGACCTGATGTAGCTTAGGTTGCTGGATTGGGTTTGTTTAAGCGAGGTTTGATATGTAAGAGTACATATATGCACTTGAATGCACGCCGCGTATAAATCTGAATTAAAATGTTTGCATTAGTATTTACCCCTTGCTTCTTTTGCGCGCGATGCCTCGTAGTGGGTTGAATGTTTATGAAGAAGGAGGTGATGAAGGTGGAGGAGATGAATTGTTCCTTTAACTCATTTTCATTTGATACTTGACTGGTTTTTCATTCGCGAAATACACTTCGACCGTATGTTAATGTCACTCGCTGTCGGCCAAGTTGACCAATCTTGCTCCAACCATCGGTCAAGCATTAATATTTGGTGAAATTCAAAATGTTTTTTTATTTTTAAATTCCTATAGGAGACCTACATGCCTCATTTTCATATAATTACATACTTCGCAGGTTTAAAATTAAAATAGATTGAAATGAAATTAAATTGCTAATGTATCGCACGTAATAGAATGCAATGGTGAAAAATGAAAACTACTTGGATTTTAAAGTAGCCAACGCATTGGGGTCATTTGGCGCTGTCAAGGCGACGAATCAGGGCCGTGGACACATATTCAGTGGGTGTTGGGAGTAGGGTAATGCGTTCAGGATTTTTGCACTAGTGGGTTTCGGGGTGTTGTGGGGAGGGGGGGGCAGATAAGCGAAGAATACGGGTGACTAAGACCTGCGTCAGACTAACTGCGATCTAGCAATCCGATAGCATGGTAAAGGGCCCTAAGTAACAAAAAAACGATAATTATGCGAAAGGTCGGTCACTTGGTCATATCACGATGGCGAGACCACCGCATAGGACAAGATAATGGGAAGGAAACACGCAGTCATGGCGTGACAACCGAGTGCCTTGAATAGGCACGTAACGAACCGAAACAAATTCCATCGAGGGACACCAATCCTCACTTGAAGGCGAACGCAGCGTCACGAACGGAGGAATTGAACGAGGGCCATACGTTTATATAGTATTCAAACTCAATCGACAGCAGTCCTATTCTGTAATTCTTTGTCGATCAGTCCCGTCAGCCAATTGGAAACTGGAATCACAACAATTAGCAACCGCATCTCACACATCTACGATGTATTCTGTCAGAGCATCCTATCGATATTGCGATCGACAGACGTCGAACTCGAATTTTACGGAGTTTCGACCGTAAACGCGACAGCTGGCGCGTCCGAAAACCGTAAAATGTCGATAACGTCAATTGACGAAGATATGATGAAGATTACACTTTTATTGAATATAATGAAGATTTTCTGTAAATGTATTTTGTATTGAAAAATTATGTTTTAAATTATTAAAGGTATAAACAATAGTTAGTCAACTAAATTGATATAGCTGTATACAGGGTTCACTATAACAGTAATGCGCATTCTCAGTGAAAAATAGATTTATTGACTAATGTACTTACAAATACTTAAAATTCTTCAAAATACTCTCTCCCCCTGCATCAATAATACACTTTCGGACACTTGTCTGTCACTCCTGGAAGGCACCCTCAAACTTCTCTTGATGGAACGTCTTTAAGGGACTATGAGTAAAATGCTTTTGGACGTGAACAAAAGAATCCCGATACCGTAAACTTGATTTTAATCAAGTTTATGGTCTGGGAATTTTTGTTTACACCGATTCACGACCGTAGTATATTTAAAATGCTTTCGAAAGTTGTCCATGTGGTCTCCAAATGCTTTCCTTTCAGCTCTCTCTCTCTCTTCAGTCGGGGAAACAAATGAAAGCCGCATGGAGCCAAGTCGGGACAGCCAAGGGGGATGGGGGACCACCACTGGAGGGATGCTCCTGGACAGAAAGTTGGTAACGATGAAGGACGTGTAGTTGGGGGCATTTCCATGGTGGAACTTGACCGTGTCGTGCGCCGTGTTACACGGTCGAAAAACACACCTCACGCGGAGGCACGATTTTACCCTCAGACTGCTCTGAGAAAACTGGCGACCTGCTGCGTTTGAAGGCCAGACCCCCCAACCACACATTTCCCGACCAATTTTACCACGTTGCCATGGATAATCGCATCACAATAAATTCGTGCGATTGCCTTCATAATTGACCCTGCATATCCGCCACATTTTTATAGTGGATTTATTGGACTACATAACATGATCTGTACAAAACTTGAAATGTTCGCACTTGCATGGATTAGAAAGTAGAGAGCATATGCATAAATATGTTGTCCTAAACACCCACTGCCACACACCTCGAAAGAGAATAATCAAGGTGGGAGAATCTCAAGTAAAGAATTCGTCAATTCTTGATGTTTCTTATTCGACCAGCTATTATTTTCGACGGTAAAGTACACAGAGTCTGTCGCAAAAGTAAATAGTACGACTTTTTCCACCAATGCAGATGGCCGGTGTGGGGTCATTTGTGGTTGGGTAAGGTAACGGGAGGTCTTGATATAGCAACGCGACTCACGTCAGTTGTCTGTGGGCCGTTACAGTCTGCGGATCGGGGCCAAACTGAACCCCTGTGCGACGGTCACATCACGAATTCACGATGCCACTTTCCATGGACTACGCGATAAAACTGTGCATTAAGCTTGGAAAATTGGGTTCAGAGACCCTGGCCATGATTAAGGATGCTCATGGAGACGGAGAAATATCCCTAGTGATGGTTTACTGCTTCTCCACGGGATGTTAAGGGAGGGTAGAGAGGAGGCGGGCGATGAGGAATGCCCATCAACGACACAGTGCGATGAAAACGTGAAAAAAGTGAGACATATGCTCAATTCTAATCAATTGAATCCCTAGTGATGTCTTAGATTGACGCCAAGATGTTAGCAGAAGAGTGCAACATTCAGAAAACCACAGTGAATTGCATTCTTAAAGAAGATTTAACCATGAGAAAGGTGTGCCAGGATGGCCACCAAGATGCTGTGGGAGGATTACTTGTGTGACATTCTTGCCTTGGACCTCCTGGAGCACGGTGAAAGTGACTCGAATTTATTAGAACTGGTGGGTCATTACCGATGAGGAGACGTGGACCTCTGAGTACGACCCAAGTACAACCCCTTTGAGTACCATTTTGGACCACTGGATTATGCCAAAGAGGACATGGCGAGGTGGGTGAACGAAGGTCCCCTTGATGCCTTATAGGAAGCTTACCAGAAGCGTGGCAGAGGCATTGGCATTTGGTGTGTCCATACGCAAGGGTGCTCTAAATGAAGAACTTGAACAATTCACACCTTGATAAGCAATACATGTTTTCCTCAGGTCTAGTCTACTAATATTTGGGACTGGTGTTGCAGGTAAGACCGCTGAGTTTTCTAGGTAGAAGTAAGAACGAAGACAAGCCGATTCGGATTGACTCAAAAGAGGCTGAAAGGATTAAGAGGTTCATATTTAGTAATTTTAATAAATACTATGGGGTTAAAGGATAATTTCTGTCACATAATCAGGGCTTGAGAATGGAATAATATACAGTGCTGCTTTATGGTCCACGATGAGCCTACCCTAAGCTGGCAGACTCCTGCCATAAAAGAAATTATTTTTGCCATAGCCAGTCGATGTCATTATCATGCACGTGTGTATGTCATCTTTAGTCCGCTGCTTAGATTCACGCTTCGTGAATTAAAAAACGTAAACATTACTAAATTCACTCGACATTTTAAGAACAAAATGCTCAATTCAAAGATTGGCGTCGGGATATGCTATGGGGACGTGACTTTGAGTGAGTACGCCGTCCGTCGGATGGGACGTTAAACTGCGGACCCCTTGGCGTCTTTCGACAACAGTAGCCTGATACCGACGCCGGGCTTCTCTTCGCCCCTCATCCTTTCCCACCCATCCCTAATGGCGCAAATGACCTCAGCTGTCGGTGGCCTCCCCAACAAAACTACAAAGTACTATGTTTCGATGTCTCTCTCTTTAGCCATTCGAGGGAAAGTTTCGTCATTTTAAAGTAAGAGAGCGTGTGCTCTTTCAGGGTGAATCATCTCGTACATATACCCCGTAAGTCCTCTCAAGGGTGTGCGACGAGGGGTGTTATGGTACCAATCGTGCAAGCAGCCATATTAGTTCATACATGCGTTTAAACATACGAATTAGTGCAGCAAATGAACAGTAGAGATAATGCATATTGCACATTAATTTCGAAGATCCATCCTGGAAATAACTTGTGTGTCTGACAAAATCAGTATACGAAGGTAATTGAAAGGTTCTCGTAATCACCACCACATGCCAGCTCTAGCGCAAGGTGTTTCCCGCGTAGTAATAGGTAATCCTTTTCCTGATATTCCGAGTGTTAAAATACTTCGTAAAGAGAGGTATGAAAGCTAAAGGACATTCTTGCCGACTTTCAGAACACTCTTGGGGACCTTCATATTCAACTGTTGCAAAGTGGACAAACGAGTTTAATTTTGATCGGGGCGGTTTGGGAGAGGATCGCATTTAAGTCGCTAAGTGAATATATCAGCATGCCTTTGAATTCGACATTCGCCCGAGGAATCAACGAGTCGAGAGATCCCTCTGACGTGCTTGTCCCCCCCGCGAAAATTGGCGGAACGCTTTAAAGTGAGAGAGGGGCATTTGGGGAAAAGGTTGGCGGTGAAATTATGGTTTTTGGATATCATGGATAACTCGTTAGTATTATCGTAATTATTTCAGTTTTCATTCTGCTTAAATCAAAATTTATGGAACACTTCTCTTTATAATATATGGTTGTTAAGCATACACTAGACCTGTAGAAACAAACATTGTGTAAATCAGGCAGTAAAGTGCGACACGAGGGTTTCGTGATTTATTTACTCAACCCAAGTAGATCCCCAAGCAAATGGCGTGCAGAGAATTCAGAAACTCCATTATATTTCAAAGATTACCTTATGAATTCACGCAAGTTCCTCGTGCAGTCAGAAGAAATCAGTTCCAGTTTGTTCCATTTTCCGCCTTTCTTCCGTTTCCGTCGCGTTCATTCCGTGGACGGATCACGCTCCAATTCCAGCAGCCAATATGCATTCAAATTCGAGACGGGGGATCCTGGACGGTGGCCGACATATCAGTAATCTTGATTTTTTTCTCGGAACATGGTGTGAAATTCACTTCCGCCATGAAGACATGACAAATTCAACGCCCGGACGGACAAATGTTTTTATTTAAGTCTAGAACTACTTTCATCCCTCCTTCCTAAAGTTCGCGAATTCCGCGAAACCGGGTTATCTCGTTAAAGCAGTCGATCGAGTGACGTAATTTTGAGCGAATGGAAGACGACACGAGCGCCGCGGCAAGAAAGGAGATGAGAGAGGATTCGATTCTGGGGATCAGAATTAATAATCCGGATAAGCTCTCATCCAGAATTTTTATTAGGTAATCTACCGGTTACAGTAGGTTATTGGATGGACACAACTATCAAATAAACATTTTGTAACTCCAAACAAAACCCAATCCAGCAAACTCACTACATCAGGTCCCTCTTCATCTCTGTATACTTCTTTCCTCCCTTCATCCCATCCAACATCTCTATCCTGTTCCTGTCCTTTCCTCGCTTGCCCAACATTCTCCCCTCTATTACCTTCTTCAACATTCCACTACCGCTCAATACGCCTTTCATCCATTTTTCCTGCCTCCATAGTATTTCACTCAACAAACCCCTTTCCTTACTCGCCATCTCCAGTACTTCCTTATTTATTTTCCTTTCTATTTTCGAATAAATATGGATATCTCCGTCACACAAATACATGCATGTGTGTGTGTGTGTGTGAGTCTGTGGATACACACACACACAAACACACAGACACGCACACACGTATATATCTTTGAAATTGACGCTCTCCGGCGACGCACAAACACAAAAACACATGGATACAAAATATTCAACACACAGATATATAACTCAACATAACAGATATATAATAATAAGGAAGGACACTCACAGTATGTATCGACGTTTCGACGGCCGGGCCGTCGTCATCAGATATATTAATATAAATATTTTTTCTTTTTATATATTAAAAATTGTATATGTATTTTGTATGTAAATTATAAATGTATAAAATAAATTTTTTATATTTTTATTCATATTCTACTTTATATATATTATTTATTTTCATAAATAAAATTTTTTTTTCATATATATGTATATATTATATTCCCTAAAATATATGGGAGGGAATATATACATATATATTCCCTGCCATGGACTACAACTTTGTCGTGGTGGAAGGGCTTGTGCGTTCCGATGAACCCTGGAGCTGTGCTGGCTGGAGCCAGTAATAATTGCTCTTGGTAGGGTCACCCATGCCAGATAGGTCGAAGGTTAGGAGCCAGACGAAAGGTAGTCCACGCAGCGTCTGTTCCTCAGTGAGGCGGCTGCAATGGCGTCTGACCCCAGTGGGGCGGCAGTGTAACGTATGAACTGGACGGAATAAAAATTAACTGAATCATAGCTCAGGTGGTTAGAGCATCCGCCCGGTAAGTGGAAAGATCTGGTGTTCAAGTTCCGGTCGAGGAAAATATTTTTACAAGAGTGGTCTGCTCGATTCCGCCAAAAGTGAATAACAATTCCCTGCGTAGTACATTCTGGATGTGTATGTGGTAATATTGTTGCCATTTTTTACAATTTAGTTTGCTTAGTTGAGATCTCCTGAAATCATTCGGGATAATCCATTTTCTTTGCGTTTTTTAAATGATGTCCAAAACCATTTCTGCACTGATATTCCTCTCGAATATATAAGGGAAAATAAAAATAGAATGGTTCCAAAGCACCAAAGAAAATAAGAAATATTTCTACACGTGGTCTACAATCTAACGATAGTACTATATTATACTAACGATAATACTATAGTATTACTTACCTAGTTCGAATTATTCGTATCTTCACCATTTCCTACATGGTACTCGAAAAAAAGACTAAAGATAAAAAAGTATCTATTTTACAATCGCTCTTTCTTTGTCTCTTATATCTTAACTGCTATCGTGGTCTCAGGTCTTCCGTAACGAGATGGAGTTTCCTAGATGTGCCTCTTTAGAAAACTTATGTCTCTATAACTTCGCTGTTTTCCTCGGACGTGGAATGAAGTATATGTTTCATAATGGAAAATTGATCGCGATAGGGGTCAATTGCTGATTTCGTGCTGAACTTTTAGGTGGCACACTTAATAAAAGTTTTTGTGTGCGAAAGGAAGTAACAAAGAAAAATTAAATTTAGTATCAAGAAGTTAAATAGAGGCCATTTCTTTAAATTGAAAAGGAATTTTTAAGACATTTTCCCATTCATGATGTTGCAATGCCATATGAACTCGTAATAGTGTAGCGTGGACCATAAAGTTATAAAAGATAAAGCATGATAACAAACTATTTAAAAGGCTCTTCTGCGGATGCTTACAGTAGTTCACTGTAGAACGATGGCAATGAGTGATACGAGAGAGTGTTGTTAAGGAATCGAAATTGGAATGTAGATCCACGTAGGTCGCAGGGAGACATTCGCCATGTAATGAAATGCAGCATAAAACCTTCAAAATTATGGAATATCGAGTTTCCCATTAAAAATGTCTTTATTTATGCCCCATAAACGGCTCTTTTAAATATTTTTAATTTACGCAAATTAGCACCAGAAGATCTGTGGATACGATGTCGAGTAAGCATTAGAAACGAGCCGTATCTGCTCTTCAAAAAAAATCATTTGATTCATTAATCTGCTCTTTTTAACTGGGTGAATTTATCATCCCACGTATGCTTTCAAATAATATTTGACTTCTATAATTACATAATTTACTTGTCTCTCGGGCTTCCTCGGTCACTTCAAACTAGCGCATGGCCGTAATGGCTCTCTCGGGCCTTCTATTGAGGCCATCGCAGTTATTTGGGTCGGCGCAATTGCAGAAATGAAGAAGGAAGGATAGGGAGAAATATTTGCCGGGGACTTTTACTCTTGCATTCGTCATCCTAAAGGGAGAGGGCTTTAAGAGGGAAGGGAATCGCTCGGAAAACACGAGAAGTGTCCACTTTCATGGCGAATGCATTAATCGAACGCTTCCGTCTCCGACAATGGGCTCCGCAGGGATGCAGTTGACTCTCCGATTCTGGGTTCATTCATAGTACTCCGATCAAACAGCCTACGAAGTTCTTTGCCGGTTTTACATTTTTGCGATTAACTTATTGAATAATAATATTTGTTGATACAAATATTACAAGTCGGCCATTTGTTCGGATTTCAACATGAGGTGATAAAAAAATAATGACAAAAGTATTACTCATGCATGAAATAAAAAATGTAAACCGAATAATGAAAAAAAATATTAATACATTTTTTCTCATCCTTGACATAAACATCTCAACGTTACTTGGGAAGGGCTTTAAGATACTTTGGGTAGAGCATTCCAAACTTCTTTCCCGTAATCAAAGTAGGAATGTTTTCCTGTACTAAAAAATGTTTTCGTGGCTCTATCTTTGAACTATCGCCATTTCACCCCTGATAAGAGGGCTTTTCCAACATTTCTGAAATATCTTTCAATGCAGCATCCCCAATTTAAGATTGGTACATGCACTTCAGGCGTGCTTTCTTCCTCCTTGAGTCGAGCTCTCTTCCTCCTAGACCGCTTCTTTCAACAATTCGCTAACGCCTTTCTTGTCAAATCTCCCATTATCTTGCGAATATTCGCTGAACTTTGTCCGATTGTTTCATTTCCCCGGGTATATCCATAAATGACATCCCTATTATTCTAGAATAGGGCTAAAAAAGGGGAATTAATCTTTGACGGAAATATTTTGAAGATTCTCACTCAAAACAAATTCAAGAATTAATGTCATTAATATTGAGAGTTAGTTTTCTTTCATCACCACTACCACATCCATGAGTTTTAACAGTTACTTCACATACAATTAGTATTTCTGTCACGAATGGACGCCCGAAACTTCCAGCCCAGGAGATACATCCCAAGGGATACATTGACGCAGGGTGCACATTCAGAAAATTTGTTGGACTGATCCATAAATATTAAATTCCAAAACCCTTGTTTTTTCTTTTAAAAATGTTCTTTACATTCTCAGACATAATTTCCGTAATATTAGGCCAACCTTATATGAAATGGGTCACTCCACGCCATTTTCGACAGGAGTTGGTAGAACAGAAAAAACTCTCGGTTTTTTACGAGAATCGCAAATGACACGTCGGGACTTTGAGAAAAATATTTAAAAAATGGAGGGTTTCACGGAAATTGAAAAAAAAACATTCAAATGAAAGCCGTTGTTGAAAATGTCGGTTTTCAAAAATATCGAAATGTCAATCAACTTATAACCGAGAGCAAGTAATACTTATATCACCATAAATTTCAACGTTAAAAGGTAATCCGATCGATTACCATTTAAGTTTTGTTGAAAAATGTAATCATGGTCACGTAAAGTTCGCTAAATTATTCGCAATTAAAACAATTAGTAGTTGAAGTTTAAAATGAGTGAACTTTTTAAAGTACCTGAACTTTAATTTCGCTAATTTTTTAAAATGTCATTCTTTATGCTTCAAAGTGTAGGTTATGATATATTTTGTAGGATTGTGTATCATTTATGACTAAGAGAAATATCTTAATATATTTTCTTTAGAGTAGATATATTTGCTACCACATATCTGAGGGTATAATCAGTGTTAAAATACCAGCTTTTTATAATCTAAAAGTAAGAAAAACTTTAATAATAGTTGCTAAAAGTTAAAAAATGGTATTGTTCAAATTTACCGAAATTTGGTTTCACCCATTTTTTGGTCTTGAAGAGCATCGTATGATATTTTGGAAATTGTGTCATGCCATTTTAAAAAGATAAAAAAGTTCAAATATCATTACCATAACCGTTAACCGATACTAATTTGCGGAGAAATTCCTAATAATCGATTCTAGTGTATCGATCAAAACATCCAAATTATATTTTCCCGACTATAAAAGGTCTGTCCTCGGTCAGCAGTAGGACCGAGTCGAATTGTAAAAAATGTATTGCCAGAATCGATACAACCACTCGAGTCGTCTGCGAAGTATAGCACCCTTGTGCGTCCACGCATCGCTGACAGCGGGTTTTACTCGCCTCGCACGCTATCTGGGAGGCGGCCCCAGAATATTGTCAAGCTCCCTCGTCACGGCCAGTTGTAACGCTTCCACCGAGTCGTGGTGACGTCCTTTCAGCACGGATTTGAGGAGGCGGGGGAAGAGGAGGAAGTCTGGTAGGGCAACGTCAGGGGTGTTGGCTGGCTGAGACATGGTCGAGAATCTCTTGGCAGATCCGCGTGCGAGTTTCCTTTTGTTCGTCCGAGAGCACTCGCGGATATAAATCCCCCCCCCACACGCCTTGCTCATGCTGCTGATGTTTTCGGTCACAAGTGGACGAACATCACTTTTAGGGATGCCAAGTTCATCGAAAACCATGCGAACACTTAATCTGCGATCTCTGTCTGTCACTCTTTCAAGATTTACATAAGGATCAAGTATCTGCGAAGAGCTTCTCGACCATGTCTCAGCCAGTCAACAGCCCTGACGTTGCCCCACCAGACTTTCTCCTCCTCCCCCGCCTCCTCAAATCCGTGCTGAAAGGACGAAACCACGACTCGGTGGAAGCGTTACAACAGGCCGTGACGAGGGAGCTTGTCCTTTGATGGAGGAAGGATTTCACTTTTGGAAATGGAAAATAATGGTGCCAAGTTGAATGGGGGGGGTTTCCGTCTCGATGCCATTCCAAATGGTCTTCATCTGCAGCAGACAGGCACGTTAGACTCTTCCCTTTTGGTCGTCCTTCAATCATACCTTTGGGAAGAAGAGTTTAGCAAATATCTTTCGAATCGCCAAATTTTAAAGTGATATGACGATGTGTGGACTGTCACTGCCTTATGCCAATGCCAATAATACGATCTTCGATGATCATGCGCACACTTAACCGACGACCGTCTGAATTCAGCACTTCACGCAATGCACGGTCAAGGAAAAATTGTTACTGATACTTTTTCTACAGACCTTGTACACTGCTGCAGTCCAGGTAAGAGTGTTCGATAGTACAGGCCTACAAAAAAATTTTTTTTTGGTGCCGGGAATCTTTGTGCTGATTTTAACTATATTTGTAGAGCTGAATCCAAATATGAAATCCGTTTTTATTTAACAGCTCTACTTTTTTAGATATGGCACATCTTACGGTTAGTTGTTTTAATATTTGATATATTCCGGAAAATAATTTTCAAAGTTAAAGAAATCTATAAGTATACTAATTTATAACCACTCTGCGGTGTTCCTTTTACTTTCAATAAACTGTCGATAAGTTTTACGTATATTTCTATATTGTAGGCCAATGAGATTAGAAAACAAAAATCGTTTGTATCGACTTCGGTAAAAGATGGCGAAATTAGTTCATAAGGTATCCGTTAGATGGCATCCACGTTTTCTGTTCTCTTGACAGCTATTTTTGTTTCATTAGTTGCCCTTGGCTATTCAGAGCAGGTGGACGGACTTTACTTAAAAGTGTATTTTTTTGTAAAACATCATCTAAAAATGAGCTCAAGTCGAAGATGCTGTGTTAATGATCCTGATGTGTTTTGTTACGTTTGTGGGGAATATATGGTAAAAGAAAATAGGAAAAATATTACAGACTTTGTGAAACGTGCATACTTGGGATATTTTGGTGTTAAGCTTGGTGATCAAGATAAAACATGGGCACCGCATTTTGTGTGCAAAACATGTACTGAACATCTGCGGCAATGGACAACAGGACAAAGGAAAAGTCTAAAATTTGGTGTGCCAATGGTCTGGAGAGAACCTGTGAACCATATTGACGACTGTTATTTTTGCATAGTAAATGTTTCGGGAAATAATCGAAAAAATCGCCACAAGTGGATATATCCAGATTTGCCTTCAGCTAGACGCCCGGTACCCCATTCAGAAGAAATACCGATCCCAATATTTCAGACGTTACCAGATATATCTAAGGAAGAATTTGAGTTATTTGAAAACATTTCTCATTCTATTGACGATAGTGGCAGTGACTACGAGGGGGTATCAACGATTCCTCAACTATTTAATCAAGATGAACTAAGCGATCTTGCTAGAGAACTGAACTTATCGAAGGAAGCATCCGAACTACTAGCATCAAGACTGCATGAAAAGAATTTACTGCAACCCGGTACAAAAATAAGTTTTTATCGCACAAGGGAAAAGGATATGCTACCCTTCTCTTTACTTAAGAAGACAATCTTACATTTTGTTTAGACGTTAAGGGTCTTTTGGAAAAAAATGGGACTACTATCATAATATGATGCTAGTGATTGGCGTTTGTTTATTGATAGTTCCAAGCGTAGTTTAAAATGTGTACTTCTTCACAATGGTAACAGGTTTGGCGCAATACCAATCGCTCATTCAACTAAAATGAAAGAAGAATACGATACAATAGCATTGGTCTTACAGAAGATAAAATACCAGGAACATCGCTGGGTGATTTGTGTGGAAAAAATTAGTTGGATGTCATTTGTTGAAGTCATAAAAAATTTCTAGGAAATCACAAAAGTGAAAATTATATTGAGCTGGTAAGCATTATGCTCAGTAACTTCAAATCAATTGGATGTAATATGAGCACAAAAGTTCACTACCTACACAGCCACACAGACAATTTTCTTGGAAATTTAGGAGACACAAGTGAAGAACAAGGTGGAAGATTTCACCAGGATATAAAAACAATGGGAGCACGCTACCAAGGAAGACGGGATAACCATATGATGGCGGATTACTGCTGGTGCTTAAAACGAGACTGTTTGAACAAAGTGCACTCAAGAAAATCGCGCAAAAGAAGCTTCCGATGTGTTGAGTGATGTTTTTATGTATTTTATTCTTTTCAATTTGTTTTATTACAGTAAAAAATTTTAGTGTTTGTGTTCAATTGTATTGTAAAATTCTGTTGTGTTTGTGGGTGAATTAACAGCCCTAGAAATAAATCAAGTATTTACATTTAGTGGGTTTTATTATTAATATAATATTCCCATATCATCATGTAGAAGATTTTTTTACGTAAGTAACAACATATCCATATCTTGAAAACTGTAGCTGATAGGAAAAAACTAGTGTCATAATTGGATTCAGCACCCCAATTGTTCTTTAAATCAACATTAAAAGCTCAGGCACCAAAACCACTGTTGGCCTGTGTAGTCTTTCGATGGGCTAATGTTATTGCTAGCGGAGTTGATCGAGGAAACATGGACAAACAGGTAAAATGCTATACTGAACCAGAATGAGCCAAGAATGAATGGAATCTTTGCACGGGAAAATTTACTGAAAGAGTACATAATTTCGCTGAAGATTGACGGTTTTAATTTTTCTTCAGTGTCATGTAGCCGCCAAAAATTGACTTCTTATATGGTTTTACTATTATTTCGGCGTGAAAACAATTTCATCTCTGCACACACTTTCAACCGATACATTCATTACCATCGATATATTGAATAATTAATGCAATAAACCCTCGGCTAGTTATTGGCACACCTAATGCCTCCAGACACTCAAAATGCTCCCGGTTTCAACGTTCCCTAATTATTTGTTCTTCACTTACTCGGTGCATTCCACTTCCTTTCTTCACTCCCAAGCTTCCATCCATCACTGCCGTAAACATACTTGCACATCTTGTAATACGGCATGGGTGATTAATCACGTTATTTTTTACCCCCTAGATAGGAGCGCGAACTATAAAAAAATTGGAAAATCGACTAGGATAGGTTTGTGCACGTGTGAAGAGCCTTGGGTCTTTTTTCCTGCACCTATGATCGCCTGGGACGCCGCGTGGAAGTCCTGAAATGTGTCGCACTTATACCACACCAAAATTAAACGTTATTCCTAGTTTAAGAATAGCTGAAGAAGTCTTGCTGGAAAAATAACAGCAATTGCTAATACATCTACTCGTAGTAATACGTTGAAATAATGAAAGCAACCAATCAAACTGTAATAATATGCCGGTAATTCATTTGAATATTTTAATGGCTATAAGACCTTTATTTCATTATTCTTCTTATTAGGGGGTCATCGCGCATGCGTAAGAAAGTAGCTTTTATACTTGGTTTTCATGCTGCGTGAAGCCTTGGTCAATATTATTTCTGTTACTTGAATTATTCAACGTGTCTCTAGGTAACTTATGTTATAGAAACACATTATTTTGAATCCGCATGCTTAATATGGAATCAGCCTCTGCCACACACCCTAGTGTGCAAAGTATCTCTTAGACGTAAATGAGCAAAAAGGGGGAAAAAGTTTCTACATACCAGACTATCCAGTCTTATGATGTCCTATATCGTAAAATGACTGTCAAAGACTGCATTATCTCATCGCTATATGGAAAATAAAATCAATTAAAATGAGACAATTGATAAACGTAATGACTATAATATTAGGATTCCATTGTTTCTATTTCAACCTAAACTCATTTAAATTTATTAATTTTCTCATTAAATGTTAAAATTTAAAACTACTAAATGTTGCATAACATTAAATTACATAGCATATCCTGTCTAAACATAGAAATAGAATTGACGTTTTTTAAAAATTAAACCACTTTGCTTTTCCACATAAGTTTTGTTTTTATTCTCACGACCCAGGTTTCGTTATAGCATAACATCATCAGGTAAAAATAAAGGATTCAGTTTTAAATGTTTTTATTTCCGTAAAGATTAAGCAATACAAGAATATAAATATATAAATTATTGTTGAAACATAATAGCAATTCGGAAACTCCGTTTTAGGATTAGCTCCTCTTCGGGGTGGAAAGTAACAGAAATAGGAAAGATTGCAAAAGAATGCGGTTGCGGAAATGAAAATTCTTTTCATCGGGATCGGTTTCGGCCCGACATTTGCCCTTGGGCGGAAGAAAACCCGCAAAACCTGGAAAAATACAAGTCAAGCACAGTATACACGTATACATACCTCTGGGCGGGGGGGAAGAGGGGGTAGGAAAGAAAGGATTGGTTGAGCTAGGAAGAGGGGGGCTAAGAGTCTATGGTTGGAGGCGGAGAAGGAGGATTGGTAATAGTGGCAAATTAGCAATAATTGGATAATTAGATTAGATAAAAACCAATTAGATAATTAGCAGGCTGGAAGGAGAGGGTCAATACAATGTTGCAAAAGGCCCACCTGACATCGGATTAGTTGCCAGAGGATTCTTCCCCTCCGCCCAGAGATATGTATATATGTATACTGTGCTTGACTTGTATTTTTACTGATGATGTTATGCTATAACGAAAACTGGGTCGTGAGAATAAAATGTTTATGCGGAATAGGAAAGTGGTTTGATTTTGAAAAAATGCCAAAATGAATATTTTCCACCAAGTTACGCCAGAAGCTGTATCATTTATAGAAACAGAATTTTTGCAAACATTTCGTATCCCTCAATAATTCAAATATTTGCGTATTCTAAAAAATGTCTTTTTTAAAACATGCCATTTTATTAAATTGGGATTCTATTTTTTGTTGATATTGTTGTCATTGCGTATAACTGGGTGAAGTTATAGCAACCAAGTTAAAAAATGGTTTTCGAATGGAAACTTTTTATCGTTCTTACGACACAATTTTCTTCCTAAAACTCATTTATACCGCTGACTTATCTAACTTTTCTCTCTCACGATACAAGGTTTGCATGAAAAGTATCGCAACCAATTATTTCCCGGCGAGTACTGTGTGAAGTGCTGAATTCAGACCGTCGTCGGTTGAGTGTGCGCATGATCATCGCAGATATCGTAATATTGGAATTGATTAGACGGTGACAGTGCACACACCATTGAATCACTTTAAAATTTGGCGATGCGAAATATCTAAAGCGCAAAATTCGTCCTCCCGAAGGTCTTTGGACGGACCTTCTGAAACGTCATCGCGACGATTCCCCAACTCCCTCACAGTCCCCGCGACTTAGCACCAGTAGACCATTTGGAATTCACAAAAGTAAAAGCCTCATCAAAGGTTGTTTGAGTGCCCTAAGTGCCGTCAGAGAAGCTTTCACGCGTACCTTTACGAGTGCCCTTATTTGCTAGCCAGGGAGGGAGCCTTCTAGTCGTGAAAAAGCCACAGGGGCAAAGGTTTGTGTCGACACCCAAGAAAGGATGCACTCGATGAAGAACTTTGAGAGGAATTGCAGCATTTTATGCGAAAGAAATCTATTTTGCCGAAACTTCGAAAACCGACACAAGTAATGTTTAAGTTATGATAAATCATCGCGTAAATTTTAAAAATTATTTCAACCCTCATTACTACACAGAATTACAACCGATGTTTGGTTTAGATGCGACTTAGTGGTACGCTGTGAAGCACTGCAAAGGCAAGGGTTACTTCAGATCGAGTATGCAGAATCGAAATTTTAAGTGTTACATGAATGTCCTTCAGTTGTACCTTTATACCTTATCGTTCGTGTAAAAAATTAACACCATTAATCTTCCATTTCCTTAATTTGATTTTTAAAATGTCATACTTCTGCTCATTTCTTCGGACAGGTGACCCATTCTCCGCGAATTCGCGAAAGTGACCGGCTCCCACTTTATGCAAGAGAATTCATGATTAATTAAACACTCAGACTGTGAGTAATCATGATCTCTATTTCCTCTAATAATCCACATACGCTTTGTGTTTACCATGACAAAGTTTCAGTAATTTCTCTCTGCTTTACAGCAAGTAAACACAGTCGCACTGCTAAGCCGTTCCGTGGTTCCGAGTTTCGAGGGTGGTAGCGGTGATTGTGGAATTCCCACATTGAGGGCAAGGCTTTGCTCTCCGAAAATGTATTGCATTTTCAAATGAGATTGTCCGCAGACGTATCCATGGATTGAAACCCTCTGCTCAGCTGTCGAGGGCTCTCACTTTCATGTCACAAATAATTCAAATGATATATCGTATGATTCAAGGAACAGCAGATGTTGGAAACGATCTTTAAGAATGACCCTTGACTTTTCGTCAACGAGGCAGCGGAATGTTTACTTTTTCGCAAACGAAGTGCATGCACATCGATCGATTGATTGCAGGGAAAACTACACGTGCAGTTGTACACAAATTGTAATACTGTTTACATTTAAATACGATTTAATGTCGGACTTGAAGGCCATTCGAGAATCCTTGAAAAAGATGAATTCTATAGCAAAGTGAATGAAATGAAGAGAATAATTATATTTTCTCAAAAATCAGTACAAATGATTGGGCTGTGCTCTGCAAGAGTAATTCGAAAGGGGCGATAGAATATGATTTCTTCTAAAAGAATTAAAATTGCAACCTTTCACAGTAATTAATTGTGTATCATGCGTTTCAATCACAATGTATCGTTATAATGTATCTTCAAATTTTTTAAATCTGCAATTCATGTAAGCACACAGCCCTCTCACTATATATTGAGAAAGCTTCAGAGTTTAAGACTTGTACTAGTTGCCTAGTGACAGTGATTATCTGATACTGAGACTTGTCGCTCTCAATGAATTACTGTGAAAAATTACAGTATTTATTTCATCAGCTTGTTTTCTTTACACGAATCAGCAAGTTCCTTCACATTCTACATATTTATTTCACCCCAAAATACTCAGGACTTTGAGAAACAAAGTGGTTAGTGGATTACGCCGCTTATTAATGTTATTACATTCAAGACAGTTGATGATGTATCATCCATTATTACGCAGGCTGACTTCCAAAATTGAGAATTAGTTTGTAATTAGCAATGCACTGACTATGTATCGCAAGAATGTTTTTTAAAGTATTCACAAAATGACGTTTTCTAGATTTCCCTATTCGTAGATAGCGTGCCCTCCCACAAACTAAATGTTTCCTTCTATTCACCAAATATGTCATCAGGAGAAGCAACAGCATTCAGATTTAGTGTCAACCTCCAATCTGGATTAATAAATCCTTAGGTTTTCGCGAATACCTAAGCTCCTTATTGTTCAATAAATCCTAAAATTACCGATATTTCTGAAAACTCTGTATCAAATTTTTTATTTAAAGTGCTCGTAAATGAGATTTTTATGAATTTTGACGGAAATTATGAAACCCGTTTTTTACATTGTTGTTATTATTATTGGTAGCATGCCGTCTTAAGGTAGTTTCAGCTCCACGTGATGTCCTCTCTCCCTTCTCCCCTTCCTTCCCCGCCCTATTCCTGCTCCTTACCAACTTTGCCTAACGTACGCCCCTATGTCTATCGCAGTCTTCGATATCCCATCGCCAATCCAAGATACTCTACATACACCTTTCTTGCCTCCTTTACTCGTGACTTCTTGTTTTAATATTCTCACGAATAAGGAAATCAACGCAATTCTACAAATCAATGTTTATTTCCCACTTCAACTCGCCTGAACGACTTTTTTGTCCGCAAAACAAAAAAAGTAGACGAAATTGTGAAAACAGACAATGGTTCATTGAAAGTATTACAGAAATGCGGTGAATTAAGTGATATATATATATATCCCCTTTCCTTATATATCTATTTCTATGTGTGAAAATAATATATATATATATATATATATATATATATATATTTATATATGTCCTATCCCCTTTCCTTATACCTATTTATATGTTTTGAATGAATATTTGTGCGCCGTATGGCGGGATTTCGTATTTGAATATATATATATATATATATATATATATATATATATATATATATATATATATATATATATATACAGAGAATTCGCATGCTCAAGTTGAAGGTGATTTATTTCGTCGCAACCGATTAGAAAGGAATTATTTTTTTGCCTAGAGGAACATGGTGCTTGTAGTCTTCCCCCTTCCCCGCCATTATCCTCCCCGCTCTCTCCCTCCCTTTCTAGGAGAAAGAAGGAGAAGGAGAGGAGGAGTTGGCAGATTTGGAATTGAGTGACAGCTCCAGAGGAGTTAATTGGAGTCGCAGCAGCAGTTGGGCGGGCACTTATCGCGCCCCGGAGGGAGGAGAGGCTGGCGGAGGTCGGGGGTGGCGGAGAAATGGGGATGTGGGGTGCACGGGATCGATGGACGACTCGACGTGGGCGAAATTGAGGCCAAAATCACTCACGTCCCTACCTGGAAATACCTCAAATAAGGGGCCGTATAAGGGGCGTGAGTGGAAGCATCCTAAAAAATCGAACTTATTTCCCCAAACCTTGAAAAATCTCCTACTGACCCAACCAAAAAAATAGTGAAATCAAACAGATATACTTTGAAATAGCTCCCAAAAATTAAATTGGTTATTGTGTTTTTTTCCGTCAGCCTGCTTGCTCCACTAAAATTTTCTGCGGGCGTGCGGCGGAGAATAAACGCAACTATGTAAATACTTTCTCAATTGTTACATTATTATGCATATTAAAAGAAATTACAATTATGTAGCATATGATGACAACTGAAACATGTTGAATTGAATGTTGAATTTACGGTTGAAAACGCATTTAAGCGTAAAGAAATTCTTCTGTGAGCCTACAAAATAGGCGAGTAAAAAAAGGAATGTAAACCAAGGTTAGATTCATACTGTTGACTTGAAACGCTTTTCATACGTTGAGTTAACCGTCAATTAAGTAGTTGTTTATCGAATTACTTATTTATTATTTTTTCTTAATTAAATTGAATCAACTTATTGGAACATTTGTAACAGTTTTATAATAAATGTAAATTTCAAACTGTATATATATATATATATATATATATATATATATATATATATATATATATATATATATATATATACTACCTTGATCAAAACGTTCCCGGAATAACCACCGTGTGGCGCTCCCATCGTTCCGATTTGAGTTCTGTTTTTTTTGTTAAATTGGTACATCTGTTGTTTATATTCCCTTTAAATCTTAGTGTAATAACTTGACATTTGCAAAAGTTACGTAGCCAAGAGTACATCTATCTCTGTGTGTGTTGGCGATTTTTTACAATTACAGAAATGGATTTAAATTTGCAACAACGAACTTGTATTAAATTTTGCGTAAAAAACGGATTTAGTGGCGCACGGACGTTGGAAATGTTGGAAAAGTGTTTCGGCAACGATTCTCTAAAAAAACGCTCGTTTACCAGTGGCACGAGCGGTTCAGAAGTGGTCGTGAGTCAATCGAAGATGATGAACGCAGTGGCAGACCATCGACATCGAAAGTCGGTGAAAAAATTGATTAAGTAAAAGAAATGTTGGTCAATAACCGCAAATTAACCATCAGAGAAATAGCGGAGGACTTAAACATTGCCTATGGATCCGCCCAAGACATTATGGTTAATGATTTGGGTTTCCGTCGTGTAGCAGCAAAGTTGGTGCCAAAAGACCTCAATTTCATGCAAAAAAGAGACCGTGTTGACGTCGCAAAAGACATGATTTGCCAGGCTGAATCCGATCCCACATTCATCAAAAGGATCATTACTGGAGACGAGACGTGGGTTTATGAGTACGACACGCAATCCAGACATCAGGCAAGTGAATGGCGTTCACCAAGTGAGCCGAGACCAAAAAAACCACGTCGTTTTCAGTCAAAAAAAAAGGCAATGCTGACGGTTTTCATGGATTACAACGGTGTAGTGCATCATGAATTCTTGCCAGAAGGCCAGACAGTAAACAAAGAGTATTATTTGGGCGTTATGAGACGTTTGCGTGAAGCAATTCGCCGAAAGAGACCAGAAATCGTCGCACAGTGCGTCGAGACCGTCGCACAGTGCTATCATTATTCGTAATTTTTTGACGAAAAATGCAACAAATACCATCCAACAGCCACCGAATTCACCTGATTTGGCTCCCTGTGACTTTTTTCTGTTCAATCGAGTTAAAAAACCATTACGGGGAACGCGTTTTAGCAGCCGAGAGGAAGTAATGGAAAAATCGCAGGAAGCACTGATGGACATACCGAAAACCGAATATAAAAAAATGTTTCGAGGATTGGATCAAGCGCTGGCATAAGTGTGTTGCAGTCGATGGGGATTACTTTGAAGGGGACAATATAGATTTAGATGAATAAACTTGTATTTTTAATGTTCAGAATAAATTCCGGGAACTTTTTGATCAAGGTAGTATATATACACACATATATATATATATATATATATATATATATATATAGAGAGAGAGAGAGAGAGAAAGAGAGAGAGAGATGATTTCTTCGAAGTAACACGGTAGTGTTCAATAAAAAATTAAGCAACCTAAGAAAATGCCGGAAAGATCCGGTGCTCATGTCCCGGTCAAGGAAATATTTGTAATACACTTGTGATCTGCTCGATTCCACCTTCCCCACCTCTCCAGTGTTTTTGTTTGAGACGTGTGCCTATCCCTTTTTCCTTATTTCTATTTACATGGGAATACACACACACACATTCAAACACGAAATCCCGCCATACGGTGAACAAATATTATTTCACACTTAGGAATATATATAAGGAAAAGGGATAGGAAAACACAAAAGAGACAAACACAGGAAAGGTGAGGAGAGCGAATTTGAGCAGATTACAAAAGTAAAAATAATACCTTATTTGTGTATTATGAAAATATTGCCCGGGATCTCAACACCTGTCATTTTACTTGCCAGACGGATACTCTACCAATTAAGCTAATAAGGAAACCTAGTGCACGTTAAGATCTGCGATGTTTAAGGCGCCCAGGTGCTCCGATTGCTTGGCGCAGAGAGAGAAAGCGTTCTGAAGCTGTTTCACCCACCAAAGGAGAAATAGACAATACACACGAGAAGAAAGGAAAGTGGTGTTCAAATACCGGATAAGGCAATATTTTTACGTTTGTGATCTGCTCAAATCCACCTTCCCCACCTTTCGTGTGTTCGTCTTTTATGTGTTTTCCTATCCCCTTTTCTTAATATATTTCTATGTGTGAAATTATATATATATAGTCACTTTCTTGGAAAATCCACGAGCGTGCGCAATAAAGTAAATTCACTGAATAGTAAACACAAACACAGAAACTAAAACATATAAAAGAGGGACTCACTGGTTCTTGAATTTTTGGTGGTGCAACCAACTTTCTCAAGAGGAATTAGGAACAGAACTCCGACGAGTTAGTTTCTGTGTTTGTAATGACTATTTAGTGAATTTACATTATATATATATATATATATATATATATATATATATATATATATATATATATATATATATATATATATATATATATATAGAGAGAGAGAGAGAGAGAGAGAGAGAGAGGGAGAGAGAGATGATGCGGAAATACTCACGAGAGCAATATATATATCTTTTTAATTCTTTGTTCTATTGTGTCATCCAAAAGTTATATTGCTCTCGTGAGTATTTCCGCATCATCTCTCTCTCCCTCTCTCTCTCTCTCTCTCTCTCTCTCTCTCTCTCTCTCTCTATATATATATATATATATATATATATATATATATATATATAGAGAGAGAGAGAGAGAGAGGGAGAGAGAGATGATGCGGAAATACTCACGAGAGCAATATAACTTTTGGACGACACAATAGAACAAAGAATTAAAAAGATAAAACGTAAAAGGATACTCAATCTGTTGATGATTATTTAAGCTTTCGGCCTACTCCGAGGCCTTCTTCAGGTCAATATATATATATATATATATATATATATATATATTATTATTTATTATTGCCCTTTCTATTTCATCGACGAGTATGCCTGGACGTAAGCTATCTTCTTTTACGTCATGTTCCTTTTCTATGTCTAACCTTGTCGGCCTAAGTTCTTTGCCATTCAGTGTTTCTCTATATTCCTTCCATCTCTCTTGGATTTTTCCTGGTGCAACTATTATCTTACCCCATATATCATTAACTGTTAGCACAGATCTTGCCTTCTTACTTCCCGATAATAACTTAACTTTGCTGTATAGAGCACAAATTTCACCCTTCTTCTGTAAACTTTCCATATCCTCGCATTGCGTTTTCCACCATTTTTCTTTTGCTTTATTTGTGGCTCTTCTCAATTTATTGTTTAACCCTTTGTACTTCATTTTGCCTAATTCTGTGTTTACATTTTTCCATCTTCTTCTCTCATCCATCTTTGCAATCATCTAATCCGTTACCCATGGTTTCCCTATCCTTTTCCCGTTAACGGTTCCTATAGTGTCTTTAGCGGCTTCCAATATCCCTTGCTTGATACACTCCCATTTTTCTTCAATATTACTCAGTTCTTTACCGTCATCCATCGTTTTCTCTAGAGCCTGCTGATACTTCTTCCTCGTTAATTCATTTACTGCTTCTAAATTCCATTTCCTTACCCGCCGCCCTTGCCTTATCTTCTTGAAACGAACATTACATTTCATAAAAACTAAATTATGGTGAGAGTTCGCATCCGCTCCTGGGAAACTGTGCGAATTTATCACACAGTTCCTAAACCTGTGCCTAACCATAATATAATCTAACTGATACCTTTCTTAGTCACCTGGCATTTTCCATGTATACCAACGCTTTTTTGGTGTCTAAACCATGTGTTGGTGATGACTAACCCCTGTCTCCTGCAGAATTCAATTGCTTTCTCCCCGCGTTCATTCCTGGTGCCTAACCAATAGTCTCCCACCTCACCACCATCTCTTTCTTCGCCTACCGTCGCATTCCAATCCCCCATCACTATCAAAAGTTTCCCTGCAGGAACACTCGCGATGATATCCTCTAACTCATCGTATATCCTATCGACTTCTTACTCCTTGTGGTTGCTTGGTGGCATGTATACCTGAACAATAACCAATGTCGTCAGTTCTGCTTTAATCTCTACGAGTAAAATTCTATCTGTCGCTTGCTCTATGTTCACTACGCTTCTTTCTACCCCTTTATTTAAAATTACGGCAACCCCTCGTTGGCTCTCGTCCCCGCCGCTGTATATCAATCTATAATTGTCACCCCAGTAATCTCCACTATCCTTCCATCTCACCTCGCAGAGACCTAAAACATCTATATTACCTCTTTCCATCTCTCGCTTAATATTTTCTAATTTTCCTCTCCTCAACATTGTCCTGACGTTCCAGGTTCCTATTCTAACTACTTTCGCCTTCTTCTGAGTCTTCTGTCCTGCTGCAGTTATTTATATATATATATTATTAGGAAATCTACCGGTTAAGGTAGGTTTTTGGATGGACACAACTATCAAATAAACTTTTTGTGACTCCCCACCTAGCAAACTAATCTATATCAAGTCCCTCTTCATCTCGGCGTACTTCTTTCCTCCCTTCATCCCGTCCAACGTCCCTATCCTGTTCCTACCCTTACCTCGCTTGCCCAACATTCTCCCCTCTATTAACCTCTTCAACATTCCACTACCGCTCAATACGCCTTTCATCCAATTTTCCTGCCTCCATACGATTTCTCTCAACAAACCCCTCTCCTCCCGCACCATTTCTAGTACTTCCTCATTTGTTTTCCTTTCGGTCCGTTTCACCTTCTCCATTCTTCTCCACACCCACATTTCAAAAGCCTCCAATCTACGTCTATCCTCCTGCTTCAGCGACCACGTTTCCGCGCCGTACATAGCTACGCTCCATATCAGAGTTTTTACGAGTCTTGTCTTATCATCTCTTCTCAACGTCCCCGTCATCAACTCCCTCCACCTTGAGAAAGCCTCCTTGCCTAGCGCAATTCTTCTCCTTACGCCCCTACCACTTTGACCGTGTTGGTCCAAAACACTTCCGAGATATGTAAACTGTTCTACCTGCTCTATATTTTCCCCGCCTATTTTAATATTTAGCTTAGCCTTTTTCTTTCTGGAAAATCGCATAACCTTTGTTTTATTAATATTGATTCTCATCCCATATTTTTCGCACTGAACCTCCAATTCACTCAGCAATGCTTGCAACCCCTTGACTGACTGAGCAACTAATGCTTGGTCATCAGCAAACCTAACCGATTTTACCAATTCCCCTCCGATTTTCATCCCTACCTCCAGTTCTTCCCATGCCTCTTTAATCATTTCCTCTACATATACGTTGAACAGTACCGGTGACAATGGGCAACCCTGCCTTAAACCTCTTCCAAACACTGCCCATCCGAACTCTCCGTTCCCCACTCGCACCTGAGCAGTCTGAGACATGTACAGGTTGCCGATCAGTCTCTTGTCACTCCAATTCATCTCTATTTTCTGCGTTTCACGCATTATTTTTTCCCAATTCACTCTATCACACGCTTTTTCGAAATCTACAAAACAGGCAAAAGCGTCCTGATTGTATTCTATATTCCTCTCGATTAGTGATCTCATTACTGCAATGGCATCACGCGTACCTTTTCTCTTCCTAAACCCAAACTAATCATCCTATAAGTAATTATTTGCCTCACTCTCTTCTTTTGTGGATGATCCTGAGAATATCTTTAGCTTATGGGATATCAAACTTATTGTTCTGTAATCCTCACATGACGTAGCCTTTGCCTTTTTAGGAAAAGGAACTAACACCGATCTCATAAAATCTTCCGGCCAGATTCCTTCCTCATAGATACTACGAATCGGTCCATATATGGCCTTCTTCTTACCTTTTCCTAACCATTTCAACATTTCTAAAGGAATGTTTTCCACCTCCATGGTCTTATTTGCTTTCATCTCCTTTAATGCCCTTTCTATTTCATCGTCGAGTATGCCTGGACCTAAGCTATCTTTTTTTACGTCATGTTCCTTTTCTATGTCTAACCTTGTCGGCCTAAGTTCTTTACCATACAGTGTTTCTCTATATTTCTTCCATCTCTCTTGGATTTTTCCTGGTTCAACTATTATCTTACCCCACTTATCTTTAACTGTTAGCACAGATCTTGCTTTCTTACTTACCGATAATAACTTAACCTTGCTGTATAGAGCACCAATTTCACCCTTCTTCTGTAAATTTTCCATGTCCTCGCATTGCGTTTTCCACCATTCTTCTTTTGCTTTATTTGTGGCCCTTCTCAATTTATTGTTTAACTCTTTGTACTTCATTTTGCCCAACTCGGTGTTTACATTCTTCCATCTTCTTCTCTCATCCATCTTTGCAATCAGCTCATCCGTTACCCATGGTTTCCTTATTCTTTTTCCCGTTAACGGTTCCTATAGTGTCTTTAGCGGCTTCCAATATCCTTTTCTTGATACATTCCATTTTTTTTCTTCGATAGTAGTCAGTTCCTTACCGTGATCCATTATTTTCTCCACAGCCTGCTGATACTCCTTCCTCCTTTATCCATTTAATGCTTCTAAATTCCATTTCCTAACCCGCCGCCCTTGCCTTATCTTCATAAAACGAACGTTACATTTCATAAAAACTAAATTGTGGCCAGAGTCCGCATTCGCTCCCGGGAAACTGTGCGAATTTATCACACTGTTCCTAAACCTGTGCCTAACCATAATATAATCTAACTGATACCTTTCTGAGTCACCTGGCATTTTCCATGTATACCAACGCCTTTTTTGGTGTCTAAACCATGTGTTGGTGATGACTAACCCCTGTCTCCTGCAGAATTCAATTGCTTTCTCCCCGCGTTCATTCATCTACATCTACATCTACATAATACCCCGCAAGCCGCCGCAAGAGCGTGTGGCGGGGGGTGTTAGGCCACCACCCAAAAAAAGGAAAAAAGAAAAAGGAAAAAAGAAACACCGCATTCAAAACCAACACACACATGCAAACCCAATCCACAACAGTGCACACATTCATTGCAACACCCCATCATTCTACGCGCATGCAACCACACATCTACCTATCCTCACTCCAAAAGCATGCAAGTACATACGCTTACCTACAACAAATAATTCCACCCTAGGATGCAGTAAGAAACCTATCATGAACGTGCCAGCTAGTTTATAGCAAGTAGCCAGGCGAAACACCACCACCACAAGAGCGTCCCACACAAAACTCTCTCCCACCCAAGGTGAGGAATCTGGCCCAACGCTACAGGTGGGAGGAGGGCACACCCGCGGAGAGGGACAAGGGATGGAAGGGTGGAGCATGAAGTTCGTAAAGACGCTCGGGCATGCGGGAAGGGTTCTGACACAACACACAGGAAGCTAGTGAAAGTGCATGCAATTGAGTTCAACTAATTGTTACCTAGACGCGGAGGGTGGCAAGTGGCATTTTTGTTATCTCCGAGTGTAACCCTAGAGTTGTTATCCCGTATTGTCCGTGGGAAGAAGGAGTCCTTGAGTCTGCTAGTCCTGGCATCTATTTCCCGAATTTTGTACACATGATCCAAGCGACCTATATATGTTGGAGAGCGAATAATTTTCGAGACCTCGGTGCTGAAACATGCGGATCCGAATTTATTTAGTAAGTTTAACCTAGCATTGAGTCGTCTTTCTTCCAATGATTCCCATCCCAACTCCATAAGCATTTCAGTGACGCTTTTCGTTTTATCGTAACAGTTTTCCACGAAACGAGCTGCCCGGCGTTGGACCTTCTCAATTTCCTGAATGAGGCCTTTTTCACACGGATCCCATACGCTACATGCATATTCTAAATGGGGCCTTACAAGAGCGTGATAACAACGTTCCTTGACCTTGGAGTCACTTCTACCGACAATGCGTCTAATAAATCCTAATTTTTTATATGCTTGCCCGCAGACTTTACGTATATGGGTCCCCCAAGTTAAGTCTTTAGTGAATGTAACACCTAGGTATTTCACCGAATCAACTACTTCAAGGTCAACTCCAGCTAATTTGTAAACTAATCCCGTGGATCTTTTAAAGAAATTTACCACCGAACATTTATTAAGATTTAAAGGCAATCCCCATTTTGAACACCATTCATTAATGCTATTTAAATCACGTGCTAGAATTAAACGATCCTCATCCCCAGATATCTCCCGATAAATCACTGTGTCATCCGCGAACATCCTTATCTTACTTTTCACTTTGCGGTTCAGATCGTTAACAAAAATCAAGAATAGTAACGGTCCGATAACACTTCCCTGAGGAACCCCCGAGGTGACTCTTACGCTGGTAGAACTAGCGCCGTCAAGGACTACCCTCTGTTCCCGGTCTGAAAGGAAGTCTTCAACCCAATTTATTGCCTCCTTGTGTATACCTGCGCCCTTTAATTTATGGATGAGTTTACCATGCGGAACCTTATCAAATGCCTTTTGAAAGTCTAAAAAGATCGCATCCACTTGCCTACCACCTTACCATTCCTGGTGCCTAACCCATAGTCTCCCACCTCACCACCATCTCTTCCTTCGCCTACCGTCGCATTCCAATCCCCCATCACTATCAAATGTTTCCCTGCAGGAACACTCGCGATGATATCCTCTAACTCATCATACATCCTATCGACTTCTTCCTTCTTGTGGTTGCTCGGTGGCATGTACTATATACCTGAACAATGACCAAGTTCGTCGGCTCTGCTTTAATCTCTACGAGTAAAATTCTATCAGTTGCTTGCTCTATGTTGACTACGCTTCTTCTTACCCCTTTATTTAAAATTATGGCAACCCCTCGTTGGCCCTCGTCCCCGCCGCTGTATATTACTCTATAATTGTCACTCCAGTAATCCCCGCTATCCTTCCATCTCACCTCGCAGAGACCTGAAACATCTATATTACCTCTTTCCACCGCTCGCTTAATATTTTCTAATTTGCCTCTCCTCAACATTGTCCTGACGTTCCAGGTTCCTATTCTAACTACTTTCCTCTTCTTTTGAGTCTTCTGTTTTGCTGCATTATATATATATATATATATATATATATATATATATGCAAATATATGTATATGTGTATATACGAGGGTCATCCGGAAAGTAGTACCCTTTCGTGAAATAAAGACACAAAAGTAAATATTAACAAACATAAAAAATTTTATTTGAAAGAGGATACTTTAAACTACTTCTCAACATAATCTCCAAGCAAATTAAGGCATTTGTCATAACATCTACATCTACATCTACATAATACCCCGCAAGCCGCCGCAAGGGCGTGTGGCGGGGGGTGTTAGGCCACCACCCAAAAAAAGGAAAAAAGAAAAAGGAAAAAAAGAAACACCGCATTCAAAACCAACACACACATGCAAACCCCAATCCACAACAGTGCACACATTCATTGCAACACCCCATCATTCGACGCGCATGCAACCACACATCTACCTATCCTCACTCCAAAAGCATGCAAGTACATACGCTTACCTACAACAAATAATTCCACCCTAGGATGCAGCAAGAAACCTATCACGAACGTGCCAGCTAGTTTATAGCAAGTAGCCAGGCGAAACACCACCACCACAAGAGCGTTCCACACAAAACTCTCTCCCACCCAAGGTGAGGAATCTGGCCCAACGCTGCAGGTGGGAGGAGGGCACACCCGCGGAGAGGGACAAGGGATGGAAGGGTGGAGCATGAAGTTCGTAAAGACGCTCGGGCATGCGGGAAGGGTTCTGAAACAACACACAGGAGGCTAGTGAAAGTGCATGCAATTGAGTTCAACTAATTGTTACCTAGACGCGGAGGGTGGCAAGTGGCATTTTTGTTATCTCCGAGTGTAACCCTAGAGTTGTTATCCCGTATTGTCCGTGGGAAGAAGGAGTCCTTGAGTCTGCTAGTCCTGGCATCTATTTCCCGAATTTTGTACACATGATCCAAGCGACCTATATATGTTGGAGAGCGAATAATTTTCGAGACCTCGGTGCTGAAACATGCGGATCCGAATTTATTTAGTAAGTTTAACCTAGCATTGAGTCGTCTTTCTTCCAATGATTCCCATCCCAACTCCATAAGCATTTCAGTGACGCTTTTCGTTTTATCGTAACAGTTTTCCACGAAACGAGCTGCCCGGCGTTGGACCTTCTCAATTTCCCGAATGAGGCCTTTTTCACACGGATCCCATACGCGACATGCATATTCTAAATGGGGCCTTACAAGAGCGTGATAACAACATTCCTTGACCTTGGAGTGACTTCTGCCGACAATCGTCTAATAAATCCTAATTTTTTATATGCTTGCCCGCAGACTTTACGTATATGCGTCCCCCAAGTTAAGTCTTTAGTGAATGTAACACCTAGGTATTTCACCGAATCAACTACTTCAAGGTCAACTCCAGCAAATTTGTAAACTAATCCCGTGGATCTTTTAAAGAAATTTACCACCGAACATTTATTAAGATTTAAAGGCAATCCCCATTTTGAACACCATTCATTAATGCTATTTAAATCACGTGCTAGAATTAAACGATCCTCATCCCCAGATATCTCCCGATAAATCACTGTGTCATCCGCGAACATCCTTATCTTACTTTTCACTTTGCGGTGCAGATCGTTAACAAAAATCAAGAATAGTAACGGTCCGATAACACTTCCCTGAGGAACCCCCGAGGTGACTCTTACGCTGGTAGAACTAGCGCCGTCAAGGACTACCCTCTGTTCCCGGTCTGAAAGGAAGTCTTCAACCCAATTTATTGCCCCCTTGTGTATACCTGCGCCCTTTAATTTATGGATGAGTTTACCATGCGGAACCTTATCAAATGCCTTTTGAAAGTCTAAAAAGATCGCATCCACTTGCCTACCACTTTCACCCGATAAAAGTAAGTCATGTGTGAACAATCCTAATTGGGTCTCGCATGAGCGGGTTTTTCTGAATCCGTGTTGATTGTCACTTAAAAAGTTAATGTTATCAAGATGTCTCATTATGGAACTGACAATTATGTGCTCTAAAATTTTGCAACTTATTGAAGTGAGAGAAATGGGTCTGTAATTGCTGGGGTCGTCCCTGTCACCACTTTTAAAAATAGGCGTTATTTGCGCGGTTTTCCAATTCTTAGGGACTTTGCACTCAGTGAGTGATTTGTTAAATATAAATTCGAGATACGGGGCGATGTTAGGAGCTAAGTGTTTTAGCACCCGAGCTGGTATATTTTCGGGACCCGGGGATTTGTTTGGTTTGATGTCTTTGAGCAATTTGGCAATTCCTTGCTCGTCCACTGTTATTTTTGTCCTGGGTTCAGTATATATTGTTTCTTGGAGATACGCGGTGGCTACATCGTTCGTGAAGACGCTCTGGAAGAATTCGTTTAGAATGTTGGCTTTAGCCTCACTGTCAGTATGAATGATATTGTTGCAGTCCCTTAAGCAAGCCACGGTTTGTTGACCCCCATTTATTTCCCTAACATATGACCAGAAAGCTTTGGGGTCAGTGTTCAAATACTCGCAGAGTACTTTACATTTAAAATCTTGCAAAGCGCTACGTAATTGTGTTTTAGTTTCACTTTTAGAGGATCTATACTTGTCCAACAGCTGTTTATTGTCCAAGGGTGATGAGTTCAGACCTGCTTTCTTTACCCTAGAGTGTAACATTCTTTGCTTTCGAAGGGCTTTTTTAACGCCTTTGTTGTACCACCTTGGGTCGCGATTTGCTTTAACGTATTTTACAGGGATGAAATCTGTTATTCCTTTTTGCATAATTTGGACAAACTGTGTCCATGTTTCTTCCACGGTGGCAAGACTTAAGCGCGTTTTGAAATCGTGTAGTGAAGAGTTTAAATGGCTGGCAAAAGTTTCATAATCTGCTTTATGACAATTATAAATTTTTCTTTTTGGCTTGACATTCTTTTTTATTTCTACGTTCAAGTTGATAATAACAGATTTATGGTCACTTATACCCTCGTCGGTTGATACACTATTAATGCGTTCCGGTGTATTCGTAAGAAATAAGTCCAATATGTTCTTTCCACGGGTGGGAGTGCGTACTGCTTGATGAAGCGAGTTTCTTTGAAACAATTTTAGTAAGGAATTGCAAGATTCGCGATCACGGGTCCGAGATTTAACGCTTTTGCTATCCCAGTCGATACCAGGGAGGTTGAAGTCACCACCAATTATATTGATGCATTTATTATTTTTGCGTGTAAATCTATTTATTTGTTCATTGAGGGTATTAAGTGTTTGAAAATCTGAGTCTGGGGGTCTGTAGAAAGAGCATAAATTAATGTTGGGGTGATTGGATCGCAGTATGGTGCACCAAACACTTTCTATGTTATTATTTTCAAATGCAAGTTGTCTGCTTTCAAGATTACTTTTCACAGCCACGAAAACTCCGCCTCCGGGTCTTGTACCTCTATCATGTTGGTAAACTGTAAAGTTTGTTGGGAAAATTTCTTGGTCATTGATGTCATTACAAAGCCAACTCTCTGTGCCTAATATTATATCAGCCGAATGACATTGGATTATGTGCTCGAGATCCGCTATTTTATTTTTGAGGCTTCTGCAATTTAATACAAGTATATTTAGATTGTTTTTCTCTTGAATCACGCCCTTGTTTGTGTCTGACCGTAATTTACGACACGTTTGTGGAGAAGTGCATGTCAATAACGTGTGACAAGTTTCTGTATTCCTGCTGCATTGTCCTTCGCCGCCAGCTCATTGAGATACAGGGTCACTCCTTCTTTAAGTTCTTCATCGCTGTCAAATCTTTTTCCTGCCAAAAAGTCTTTAAGCTTTGTAAAGAGATGAAAATCTGAAGGGGCCAAGTCCGGGCTATACGGTGGATGGTCGAAAGTTTCCCATTTGAATTGCTGCAAAAGTTTTTGTGTTATCCCAGCTGCATGAGGCCTGGCATCGTCATGAACGAGAATGACGCCAGTAGACAATAGACCTCGCCGCCGATTTTGTATTGCCCGCCGTAATTTCTTTAATGTTTCACAATACGCATTGGCATTAATAGTGTCTCCACGGGCCATAAAATCAATAAGCAATACACCTCGTCGATCCCAGAAAATGGTTGCCATGAGTTTCCTGGTGGACAGAACTGTCTTGAATTTTTTTGGTTTGTTTGGTGAATGAGCATGATGCCACTCCATTGACTGTCGTTTACTCTCAGGTGATGCATAACAAACCCATGTTTCGTCACCAGTAATTATGCGAGTCAAGAAAGAGTCTCCTTCATCAGAATAACGTCCCAAAAACGTCAGTGCTGCAGCCATACGCTTGGTTTTGTGCTCATCTGTAAGCATGCGAGGGACCCATCTTGCACAAATTTTTGCATAATGCAGATGGTGTTTAACAATTTCATGAACAATTGTGCGAGAAACATTGGAAAAATGCTCACAGATGTCATCAATTGTGACGCGCCGATCGTTCCTCACGAATTCGTCAACTGAGCTCACCAGTTGGTCTGTAATGACAGACGGTCTCCCCAAACGCTCATCGTCGTGTGTGTTCCCCCTCCCCATGTTGAAGTTACGACACCACCGCCGAACAGACGACTCGTCCATTACATTGTCTCCATACACCTCCTTTAATTGGCGATGAATATCACATGGGCGAACGTTTCTTGCATTGAGGAATTTAATCACTGCCCTCACTTCACAACTGGCGGCGTTCTCAATTTTTTTAAACATTGTAAACAATCACAGAAACAACACAGGCAATGCTAGCGTCACGCAACTTGGCTCAGAGAACGCAGATAAGCCACTGAAGCTATCTGACCTCGTCCAGCGGCTACTCGCGTCGTCAGCACTTCATGCGGCACGAACGGGTACTACTTTCCGGATGACCCTCGTACATAGATATATATGTGCTTATATATTTATTATGGTTATATATACAAATTGCATATGCAAACACAAATACAAATTTAACTATGCGTACGCAGAAAATTAGTTTTCAAAATTGTTTTTTTATGTTTACTAAAAAAGGAAAAATCTCACTTTTAAATTTCGGTGAGGGGTTACAATGAGTTGGAGACCTCTATTGAAAAAATCGTTGTCTAACCACTATTGATAGCTATATTTTGCAATGCCATAATATTACATAAAATGTGCCATCAACAGGTCTGTAAATAAAGAGATGGTGGATGATGTCGCTTACAAAAAAATGTCCTACGTTGAAAATAGGCTGAAAAGAAAATAACTTCAAGGCTAACCTTTCATCTGGGATCATATTTCCCAATTTAGAACTAACTCTGTGCAATTTTAAAAATTTTTAAGTCGGTGGTGTGACAAATAGCTCAAGCAAAACGCGACCTCAATTTATCTTGACTATTTGGCAGCATGAAACTAAAGGATAAAGGAAATCTACACATAGCTAGGCCTATGTTTGAGGAAGCGGCAAATTAAAGGGACTCACCCAATTAGAGCAAGTGAGCAGTTGAAATGATGCAAAGGAAATCCAATCGCTTCGTTTGAGGGACATGCGAAGGGACAAAATAATCCGTTTACGATGGAACAGATTGAAGGAAGAGGAAACGCATAAACGAGGCCCAAGGAATAGCAGGAGTGTTTAAACAGCGGAAAGCAAACTGGTAGGTTGTAAATACCTTGAAGGGATACCTCAATTTGAGCCATTCCCAACCACAGACCCAATTTAACTCAAAGTATTGTCCATTAGTTGTACATACTCTCCCCGCAGCCATTGGAGAAAAAATATTGATTGCCAAAACGGAAAACTAAAAATGAAGATATCAAAGCGTAAAAGAGGCTAGGGTTTTGTATTGCGTCCACAATCACGCGTATTATTCAAGGTTTCCCTGTGTCCATTTTTAAAGAGGCTCATTCAGCACTGGAGGTAAGAATTAAAGTCGACGGAGGTTTCATGGAAAATAATTCAGGTTAGGAAACACAGAAAAGACCGTAGCCACCTAACTTGTGTAAAGCGTAAGACGAAATCATGGAACCAGCAATAGGGACCACAAGCATGAGCCTTAGATAATTATAAAGGAAAAATAAATATAGATATTTGGACGAAAAAGCTAGAGTTAAAGATAAAAATTTTAAAATACCAAATCTAAAAGAGAAAGAACAGAAAGACGAATAAATGTTCAAAGAAAAATCACAGTAATAAACATTAAAAACAGGCAAAAGTAAGGAAAAGGAAGCCAATAAAGTATAAAAAATAGATAAATTTCAGCCTGGACACGTTCAGGCTGATAACTTCTTTAAAAAACCAAGAAAACAGTGTTAATTAAAGGAAACAAAAAAAATTAAACATAAAAAACTTCTAGTTGACAAAATCAAAAACATATTAACAATAACAACAACAACAAAAAATTAACATAAAATCAAAACAACATATTAATCGTTACGAGGAATCAATGCACGTAAACGTAATTGTTTTTTAATTAAACCACAATTCCAGGTAAAAGCATTATCCCACAAATCCAAAAACTAATTAAAATTAAACCATAAGAAAAAATAGCTATAGCTAAATATCTGCCCATACACATGACGACGCAAAAGAAAAGCTATGCCAAACGATGTGTAAAGTAAAGAATCTAAAAATGATAAATTAACGATTAATCGATAATCAGAAAAAACAACCGAACCTTAGTTTACAATTCACCTAAGGGGTTGTAAGCATTTCTGAGTGCATTGTAAAGCCTGTGCGAAGATATGAGATGAGGATAAATGTAAAAAAAACAAACAGTGGGCGGCTTTCAAGAATAAAAGAACCAGAGCAGGTGGTTTACCTATGTTGGAGAACAAGTAGAATCGGAGAAGAAAATATAATCCCTCCCAAGAGTAGGGATTTGTTGACCTCAGGGACATTGGAGTGAGGATGTTAAGAAGAGAGTCGTGAAAATTTGAAATGGAGCGCAGCTGTCTACGGCGTGGAGAAAGGGTCGTTGGCGAGGATAGACGATGATAGGCGTGGATTCGGAGGCTTTTGAGATGTTGGCTGGGATAAGGATGGAAAAATCAAAATGGATGAAAAAGACAAACGTGTGAAGGGCAGATTGGGAAGGAGAAGTGATTGTTGGGAGACATCCTAAGGAGGCAGGAAAAATGGATGAAAGACTTATTGAGAGGCAGTGGGATGTTGAGTAATACTGTAATAGAGGGGAGAATGTTAGGTAAACGAGGGAAGGGCAGGAACAGGATAGGGATGTTGGACGGGATAAAGGGGGGGAGGAAGTACACGGAGATGAAGAGGGACGGGAGAAATGTAATTACAGGTCTTGTACGTTAAAGTTATTGTATTAATATTAAGTCATAGTGGTGACATATTCTTTGGTTAAACGTTCCACTTTATTTCCTGCTGCCTACTAACTTTTGAGTTAGTAAGGAGCAGTACGTGAAGTGGAAGAGTGCAACGAGTTTGAAGTTTTAAGATAAGTGCAGCCAATGGCAACGAGCCAGGAGGTAATAAAGGGGATTGTATAGCATTGACGAAAGACCGGTGTTCAGTATCAGTTGCTTGAAATTATTTCTGCATAATTTATTTTTTAATATGCAGCAGCCACACGCAGAGGCTTCCTCGGTGGACGTCCTGGCCCGGGGAATGTGTGGGGGAGGAGGAGCTTCTGATGTCATACCACCAGTACTTTCCACCGGGGAAGACAGAATTGTTTTCCTAAAATCGAAAAACCATTTAGAAAAACAACTTCTACAAACGAGGAAATGTCTTCGGCTAATTCCTTTAATATTTTCAAACATTTTCTTAAATTCTTAAATACTTTCCTTACGCTAGGTAGGAGAGCGTTTTATGTTGCATCTACATATACATAATACCCCGCAAGCCGCCGCAAGGGCGTGTGGCGGGGGGTGTTAGGTCACCACCCAAAAAAGGGAAAAAAGAAACACCGCATTCAGAACCAACATATGCATACAAATCCAAATCCAAATTGGTGCATACATTCATGGAAACATCCTATCATTTTACACGTATGCATATATAACTCCTTTCATTGTACACGCATGCAAGTACATATGCTTAATCATGACAAATAATTGCACCTTAGGACGCAGCATGAAATCCATCCAATAACGCGCAAGCCAGAATACGAAAAGTAAGAAGGTGAAATAGCACCACCACAAGAACGTGCTACATAAAACGCTCTCCTCCCCAAGAACACAGGTAAAGTATTTAACCCAACGCAGCGGGTAGGAAGAGGGCTCCCCCACGGAGAGGGACAAGGAATGGAAGGAGAAATTTGGGGTACCAAAAGCAGAGCAAACAATACTGTAAACAGCACTACATTACTTAATGGGATTCCAATGCGGGCCTGCGGGAAGGGTTTTGACACAACACACAGGAGGTTAGTGAAAGTGCATGCAATTGAGTTTAACTATTGAATGAATGAATTAGCTCCAATAGCCGTAAACAGTTTACCTTTCAAAACAAAGGACAAATAAGGTTAGTTGGCAACTGCCAACAAGTCAAAGGATGGAAGGGTAACAATGGATTAAGGTCAGGTATTTGAAAAGGAGGAGCTAAAGTTATTAAATTATGGTTTAAATTTCAATTTGCAACCTAAATCTCCTCCCATTACGGACTTAGTAGCCCACTTAGAAGCTTCATTAAAATACTTTGATCATGCTACTAAGGATTTTATCCGCAAAGGTTGTGAGAAACAAATTAAAAATAACGTCCAGTCATCTAAAAATACCACAACCTCTCACTCTAAACGCAATTTTCAAATCGTGAAAAATTTAAAATCTAAAGATTGCTTTTACCTCAAGGCCGACAAAGGTAATTTATGCGTCATTCTGGACAAAGACCAATATTTTGAAAAAGTCAGCCTCCTGTTGTCAAATGGTTCTTATTCTGAGGTTAAAAAGAACCCGATCAACAAACTCGTGTCACAGTTTAAATCTGTCCTAAATGGTTGTGCTATTCTCATCGATAAGAAGACAAAATTCAAACTTTATGTGTCTAATCCCGTTTTACCTAGGCTTTACTGTCTCCCCAAAGTCCATAAGACAAACTGCCCCATGAGGCCGATCGTTTCTGGTATTGATTCACCCACCTACTTATTATCCAAATGGTTGGTTGCCCAATTCTCTAACCTTAGCTTTGTCAGCCCACACTCAATTAAGAATAACGTGGATTTTGTTAATAAAATTAAAGATCATAACTTCTCAGAGGGTGAAATCATGGTCTCTTTTGATGTATCTAACCTTTTCCCTAGTGTTCCTATTGACATTGCCATCAAAGCATTGGAAAACTGGCTTAAATCTCTTTCGTTAGATTCCAAAACCATTTCCGAATATGTCAGACTCACCAATTTGGTGATGAACCAAAATTACTTCACGTTCCAAGGTAAATACTTCAAACAAGAATTTGGAACTGCTATGGGCAAACCACTTTCTCCCTTCTTGGCAAATGTTTTTATGTCTCACTTTGAGGACACTTATAAAGATAAATTCAATTACTTCCCTGTGGTTTATTTACGATATGTTGACGACATCTTCTCCATATTTAGTTGAACTCAATTGCATGCACTTTCACTAGCCTCCTGTGTGTTGTGTCAGAACCCTTCCCGCATGCCCGAGCGTCTTTACGAACTTCATGCTCCACCCTTCCATTCCTTGTCCCTCTCCGCGGGTGTGCCCTCCTCCCACCTGCAGCGTTGGGCCAGATTCCTCACCTTGGGTGGGAGAGAGTTTTGTGTGGAACGCTCTTGTGGTGGTGGTGTTTCGCCTGGCTACTTGCTATAAACTAGCTGGCACGTTCGTGATAGGTTTCTTGCTGCATCCTAGGGTGGAATTATTTGTTGTAGGTAAGCGTATGTACTTGCATGCTTTTGGAGTGAGGATAGGTAGATGTGTGGTTGCATGCGCGTCGAATGATGGGGTGTTGCAATGAATGTGTGCACTGTTGTGGATTGGGGTTTGCATGTGTGTGTTGGTTTTGAATGCGGTGTTTCTTTTTTCCTTTTTCTTTTTTCTTTTTTTTGGGTGGTGGCCTAACACCCCCCGCCACACGCCCTTGCGGCGGCTTGCGGGGTACTATGTAGATGTAGATGTAGATGTATTTGATACATCTAAATGTAACCTCAATGACTTTGTGAAAAATCTCAACAGTCTGTTCCCCTCCATCAATTTCACCGTGGAAACCGAAAATAATAACACCCTCCCTTTCCTCGACCTATCACTTAATAGATCGAACAATAAGTTACTGTTTGACATATACCGGAAACCTACACACACGAACAACTACATCCATAAACATTCTTTCGACCATTCCAGCCACAAATTCGCTGTCTTCCATTCTCTCATACACAGAATGTTAAATGTCCCTCTGAATACCATGGCTTACAATAAGGAATTAGAGTACATAAAAAATATTGCCAAACGGAATGGTTTTCAAGAATCACTTATCGACAACATATTAAAGAAACACAAATTCAAAAAACTAATCTCGAATACCACCACACACAAAAAAGACGCATTGAAGAAATACATCACATTGCCCTTTTATCCTCAGTTAACCAAAGGCATCGACAAAATTTTTAAAACCATTGACATGAAAATTTCATACACCAACAACAGCAAACTGAAACAGCTTTTGGGAAACGCTAAAGACAAGACACACACAACTGAGAAGTCGGGTATTTACCAAATCAACTGTGGTGACTGCCAAGCTTCTTACATTGGCCAAACACGCAGAAACATTCTCACTAGATTTAAAGAACACTACTCCCACTACAAACACAATAAACCCGAGAAATCAAGTATGGCACAGCATTTAATTGAAACCGGACACCACATGACAACAGACAATCTTAAACTTATTAAACAAGCGACGAACAATTTACTGGATGCTTATGAGAGCATTTGCATTTTTAAAGACAGAGGAAATCTCTTAAACAGCGACACGGGACCCATTTCCTATTCATCATTATTCCCCCTGTTAAATTCAAAATTGTCTTAGAGTTCTAGGATCTCTCCAACGGTTGTGTTTCTCTTTCTTAAAACCCCCCCCTTCCTTTTCCAAACGGTCACTCCCTGATCGTGAAGGGATTTCCCTTCATCATTTCACGGTTGCCCCCCTTCCTTAACGGTCAGTTTGTCCGTTTGGTGCCCTTCACTTTTCCTCCCCCACTAACGCACGCCTAACGTTTATGCCAAGTTTCCCTTCACTTCTCCCCCTCTTCTCCAACGGTCATTGGCACTCCCCTTCACCTAACTTCCTGCCAAGCCAATCTTCCTAAACTCCTGACGGGCAGGTCACCCTATTGGCTCCCGTTTTTTCCCCCCTCCACACTTCACATTTTTACACATCCTCCTCCCTATATATTCTCCGGATGTTTTCAACCCTTTCTCACTTCAACTTGTGTTGTCGTGGCGATTCACCTTCAGTACGCTGAGGAGGGCTACTTTGTGGCCGAAATACGCGTATTCGTATTCACCTTTCTTACCCATTGATTGACCTTAATCCATTGTTACCCTTCCATCCTTTGACTTGTTGGCAGTTGCCAACTAACCTTATTTGTCCTTTGTTTTGAAAGGTAAACTGTTTACGGCTATTGGAGCTAATTCATTCATTCAATACTGCTAGCCGTAAGAGCTCAATTCTAGTAATATGAGTTTAACTAATTGTTACCTTGACGCCGAGGGAGGCAAGTGGCATTTTTGTTATCTCCGAGTGTGACCCTACAGTTGTTATCCCGTATTGTCCGTGGGAAGAAGGAGTCCTTAAGTCTGCTAGTCCTGGCATCTATTTCCCGAATTTTGTATACTTACATGATCCAAGCGACCAATGTATGTTGGGGCGCGAATAATTTTCGAGACCTCGGTGCTGAAACATGCGGATCTGAATTTATTTAGTAAGTTTAACCGAGCATTGAGTCGTCTTTCTTCCAATGATTCCCATCCCAACTCCATAAGCATTTCAGTGACGCTTTTCGTTTTATCGTAACAGTTTTTCACGAAACGAGCTGCCCGGCGTTGGACCTTCCCAATTTCCCGAATGTAGTTTGCTTCCGAAACGTGGTAATGAAGCAGGAGGATAGACATAGACTGGAGGCTTTTGAAATATGGGTGTAGGGAAAGATACAAAAAGTGAATTGAACAGAAAGGAAAAAAATGAGGAAGTTTTGTGTCTGGTGAAAGGGGATGAGAGAGGGGAATGTTGGGAGACATCCTAAGGAGTCCGGAGAAAGATGAACGGAAGGGATAGGAACAGGATAGAGATCCTGGAGAGAATGAAGGGAGGTAGTAAGTTAATAACTCATAATACGGAAGTTGGTGGTATGCTGTGAACCTGATATTTACATTTGTAAGATTTACCCACGTTTAACGAGGATACCTAGCAGAGTACAAAAGAGGCAAGTCTTACCCGTTGTCTTTCCCCCCCGGGGGGGAAGGAATGAAAAATTTGCAAATCGGACATTTTTTTTGCGTCTAATACTCGGCCGAATAGTCAATGGGGATGCCAAGACCCCGTTTTGACCATTTTCAGACGGTATTGGTGGGTCGGGTCCGGAAAACGGGCCCACAAAGTCGCAAAATAATTCCACGGGCCATTATGCCCGCTCTGAACCAAAACTGTACAGCATCCCTGGGGAAATTAATGAAAAATCCTATTATATCTGCTTTAGAAGAAGAAGAATATCAGCGCATATGACTATTATTCTTTGTCTAAGCGTTATTGAATACCTAGCAGAAACCACGAAGACATGATAATGGACACTGAATATATTTACAACGTCCTAGACACCATCCAGATAGAAATATAATTTTGAAACAGCTCCAGGTAAGTTGGGATTATCAAAGATTATATTATTTCCCAGCACATGGAGGTCCACTCTGTTATTTCCTTTTCAAGTATCTTTATCGGCGTATACTTACATGCATTCTCTTATCCCAATCTGATGAAAATTAAAGTGCGTGGTAGACACCGCAGCACCTATATTTTTCTGTCCTTTTCAAAGCAATGTAAAACAATCCTGATTTGGGGATATCTCATTTTGGGCTCTATTTTTCTCGGGAAGGACAGACAAATTTACGTGACCAACCACTGTCTACCACGGACGAAAATTTTTCCGAAAGTATTTATCAGATTTCCGTCCGGAATTACGGAATATATAATGCATTCAATACATAATACAAAACCCTTGAGTCTGAAAGAACATGCATGCAGCTGCCTCCCGGGAAACACCAAGTCTCATTCTTTCAATTTTTTGGAAAGTTTTGCCCGACATTTTTCAATGCTCTTTTGGTTCTATACGGACAGACTGAGCCAAGATAATGTGAATTTTGCTTCCGTTTATTCACTGTTAACCCGAAAGGAAGTCACGACTCTTCTCTGATATCATTAAAATGTGCCATCCAGAAATTTTCAGGGCAAAAATCGAGCAACCCCTGGACCCCCGAAAATTCCCTGTATTTCGGTAACTTTTTCGAGTACGGTTTTGGTGGCTTTTGGTGTTTCTTAGCGTCTTTTAGCGTTTTAGCGCTTTTTAGTGCTCATGGGCTCACTGTGACACTCAAAGCTTGGCCTGCTAGTGACCCAGGGTTCCACAGGGTTTTATAATTTGCCGGCCCCAACGGTTTTCGTCACCGAGATCAAGTTTCTGCCGGAGCTTTATCACCTGGTGACTGGGTATTTGTTGAGTTTTTGCTGGATTTACGAGTTTTCTAGTGATATTTAGGCACGACCATGCGGGAAGGCATTAGGGTACCTTATAATCTCGTACCAACAAAAAATGACAGTTTTGTATTTGGGTTCATGGTCCTCAAACATGCATTCCTAGCCCATCCGGAGGGTCTGAAGGGCATGTCTGGCTTGGCGTCCGTGCCACTTCTGGCGCCTTTTTTGGTCTTTCTGGGGAGGGAACAAGGTTTCCGAGGTCCACAAGGACTTACTTGGGACCCCAAAACTCTCAAGGTCTTAAAAACTATTTCTCCACTTTCCTGGGGTCTCAGAGCCAGACTTCCAATCGTAAATTTGTAAAAAGAGAATCAATCACAGCCAAATCCAAGAAAGCCACAAAAAAGCGGGACAAATGACGGAAAACCCGATCCAAAAATCGAGGTAATTGTCATGGAAATGAGTGTCATGAATATAAATGTATTCCATATTTCCAGTAGGGTCCACCACCTCCCAGGAATGTAATAGGGGCAGGAAAAATGTTCGAAACTCGTAAGTGATGGGTTTTTCGGAAAAATTGTATGAAACAAGCATTCCCTAGAAATGGCCAAGGTATCAATCAATGTGAATGTTCCAAGATATATTGGCCACAATTTGGGATTTTATGGGTTTGGCCATTTTTTTAGAACGGAAAATTTTGTCCAAAATATCTAATCCATTGGACCTTTCTAAGGACTTTCAGTTGTATACAATGTTACCAAAATATCTATCACTTCCGAATGACAGACGATTTTCCTGCCCCAAATGCGCCCAGTTCTACCCTCATTTACACCTCTGAGGGGCTGCGCACGCCACTGATCCAACTGAAAATATAAAATAGTTATTTTATGATAATTTTTGAAAAACACTCCGGGAATTGGATCGGTTTTTGCCTCATGTGTCCGTGCTTTTTTGATGTTCACAGTTTTTCAGTTGTTTGTGACGTTTTCCGGCATTCCGGGCCCCTTGTCTATGGCGCCCCCTCTCTAACATGCAATTATCATCTTCATCGGCAAAGTTGTACATGAGCGCCATGATCTCAGAATGGTTTCCTTACCTCGCTTAATTACAGGACCAAGTTTAAAACCACTTCAGATGGGTCGGTTGTGCTACTTTTTTACATTTTTAGCCGGTCCTAACGGGCCGAGGTCATTCTCAATCGTCTTATACTGGTCAATACGAGGTCTTGGCATTCCCATTTTTTTCCCAGCCGGCCAAGTTTAAGACGCGAAAAAATATGTCCGATTCGCAAATTTATTTTGCAACTTTGCGGGCCCGTTTTCCGTAATCGGCAGACCATTATCAACTTAAAATGGTCAAAACGGGGTCTTGGCATCCCCATTGACTACTCAGCCAAGTTTAAGACGCAAAAAAATATGTCCGGTTCGTAAATGTTGCATTCCCCCCCGGGGGGGAAGACAACGAAGTACCCAATGAATATGATCATCATATATCCCAGTGGTTATTGGCAAGGTACTCATTAAATGTGTACAGTTTTTGTGAGTGTAAATATGGTGGTCACAACATACCACCAGCTCCCGTACTATTAACAAAAGTTCATTTTAAATTTTGGGTGTTAGATTTTCTCTTTTTTGATTATAGCAACGGAACAGGAAGGGGTGCCATGTCAAATGGACATGCTGTCTATAATGTCACGAAAATGTCATTAATACGTGCCTCGAGTCTGCAGTCGAAAAAATGAATAAAACCTTTTTCGGAAGAGCAATATGCTTTTAATCCCCGCATAGCATTCAGGTCTCTCTGCGTTCCTGAAGTTCGAGTTCACTTCCTCCACCGGCGGATGTCTGCTGAAGAGGCCAACGACTCAACCGCTCCCCCCTTCGGCCGCCGGCTTGGAGGACATCACGAGCGCTCATCGTCTCCTCCTCCACTCGTCTCTTCCTCCCCCTCCACATCGATCCGTTTCCGGTGACCCCTCCCTCCGACCTCCGACCCACGGAGTGCCACAATGCGTCAAGGAGGTCAAGTCTTCTTTTTCCGTTCCCTCGCCTCCTTTCTTGCTTTCTTCTTGGAGTGAGGTGGGGTTCTATTCACGTGGATAAGTTTTGAGCTCATCACTTGCTGGGTGGGTTGGTCTTGCGGAGGGAAGGGGTCCCAAAAAGCACCATTCCTCCCTCCCCGCACTCGTCCCCCCCCTCGCTTGCTCAGCTGGAGGCGGCAGGTTGGAAAGGAAGAACGCGTTGGCGGGGGCGAGAGGGTGGGAGGGGGGACGGGCTTGTTCTGACCGACTGCAGCGGGAAAAAACTATGCCTCCTTTTCAATGTCATAAAGAAAAGAAGTGGAAGGAGAAGATCAAGCGCTTCACTGCAGGCTAGAGGTTCCCAGTCCTCCTCGACGTCACTCCGTGGACTTGTATCCACGCAACAACAACAACAACACACATGTTGTATGCAGGGCGAGGAGGGACGCAAGTACAAGCGCATTATGCATCTTCCGTAATTAAACCATTCGCTTGGCTAGAATCAGAGAGTAGCCTGAAAATTACTCTCATACGAGGCATGTGCAGCGCGCAATGAACTTGGGCAAACCTTATCTTGATAGCATAACGACGGTCAATGGAGGGATGGAGTAAAGCTGTTAAGGGTTGCTTAATTTTGACCTGATGCCAGAAACTGAGCGTCAAATAACAAGAGAACGAATTTACTCATTATTAGAGTGCCTATAAACGTCGACGGTCATCTATACTATTCAGTTTCATGAGAGAATCTAATTGCAGCCACTGGTACTGTGGTTTTGGCACATTCAAATGTTTAACGGCATCAATGAAGTCCGCGTGCAAGTTCTTGGTACCCTTCACCCTGACCAATTCCGCTATTTATTTGCAATACTCTGATGTGTTAAGGTGGGCTTTGATGCACTACACTTCAGCGATGCTAAGACCAGACTAATATCACAAAAATTGTTCTTAAATTCTACGTTACTATATATATATATTGTGCTGGATGTACTGGTAAATCACACAGCTAGGCTGGAGCTCTATAAGGGTCAACGCTCTATCCCTCCACTACAAATTTCTTTTTATTTATGAAAAAAAGAATTTTATAAAATCTTTTCGCCTTCAAAACCTTTAAAAACATGTTGATTATGAAACGCGATGATTTATATGCCACGACACCACTTGTAAGGACACAATTTTATGTCCGACGAAATTAGGCATTGTAAATTACTGTTCCTGCTAGGTAATAAATATTTATTATGAACTTCATCAATTCCACAAATATTCCTCAAGGGTTAGGAGGAGGCTTTCTGTAGCTTCATCCGACCTTTTGATGTTTCACAGATATTTTTCTCAGACAAAATCTCGAAATCCACAACAAAAACAAATTGATCAAGAATCTCTTTTCTGCAATGCCCACGTAAAAACACCCCGGGCAAAGAACTTTTTCTTCCTTTGGTATTCACGTCAACTACATCTTACCTGCAAGCATTCGAGAACGATTCTGAAGGAGTCTCTCCCATTTTGCGCATGCCCTCTGGGATGTCGTTCTTATTCGGCTTTGTTTGCTACTTCACTTTATTTATGTCTTAGTTCACGCATTTTTGCCATGGCAACGAAACTCGTGTGTGCGCGTCAATTGTTTTGATGAAAGATTAACGAAGACTAACTTCCTCGCCAAACCTGGCCTTTTCTTCGTGTAACTTTTGCTGTAGTAATTTCAGGACGTTAGCGTAATATGGTCCAGTAATTGTTTGACCAGTGGCAACATCTATCTGCAGAATACATTTTGCATCCCCGAAAACTGAAGCGATCTCCTTTGCAGCCGACCATATCGCCTTTGTTTTCTTTGGGTGTGGTGCTGATGTTTCCAATGCTTTGAGATCCCTTCAGCTTCAGCCTTGAAGTCACGCATTTCCGGTCGTCGATCCTCAATGACCATTTTATGCACTTTGGCAATCATTTTTGGGATGATATCTGGAATTTCAATGGATCGGCCAAATTGTGGGAGACATCAGCAAAAGTCGTGAATAAGTAAATTTCTTTCCAGGAAAAGAGAAAATAGGAAATGGGTGTATTAAAAAACTGGGCCATGATGCGTACAATTTCTGATTTGAACGGTTTAAGTTTCAGTTTTGACAAAAGTGCAGATTACAGCGCATATTTCATAGGGTGGCAGAGTGAAGGAAAAAACAATCACTCAATCAATTGCAGTGCCACCTGGATGGCGGGCCACAGTTTCAAAAGCGAACGATTCAGAAATTTCAACAACCAAAATGGTTATTCTTAGCACTGAGAAATGAATTTGAATATTGCAACCGCCGTTGGAGGCTAATTCAATTCCTATGTGTCTCGAAATTTACAAAAAAACACCGCAATGTGATTGATTCAAACATTAATTTTCGTGTCTCTAAGGGCAACCTGGATTCTATAAAAGGAGTTTTTTAGAGGAGGAGGGGGAATGAATGCGTCTTTCATTTGTCCTTTTTCAGACTCATGGAACAAGTCATTCCTATAAAAGTGAATTTTATCAGAGAATTTGTGGCACGTGCATTTATTTCCAGGAAGCAAGAAAACTCCTGGAGAGCGACTGAATGCTTTTTCACGAGATGGATTTAGAGAATATTCAGTGATTAGGACCAAGATATTCCTCAAGATCAGATCCGTAGAGATATAATTTCTCTACTGAAATGAGTTTACACTTGGAATTGTTTTTTTTTCAAGAAAATATGGCTTGATTTTTGAGTGGATGTCATTTATCTTTATATTTTTAAGAAAAATGTAATTCCAAATTAATGTTTTCCCCAGTATAAAATATTTTACTTAACACACCTTTAACTTCCCGATTCCCGCAAGCGTACCAATGTATCAAGCCAATCAAAGTCTTCAGACAATGCGGGACTTCGGAAAAAATCTGTACTCTCTTTAGACCTCAGATTCATGTGTTTACCCGTGCCCATAATGGTCCCTTTAAGGAAGTTCATCTGCGATCACGAGAATATATCCGTGCCACCTATCCTGACATAATTATACGGGGGTTATTTGTTAAGTTAGGTCAGTTTTTTTTAAGATTAAACAGCTATTCCTAAGGTATTAACAAAAACTTAGTTATATTACTATTCTTACAAGTAATGATACTTTCCTGCAGAGATAAATTGTTTTTTGAAAAACTTTTCAATTCGGGTTGGCAATATTGAAATATCAGATGAATTTCTGCTGTCAATTTTTTAAACTACGTCTCTATGAATTCCACAAAGCTGACGTACGCAGCTGGATTCATTATTTTACTACAAGAGCATTTAATCTTCATCAAGAATTTAATCGGTGAAGATGAAATGTCTAAAAAATCACCAAAAACAATCAGAGTCCCTTTCTCGCTTGACTTTGCGGAATTATTGCTTGAATGAATGGAAGATAAAAAAAATCAAAACTCACGTAACTGCAGAGAAAATACTGTTTCTGAAACACGCCATTATGTCTATTTGGATTTCTGTAACTGTTGACACTGTTGCCGTGGATATACAATAACTGGAAGCAATTATAACTAGGTAAAGCAAAAAAGGTTTTATTGATGGAGGGATAGTTCTAATTCCATAAATTACACAATGACATTGAATTTTCGGGAAGTTTTCATGAGTTTAATCCCACATAAATAATTTAAAAATATTTACGTGTAGAAAATGCCTTTTATCATTAGCGCCATCTTGTTTATCTGTCACTCTACATTAGTTACTATTTTTCCGTTATCAACCGCGACTTTTCTCTTATACTATATACTTCCAAGTCTGAAACATTTCTAGTTATAATTGAAGTAAAAAAAATAAACAGTGACCCTAATAATTACATTACCAACTTCCATGTTTACCTATTGTTGTCGAAAATCCGAAAACACGAGACAAATTACCAAACAATGTTCTTTTAATCCGTCAGAACGCGTCCGAGTAATTTTTATGAGGAATCATCAATCCGGGACTTTTTTCAATCCACTCGTTCCTAACTTTGTAGTTTCCAGATTGAAGCCTCGGAGGCAATTCTACTCGTCGTAGTCAGTGCCGTTCTTTTCGCTTGCTTCCCTTCGGGTCCGCTCGACTCACTTATCTTCGTGGCTTTTTTTCCGGTTACTCGTTGTCACGTGAGCCTCGAGATGATCATCTCATTTCCCTGGAAAAGGAAACAAGGGGGGTATTTTACCCCTCCTCCACCCCCTCTCCGGATATCCGAACATCAGCGACGACCTAGAGAGCGCGCAAAAAGTTATACAAGCTTGATTTTGCAAATGTTGTTTCTCCTTTTAATGCGTTCGGGCATTAGGCGTCACTTATCTGTTGAAGATTAGGGTCGGACATAAAGGCCAAATCGAAAGTGATGTAAAAAATGTAATATGGATGCATATAGAAATAAATAAATAAATATATATGTATATATAATGGAAACAATAGAAAAAATAAGGCTGAAAACCCCAATCAATAAATTCCTCCATTCCACCCCGAACGCTTATTCTTTGACCGTGTAAAATATTTGACAAATTCAAAGGATTGAAATTGAACCTTTTCAGAAGCTTAAATTATTTTTTCCTCCAATGGATTCTAATTCTTGCTTAACGTTCCCGATGTGGCCCAACTAAAGCGAAATAGCACCTCTCTGGGTGTGCTATAATTATTAATGCCTCGGTGTCGCAAGAAAAGTTAATTGTCCTCTACCTTTCTTGAAGTCTTTAAAGCCTTTCCCGCTGTCTCAGAATATCAAGAGTCTCGCAATCTTATTCCCTTGACATACGCGTCATCCTCACACCACTCCCTCTCTCGTGGAAATTTTAAACAAACATTTCGGATTTTCTCTGGATAGTTTTCGATTCCTTAATTAAAGATTTCTCCCGTCGATGGACTTGTCGCGTGACGTAAAAGATGAAGAGGTGATAGAAAGGAAGATTTTTAGGAATATATTGGTGAAATTGAAATTTAAAGGAAAGACAGGAAGAGATGCCCAGAGTGGACCGAATAAAGAATAAAAAGAGATGCAGCAAGAAGGTGAAATAACACTTGGGGAAACAAGTATTAGTAATTACTGGAGTGTAGGAATACAGAGAGCTGAGATCAATTTATGGGGATAGTTAGACAACATTATAACACAACAATATTATTATATTTATATATATATATATTTATATATTTATATTATATTGTTATAAGCAATATTCAGATGGAAAAGTATATTAGTAAAATAAATAACTTATCGTTGATGATACATTGTATTTTAACCAATTCATTAAAAATGATTAGGCTGATCGTTCGAATGGGTGCGATGGCATAAATTAAAATCAAACGATTACGTCTGTGAGCCTGATTAAGTGGCCAATATTACCATAATTTGAAAATCATCCATTAAAAAAAATAAACAATAGTAACTGCATCCGTTTCCTTTAACTATATTCTATGCAAAAAATGACAATCAGCTCTTCCACTATGCAGTTGATTGAGTTGAGTTTCTGTTGCGATGACAAGGTCTGCACGTGACCACTCTGGAAGATTTTGTGAGATCGGTGTTAGTTCCTATTCCAAAAAAGGCAAAGGCTATATCATGTGAGGATTACAAAACAATAAGTTTGATATCCCACGCAGCTAAAGTTTTTCTCAGGATCATCAACAAAAGGATAGAGAGTAGGGCAAATGATTACTTCGGGGATGATCAGTTTGGGTTCAGGAAAGGAAGAGGTACGCGTGATGCCATTGCAGTAATGAGATCACTAATCGAGAGGAATATAGAATACAATCAGGACGTTTTTGCCTGTTTTGTAGATTTCGAAAAAGCGTTTGATAGAGTGAATTGGGAAAAATTAATGCGTGTATTGCAGAAAATAGGAATGGATTGGAGGGACAGGAGACTTATCCGCAACCTGTACATGTCTCAGGCTGCTCAGGTGCGAGTGGGGAACGGAGAGTCCGGATGGGCAGTGTTAGGAAGAGGGGTAAGGCAGGGTTGCCCATTGTCACCGGTGCTGTTCAACGTATATGTAGAAGAAATGGTGTGTCCGCGTGAATGTGTGTATGAAATGTCGCGGTAGTCCAGGGGTAGAGGAATGGACTGCTGACCTGGGGGTCCGGGTTCGCTTCTCTAAAACACACACAATATTTACCATATATATGCATATAATATATATTCATATAATATATATTCATATAATATATCCATTATATATGTATATATATACACACACACATACTTACACATTCAAACAGGAAATGCGGCCATACGGCTAACAAATATTGATTCGCATGGAAATATATAGTATATGTATAAGGAATTGGGATAAGAACACGTATAAAGGACGAACACAGGAGAGGTGGGGAAGGCGTACTGGTGCAAGCGCAAAATTATTTCTTTGATCGGGAGTTGAACCTTTGACTCTTGCGACTTGCCGGGGCGATATCCAATTGATGTAACGTGGAAACGTAATCTGAACTGAGAAATTATGATGGTACTCGAGGCGTCGCCTCCAAGTGGCCTTATACGCTCAAATGCCCTAAGGTCGTCCAACGACGTACGTAAAACCTTCTCTCCTCTGCTTCCGGTGGCAACATGAGCTGGACGTGGGAATAGCGGGTCGTGAGAATTGGCGCCTAACGTGATCCCTTTGCCTCTCCCTCCATCTTCCTCACCCCTTGCCCCTCTGCGCTCTGGTTTTTATTATCGAGCCTCTGCGTCAACTGCGGATGTATCCGATTTCCACCCCCTCCTCCTCTCTTTCTTCCCCTTTTCGCTCATCTATTAAGTCACGTGACGAGCCGTGTACGGCACTCAGCTTGGCGTACGAACGCACGGGGACGCACGCATACACACGATCGTGGGTCGAAAAAGGAACCTCCATAATGACATGAAAAGCACGCCAGAAAAGATGAAGGAACGTGTACCCATCCATTTTCATTATAACCATTTCTATGTGAATACAAATAAGTAATTATACATTATTTTGTTATTAGGTCAAGGTAGGTTTTTGGATGGACACCACTAACAAATAACATCTCCGAACAAAACACAATCCAGCACTCTACTCTCTACATCAGGTCCCTCTTTATCTCCGTGTGATTACTTCCTCCCTTCATCCCGTCTAATATCCTTTCATCCTACGAAAAGTGAAGAGACAGGCGTGATGTTGTGGAATCGAGACATCATAAGAACTTTGTTGCAATTCTCTTCATGCGAACCCCCCCCCCCTTCCCCCCTTTTTATTCCTCCCCCCCCTCCTTGTTGCTTCGTATATATATATATATATATATATATATATATATATATATATATATATTCCTTCCCCTTGTTAGAAACGAAAGAATAGAAAAGAAACGAATTTATTCTATGGCTGAGCTATTATTATCATTCGCAGCTGTTCTCCGACCCTGAAGAGGCACTTTGCCTAAAACAGGGCTTCCTTGTTTGTTGAACACCTTGTTATGTTATGTTACTGTTCTCTGTTGCTTGTTATATATAATAAACATGTTGTTTGATGTACAACTACAAGGAAAAATAAACACATGAAAATTCGGAGTGTTCTATGGTGTGTTTTTCACTACCGGTTTTGTTTGATCGTGGGTTGGCCGACAGTTACGGAGTGACCTCGGAATTACTCGTTTATATTGTTGCGAGGCGGAGGAAGAGCGACTAAAATCAGCGCTCCTCTCTTGTTTGGATAAATAAAATGAACGATTCCTTGAGGATCCCTTGACTACCGAGACAAAGATAATGCCACAATAAATAGAGTAATGGTCATTTTTGGCTTGGCTACAAAATTCAACCTTTCGTGTGGTTGTAGAATAGAAAACGGCTGCTGGCGTGATGTCAGTCCGTCCGTCACGGCGCATCCAGATAAAGTTGTTGGAAGGGGCACGAAATGCTCCCGCGTGCGTACAATGAAGAAAAATGACACCGTCTTTCAACTAAATTTTGCCACGTGCGAGTCTCCGGGTGAATTTTAGCTTTCGCCGACGCATAATGTGGATTTTAAGGGGAAAAAATGAGTGAACCAGGGGGAAAGAAGCTTATTAAAGGGGCCAGGGGTGGTAGAGGTGACGCCTGGACGAGCGGAGAGAGCATTTTCCCGAGCCGGCCCTGAAACATTAAACAGCTGAGGGGGGGCCAAAGGAATTGAGTTCTCGCAGCATCTAAAGGGTCCCTGACAACCGAAAATTAAAAAAAATATTTCTCTCTCCTTTTTTTTGTTATCCAGGGAGTAATTATGACGTGAGTGGAGCTTTGGGGTGAGGGGGAGAGAGGAGGGGAGGGGGAGGGAATGGTAAGGTATGGCCGGGTGAGCCGAGGACAGAAGCATGGCGCCGGCTGTAGCATAGCCAACAAAAGAAATATAGTATGAGCCACCGGCGGGCTTTAATCCCCACTTAAAACGACTGAGGGGGTTGTTTTTAAGTGCCCTCTGCGTAAATCATCCCCCGACCACTCTCTCCTCCCCAAAATCATCGCCGGGTGGATAATAATATATTCAAAGGCAAGAAAGAAAAGCGGGTGGCGCTCTATCTTTTGATTTTCAAGAATTGTGAAGGGTGTTAGAGGCCAAGTATTGCATTGAACCGAAATATATGAATCTTAAACTACACCGGCTCGTGACAAATAAATGGCTGCTCCAGGATATCTGAAGGCCGAGGATAATGCATAAGGGTTCCTCTTGGTCACATAAGCTGGGGAGGGTGACGATCTGTTAATTTGGTATTTACGTGGTTCAGGAATTGGTACGATTGCCCTCACCATTGCTGGGAATCGGGGTCAAAAGACGCATATTTATACAATAATAATTATGAAAATACATTTCAAGACAAGCTGAGACGGTTCTGCATCCATTTTCAAATGTTAATTCGTCCATCAATATGTTTGTTGACTTCTGTCCACGAAATAACAGTATGAAATACTGAAATTGTTGGATGACACACGGAATGCATGGCGTTGTTTAAGTTGGTTTGGCGCTGGGGAAACAAAACAAAAGAGCCTAACAGGGCAGCTTAGGGAATAAATTAGTCCAAATTTCATATGTACGCGGGTGAAAATTGTTTTAGTGCAAGGCAAATTCACACAAAAAAAACGATATTCTTCCAACAATATTTTATCTACTTACTACCCCCTTTCCATCTCAACAATATCTGACCTACCTAACACCCCTAAGCCAGGAGGGAAAAGAGCTTATTAAATAGTAGGAATTACCACTTGGTGTCCTAACTGCCACGTCGTTTAAATTCCAACAATATGTGATCTACATATCGCTCCATTTTAATTACAACAATATTTGATATACCTACCGCTCCATTTTCATTCAAACAATATGTGATCTACCGCGTCGTTTTCATTTCAATAATATGTGATCTACCCACCGCCCCCTTTTATTCCAACAATATGTCCCCTTTTCATCCCAGCAATATGCAATCTACTTCAACACTACGTCCGGCTTTTTATTCCAACAATATATGATCTACCTACCGCTTATTTTCATGCCAATAAAATTTGATATACCTCCCGCAAATCTCCAACATAGAATTAGACAACTATGAATTGTAATCAGATATGCTGAAGCCATGGCCGTGCGACATCAGTCGATTGGCATGGCAATATGTCTTGAGAAGTTCTTATGCTTTAGTTGAGCCACTTTTGAAATACATGGCAAGTACCTGGGATCAAAGGGGAACAAAAATGTATCAAGGAATCGAATTAAATGTATCTTGTGAAGTTAGCCAGATTTGTGAAACATTGTAACGAAAAGAGAGGAAGGAAGAATCCTAAAGGTATCCGCCTGGATTCTCTTTGATTAACTAAGTTTTTTTAAAAATATAGGACATCTGAATTTGCTTGAAAAACCGAGGAGTTCATTATGGCACCAAAAAAAATTGCTATGCAAGTATTCAAACACGGGGATCAAATAAGAGAGACGCCGTCACGTGACACATTAAAGTACTCTCTCTTGCCTCGCACACTACGAGAAGGGTAACAAGGCCTAGACCAAAACTCCACTAAACGTAAATTAATATTTATATATAATGAAATGAGTTAGTCAAACGCAAAAATTACTGAATTATGTTTAAAACATTTCATGTCCACGAAGGCTATTTGGGAGCTAACATATATTCAAGTGAATGTCTAAACTAATATGTCTGCATATATGGCTAGGTGCCCTAGCACCCCCCGCCACACGCCCTTCCGGCATCTTCCGGAGTGTTGTGTACATGAGGATGCAACCCGGTTGACTGCTGCCAATTGAAGAAAAAATGCTATGCAATCTTCAGTGCAAAATGGTCAAAAACCTAACTGCTTCGCCAAATTTTGAAACATCATTGAGCAGCCCTGCCTGTCATCGTCGATTAGAGCTCGATTTCCTGGTTCAAGGACGTATGTTGATCCGTGTGAATGTCAGCTTTGTCAACTTTCGCTTTGGTTGCCCAGTTTCCTTCCAGTTTTTTAGGCTGGAGGCTGTTGGAGATGGATGGGAAGCAAACAGCTCCTTGTTTTGCTTATACGACACGCGATACATTTCCCAATCGCTAGGCGCCATCTTGAGTTTCGTTCGACAATCGAGCACTCATCGTGGGAAAGTGTCAGGGCCTCCGTCCCCTCTGCCCCCTGCCCCCTGCCCCCCCGTGGCCCTCCGAAGGCCTCTCGAGGGAGAGGTGTTTTTTTGAGGGAGAGGGGCCGAAAAATGCAAATCAATACCGAGAAGAAGGAGGTGATAAAGCGGAAATCAACCAATCTTGAATTCTAGCGTCCAAAAATATTTCCATCGACTTCTCCAGAGAGAGAGGGAAAGCGAATAAAAGAGGCGCGAATAAATTAAAGCGAATCCGTTTGTTTCATCTCATTTTCCGTGTTGCGCAATATGCAAAACGAACATTCATCGTGTCATTTTAAGACGTTTCTGCCCAAAAAGCAAAGCAAACCATGGACGGAATGCAATTTTTCAAACCATATGCAGACATACTAAAATTTTTTACTGTAATAAAACAAATTGAAAAGAAAAAAATACATAAAAACATCACTCAACACATCGGAAGCTTCTTTTGCGCGATTTTCTTGAGTGCACTTTGTTCAAACAGTCTCGTTTTAAGCACCAGCAGTAATCTGCCATCATATGGTTATCCCATCTTCCTTGGTAGCGAGCTTCCATTGTTTTTATATCCTGGTGAAATCTTTCACCTTGTTCTTCACTTGTGTCTCCTAAATTTCCAAGAAAATTGTCTAAGTGGCTGTGTAGGTAGTCAACTTTTGTGCTCATATTACATCCAAGTGATTTGAAGTTACTGAGCATAATGTTCACCAGCTCAATATAATTTTCACTTTTGTGATTTCCTAGAAAATTTTTTATGACCTCAACAAATGACATCCAACTAATTTTTTCAATCTCATTTATTGACTCGATAAAAGCAGGATCCTTTGTAAGTTGTCTGATTTGTGACCCCTCAAAAATACCAGCTTTAAGTTTTTCAATACTTATATGGGGCATCTGTAGTCTTAAGTAGCCGAAGCATGGTCCATCCTTGTCAAGAGCCTTTACAAATTGCTTCATTAGACCTAGTTTAATATGTAGAGGCGGTAAGATGATTTTCTCTCTTTCAACTAAAGATTCAGCAATCATGTTTTCTTTCCCAACAACCAAGTTTTCTCTCTTAGGCCACTCCTTCTTAATCCAGTGGTTTTGTCTGTCCCTGCTATCCCAGAGGCACAAGAAACAAGGATATTTTGTGTAGCGTCTTTGCTGTCCAAGAAGAAAGTTAACCATTTTTAAATGTACACAAATCACCCAGATGTTCCTGGTATTTTATCTTCTGTAAGACCAATGCTATTGTATCGTATTCTTCTTTCATTTTAGTTGAATGAGCGATTGGTATTGCGCCAAACCTGTTACCATTGTGAAGAAGTACACATTTTAAACTACGCTTGGAACTATCAATAAACAAACGCCAATCACTAGCATCATATTATGATAGTAGTCCCATTTCTTTCCAAAAGACCCTTAACGTCTAAACAAAATGTAAGATTGTCTTCTTAAGTAAAGAGAAGGGTAGCATATCCTTTTCCCTTGTGCGATAAAAACTTATTTTTGTACCGGGTTGCAGTAAATTCTTTTCATGCAGTCTTGATGCTAGTAGTTCGGATGCTTCCTTCGATAAGTTCAGTTCTCTAGCAAGATCGCTTAGTTCATCTTGATTAAATAGTTGAGGAATCGTTGATACCCCTCGTAGTCACTGCCACTATCGTCAATAGAATGAGAAATGTTTTCAAATAACTCAAATTCTTCCTTAGATATATCTGGTAACGTCTGAAATATTGGGATCGGTATTTCTTCTGAATGGGGTACCGGGCGTCTAGCTGAAGGCAAATCTGGATATATCCACTTGTGGCGATTTTTTCGATTAATTCCCGAAACATTTACTATGCAAAAATAACAGTCGTCAATATGGTTCACAGGTTCTCTCCACACCATTGGCACACCAAATTTTAGACTTTTCCTTTGTCCTGTTGTCCATTGCCGCAGATGTTCAGTACATGTTTTGCACACAAAATGCGGTGCCCATGTTTTATCTTGGTCACCAAGCTTAACACCAAAATATCCCAAGTATGCACGTTTCACAAAGTCTGTAATATTTTTCCTATTTTCTTTTACCATATATTCCCCACAAACGTAACAAAACACATCAGGATCATTAACACAGCATCTTCGACTTGAGCTCATTTTTAGATGATGTTTTGCAAAAAGTTACACTTTTAAGTAGTCCGTCCACCTGCTCCGAATAGCCAAGGGCAACTAATGAAACAAAAATAGCTGTCAAGAGAACAGAAAACGTGGATGCCATCTAACGGATACCTTATGAACTAATTTCGCCATCTTTTACCGAAGTCGATACAAACGATTTTTGTTTTCTAATCTCATTGGCCTACAATATAGAAATATACGTAAAACTTATCGACAGTTTATTTAAAGTAAAAGGAACACCGCGGAGTGGTTATAAATTAGTATACTTATAGATTTATTTAACTTTGAAAATTATTTTCCGGAATATATGAAATATTAAAACAACTAATCGTAAGATGTGCCATATCTAAAAAAGTAGAGCTGTTAAATAAAAACGGATTTCATATTTGGATTCAGCTCTACAAATATAGTTAAAATCAGCACAAAGATTCCCGGCACCAAAAAAAAATTTTTTTGTAGGCCTGTACTATCGAACACTCTTACCTGGACTGCAGCAGTGTACAAGGTCTGTAGAAAAAGTATCAGTAACAATTTTTCCTTGACCGTGCATTGCGTGAAGTGCTGAATTCAGACGGTCGTCGGTTAAGTGTGCGCATGATCATCGAAGATCGTATTATTGGCATTGACATAAGGCAGTGACAGTCCACGCATCGTCATATCACTTTAAAATTTGGCGATTCGAAAGATATTTGCTAAACTCTTCTTCCCAAAGGTATGATTGAAGGACGACCAAAAGGGAAGAGTCTAACGTGCCTGTCTGCTGCAGATGAAGACCATTTGGAATGGCATCGAGACGGAAACCCCCCCCCATTCAACTTGGCACCATTATTTCCCATTTCCAAAAGTGAAATCCTTCCTCCATCAAAGGACAAGCTCCCTCGTCAAAATAATGCAAGCTCAGTGCCACAATTATTTACAAGTCAACCATGGTATACCGACGCTAAATTATTTATCAAACGCGATCATGGTTTCGCAATACATGCTTTACCTACCATCCCTATGTCCAAACGAAAAACTCGAAGATTTCTAACTAACAAGTCATTAAAGTGTGCTATCGAAAGCCACATTAATTGTATAGAAATACCTCCACAATACAACCACAACAAAACATTAAAACTCCAATTTTATGTGAATTAAAGCGGAGAAGTGTTGGCTAAATAAATTATACGATATTATTATTGTCCATCAGCCAATTTAAAAGCATTTGTTCCGTTTTTGGCGGCTTTGTTCAATAAATATGTAATGTACAATCCTGGATTGTTGATTTTAAAATAATATTAAATACTATGTTGTGATTTCCAGTAGTGAAATTATCATTTTCATTTTCAAATTAAATATATAGTGATACAAGCAAACCAAAAGAAAAGTGAAAAGAATTTATGAGAGGACTTTTTTTATTTTCAATAGAATGAACAATATGTATCTAAAAAAATTATTTTAATTTCTTTACAAATGTCCTGATGCACCTCAATACGATTTGTGGGTAATTTGTTCAAAAGTGTTCCACCAACATTGCGTTGTAATTCATTTACTTTTGATTTTTTTATACCAGATATGCTTTTGGCAGTTGAAGACGTCTGCGTGGAGAATAACTGCACCTCAAGCACTTAATATCCTTTCTTGCGCCCTTAGGCCAGCGTAAGAAAGTGCTCAATGGCCCGAGAGGACAGCGGAACGGGAGGATTTCGACTAGTGCGACTAGGGTTCAGTGGCGCCATAAGTAAGGACGCCAATCCAAACTGACACAGTGATTGTTTGATGAATGGTCGTAGGAAGCTGGTACTATACTACCTTGATCAAAAGGTTCCCGGAATTTATTCTGAACATTAAAAATACAAGTTTATTCATCTAAATCTATATTGTCCCCTTCAAAGTAATCCCCATCGACTGCAACACACTTATGCCAGCGCTTGATCCAATCCTCGAAACATTTTTTATATTCGGTTTTCGGTATGTCCATCAGTGCTTCCTGCAATTTTTCCATTACTTCCTCTCGGCTGCTAAAACGCGTTCCCCGTAATGGTTTTTTAACTCGATTGAACAGAAAAAAGTCACAGGGAGCCAAATCAGGTGAGTTCGGTGGCTGTTGGATGGTATTTGTTGCATTTTTCGTCAAAAAATTACGAATAATGATAGCACTGTGCGACGGTCTCGACGCACTGTGCGACGATTTCTGGTCTCTTTCGGCGAATTGCTTCACGCAAACGTCTCATAACGCCCAAATAATACTCTTTGTTTACTGTCTGGCCTTCTGGCAAGAATTCATGATGCACTACACCGTTGTAATCCATGAAAACCGTCAGCATTGCCTTTTTTTTTGACTGAAAACGACGTGGTTTTTTTGGTCTCGGCTCACTTGGTGAACGCCATTCACTTGCCTGATGTCTGGATTGCGTGTCGTACTCATAAACCCACGTCTCGTCTCCAGTAATGATCCTTTTGATGAATGTGGGATCGGATTCAGCCTCGCAAATCATGTCTTTTGCGACGTCAACACGGTCTCTTTTTTGCATGAAATTGAGGTCTTTTGGCACCAACTTTGCTGCTACACGACGGAAACCCAAATCATTAACCACAATGTCTTGGGCGGATCCATAGGCAATGTTCAAGTCCGCTATTTCTCTGATGGTTAATTTGCGGTTATTGACCAACATTTCTTTTACTTTATCAATATTTTTACCGACTTTCGATGTCGATGGTCTGCCACTGCGTTCATCATCTTCGATTGACTCACGACCACTTCTGAACCGCTCGTGCCACTGGTAAACGACCGTTTTTTTTAGAGAATCGTTGCCGAAACACTTTTCCAACATTTCCAACGTCCGTGCGCCACTAAATCCGTTTTTTACGCAAAATTTAATACAAGTTCGTTGTTGCAAATTTAGATCCATTTCTGCAATTGTAAAAAATCGCCAACACACACAGAGATAGATGTACTCTTGGCTACGTAACTTTTGCAAATGTCAAGTTATGACACTAAGATTTAAAGGGAATATCAACAACAGATGTACCAATTTAACAAAAAAAACAGAACTCAAATCGGAACGATGGGAGCGCCACACGGTGGTTATTCCGGGAACTTTTTGATCAAGGTAGTTTAAGGACACTGACGTAATAACTTCCATAAATTCCACTCAGGGACTCAGGACTAGTATGTCTGCATAAAAACTAACTTTCCGATCTTTTAAAATTCCCACCCATAATCGCCATCTTCCCAGGATACCCCGCACCTTTCCCCCCTCCCCCCCCATAAACCATACTTCCCCCAAGAACTTTAGTCTGACCTGAAGAAGGCCTCGGAGTTGGCCGAAAGATCTAATAATCTACAATGTGAGTGCCCTTTTACGTGTTATCTGTTTTATTCTGTGTTGCATTGTGCCGTCCAAATGTTATATTGCTCTCGTCAGGGCTTTCACATCTTGTATACATACATATGTACATGGAAATAGGCATAAGAAAAAGGGGTAGGACACACATAAAAGATGAACACAGGAGAGGTGGGGAAGGCAGAATCATGTATATCACTAGTGCAAAAAGTGGTTAGAGCATCCGCCCGGCAAGTGGAAAGATCCGGTGTTCGAATCCCGGTCAAGGAAATATTTTTACACTAGTGTTCTGCATGATTCCGCCTTCCCCTCCTCTCCTGTGTTCGTCTTTTATGTATTTTCCTAACCCCTTTCCTAATATCTATTTCGATGTGAATGAACATGTGTTCGCCATATGGCGGGATTTCTGGTTTGACTGTATATACATGTATGTTTTTAGACATCTGTATAAAAATTCATTTATACACATGTATGTGTTTACGTATATTTTTATATAAAAATATATATTATGAGGTAGAGTGTTATACATATATTTCGTTTACACATACACACAACTCTATATATATATATATATATATATACATATTATTATTAGGTAATCTACCGGTTAAGGTAGGTTTTTGGATGGACACAACTATCAAATAAACATTTTGTGACTCCCCACCTAGCAAACTAATCTATGTCAGGCCCCTCTTCATCTCGGTGTACTTCTTTCCTCCCTTCATCCCGTCCAACATCCCTATCCTGTTCCTACCCTTACCTCGCTTGCCCAACATTCTCCCCTCTATTACCCTCTTCAACATTCCACTACCGCTCAATACGCCTTTCATCCATTTTTCCTGCCTCCATAGGATTTCTCTCAACAAACCCCTCTCCTCAACCACCATTTCCAGTACTTCCTCATTTGTTTTCCTTTCGGTCCATTTCACCTTCTCCATTCTTCTCCACACCCACATTTCAAAAGCCTCCAATCTACGTCTATCCTCCTGCTTCAGCGACCATGTTTCCGCGCCGTACATAGCTACGCTCCATATCAGAGTTTTTACGAGTCTTGTCTTAACATCCCTACTCAACGTCCCCGTCATCAACTCCCTCCTCCTTGAGAAAGCCTCCTTGCCTAGCGCAATTCTTCTCCTTACGTCCCTACCACTTTGACCGTATTGGTCCAAAACACTTCCGAGATATGTAAAACTGCTCTACCTGCTCTATTCTTTCCCCGCCTATTTTAATATTTAGCTTAGCCTTTTTCTCTCTGGAAAATCGCATAACCCTTGTTTTATTAACATTGATTCTCATCCCATATTTATCGCACTGAACCTCCAATTCACTCAACAATGCTTGCAACCCCTTGGCTGACTGAGCAACTAATGCTTGGTCATCAGCAAACCTAACCGATTTTACGAATTCCCCTCCGACTTTCATTCCTAACTCCAGTTCTTCCCATGCCTCTTTAATCATTTCCTCTACATATACGTTGAACAGTACCGGTGACAATGGGCAACCCTGCCTTACACCTCTTCCTAACACTGCCTATCCAGACTCTCCGTTCCCCACTCGCACCTGAGCAGTCTGAGACATGTACAGGTTGCGGATCAGTCTCCTGTCCCTCCAATCCATTCCTATTTTCTGCAATACACGCATTAATTTTTCCCAATTCACTCTATCAAACGCTTTTTCGAAATCTACAAAACAGGCAAAAACGTCCTGATTGTATTCTATATTCCTCTCGACTAGTGATCTCATTACTGCAATGGCATCACGCGTACCTCTTCCTTTCCTGAACCCAAACAGATCATCCCCTAAGTAATCATTTGCCTTACTCTCTATCCTTTTGTTGATGATCCTGAGAATAACTTTAGCTGCGTGGGATATCAAACTTATTGTTCTGTAATCCTCACATGACGAAGCCTTTGCCTTTTTTGGAATGGGAACTAACACCGATCTCACAAAATCTTCCGGCCAGATTCCTTCCTCATAGATACTACGAATCAGTCCATATATGGCCTTCTTCCCACCTTTCCCTAACCATTTCAACATTTCTACAGGAATATTGTCCACCTCCACAGCCTTGTTTGCTTTCATCTCCTTTAATGCCCTTTCTATTTCATCGTCGAGTATGCCTGGACCTAAGCTATCTTCTTCTACCTCATGTTCCTTTTCTATGTCTAACCTTGTCGGCCTAAGTTCTTTACCATACAGTGTTTCTATATATTCCTTCCATCTCTCTTGGATTTTTCCTGGTTCAACTATGATCTTACCCCATTTATCTTTAACTGTTAGCACAGATCTTGCCTTCTTACTTCCCGATAATAACTTAAC